>CM053608.1:116065588-116094029 GCA_028646535.1 Procyon lotor
GCAGCATACTATAGAACATTGTTTTACACTTTGCTTTTTTCGCTAAACAGTATGTCCTGGGCATCCCTCTTCATCAGCTCAGAAAGGCCTGCCTTCTCCATCCCTGTTGCACAGTGTAATTCTCCACTGCGTAGACATACCGTAGTTTACTTCACCACCTTCCTAGCTGGGCGCGTAGGGTGTCTCCAACATTTTGCAAGTACAAACAACACTGCATGTGCCTTCTCCTAGTGTGGAAGCCTCCTGAGGTTTTTAAATAAATCTCTTTTGTCTTTTCTCCCCTCTGTTCTTTTTATTGTATTACTAGGTTATTATTCATCGAGTCTAGGCTGCGTGGCAGTATCAGATAGTATTGGGCAGTCCTGGGATCTCTGTTCTCAGTAGACAATTCTCTGGGGGAAAATTGGACTTCGATAGGCTACTTAGCTAACCAAGAGCATGCTGAGAAACTGAAGCCTATTCATAGCAACAATATTTGCTTTTTATGATAGTATATTTGTCATATTTTATCACTATTAATAATGTTGATATATTTATTACTAAAATGTGTCTATTCGTGCAGCAAGGATGAGTAATTTTAGTTTTGCTGATGGTGAGTGTGACCCTGAGCATATTCCTTAACCTCTCTGTGCCTGCTTCTTCACTTTGACGACGGAAATCATACCTGTTCATCTTCATTAGACTGTCAGGCATCTCCAATTTAATGCATCCCAAACCAAAACTCGGGATTCCCACGTGTTCCTACTCCCCTGCCAAACCTCCTTCTTCCTCAGTTTTGAATGGCAGCTTCATCAGGTGCAGAGGGGAAATACCCTGGGATCGCCAATGGCTCTTTTTCCCACTCCCGCATCTAGTCCGCCTGAAAGACCTGGGCGGGAGCCATCGTCTTCTCACCATCTTCTCACCGGCTTCCCCGCCTCTGCTTTTGCTGCTCTGCCCTGTAACCTCCATAAATGGTCACGATCATGCTTTTAAAAACAAATTTTTCAGTGTCGCTCTTCTGCTCATAACCTTTGAGTGGCTTCCTGTCTCCCTCAGACTAAAAGTCAGAAAGCTGGGGGTCCCCAGTGGTCTCTGACCCGTCTCCTCTTGCTCAACGCTCACTGCCCTGCAGCCGCTTGGGCCTCCTTGCTTTTCCTGAACCAGACACTTTTGTACCTCAGGGCCTTGGCACCAGCTGTCCTTCAATTTTTCCGTGACTCACTTCCTTATTTCCTTCAGCTCTTCACTCCAAGCCTTCCGTGACTCCCCTATTCAAAATGGCAAGCCCTGAATCTGGCATTCCATACTCCTTTCCTGCTCTGTTGTTCTCCAGAGCACCTCTTACCATCAACACATTATGTAATTTGCTGGTGTATTTTTGTAAAATAACCGACGCTCCAAAGAGAATGTAAACTCCATGGGGCAGCAGGGACTTTAGTTTTGCTTGCTTGTATGGCCTCGGCTGCTAGAAGTGCTGGGCACGTTGGACACTAATCACACGTGTGTTGGGGGTTCCCAGGACCACTCCTGGAGCGGGTGATTTACTAGGAGGACAGGCAGAAGTCAGTGTAACTCTGACTATAGCAGAGAGAAAAGGCACACGGGACAGGGAAAGGCAGGGAAAGCAGATACGAGCTTCCCAGGGTCCTCCCTCCATCCCGTCACACAGACCACGCCTCCTTCCTCCAGCCGAGTACCTGGGCAATGTTGTCGACCAGGAAATTTCACTAAAGACCCGGTGCCCGGAGGTTTCACTGTGGGTTGGTCCGCTGGACACCCCGGCCTGGCAGGTAGCGAAATTTCAGACTCCCTAAAGGAAAGCAGGGGTTCGGCCTAAACCATATTGTTTGCATAAGACATTTGGGCACAGAGTCATTCTTATCAGTTCCGGGGGAAGGTGGGAAGCCTCCCCAGATCCAAATCCCCAGATGTCAGCCGAGGACCTATCTTGCAAACGGGCCTTTCTAAAGATAGCAGCCTCGGGCCTGCTTCGGCAAATCCGTTTCTGCACAGCCTGTTAGAGGAATTTGTCACTTTTTAACTGACAGAAATGAACCTCCTTGGAGCTCAAGAGCAAGATAGGCTCGATTAAAGAAAATGAAGCTTCTCTGTTTGCACATCGGAATCCTGCTATAAACGCTGACCTTATTTACACACACAAACTATCCACGGTCTGCATAGTTTGCAAGTGGCCTGGCGCAGAAAGAAAATACGGCGAAAGGCTTACATGTTGTTTGCATTCTACACATTCTAGGATCTGCTGCTGAGGAGAAGGCGAGGAAGCAAGATCTAGGTGACGCTAACGTCTACGAGAGGGCATCTGTGACAGCCGTCAGTATTTATGTATTTGCTTATTTATTTAGGCTTTTGGTTTTCCAGTACTGAGAGCTCAGCAGTGTCTAGTGGAGACAAAGAACTCCATAAACATTTGTACGCCGCATACATGATACTACTACAGCTGTTAAGAATGATTCCATTTTATAGACATGTGAGTGAATTTCAACTCAAATTAAGAATCAGTGGGACTTGTGGCAGATGCTGATTACAACTCGAAGGCTGGTGGTATAGCTCCTATGAGAAAACAGGTTAAAATATTTTAATTGAGTCTTATTTAGGTATGTTGGAATTGTAAATAAATAGTTGGCATGCACTGTTTTTGTTTGCTTAAACTAAGAGAAGAGGGGAGAACACACACACACACACACACACACACACATCTCTAGAAACTGTCTGGAGTTGTGTCAGGTTGGGGGAAGGGAATCCCTAGTTCTCCAAATCTGCACCTGCTGTCAGCAGCCTTCTGAAATGTGAGACTTTCCTAATACTATGGAGACCGTGGGGAGCCTTCGCAGGACAAAATCTCCTAGGAAACTCGGGCCAAATCATTTTACAACTGTAAGACCAGTAATAGTAAGGCTGCTTTACTGGGGTCTGAAATGAAACAGGTAGAGAATTAAGAAAAGCCCTTCCAGTGTTGATGTCAAGATGGTATCTTGCGGATTGGGACCTTCGCCCATTGATACTTCTGTCATCTACATAGGATAGGCTGTGCCTGACAGATATTTCTAGAGCATTATTTAAGAAGAGCATGCTAACTTGGTTTAATGTCTGATGAAAATGAGCGTGAATTTTAGATATGCACATACACATAAGCACATGTGCATCCATACGTGTGTGTGCGTAAGTATGTCAACCTTGTATGACTGCTTAAAAACATCTACTTACTGCTACCTTGTTGTAAAATCCACCACTTATTTATTTATTTTTATTTTTAAAATTTAAGTTCAATTCATTAACATATCATATTAACACAATACAAAGTGTATTATTACTTTCAGAGGTAGAGTTTAGTGATTCGGCTGTGGGACATACCACCCAGGGCTCATCACATCCTGCGCCCTCCTTCATGCCCCTCACTCAGGTCCCCCATCCCCCACCCCCACCCCTCCAGCGGCCTTCAGTTAAGAGCTCCCCTGGAGTTAAGAGTCTCTTAACATCTTGTTTTATTTTTCCTTCCCTTCCCCTGTGATCCTGTTTTGTTTTAAATTCCACATATGAGTGAAATCACATGATAATTGTCTTTCGCTGATTGACTTATAAAATCCACATTTTATGATGGGAGTGAGTAAAACACTCTAGAAGTGTTAACTTTTTCTTGCAGGCAAACTCAACACTGGTTCATAATCGTAGCCGGTGGCTGACATTGTTGTTAACTATATAAAGATATATATATATATATAGATATAGATATAGATATATAGATATATACACATATATAGTTACATATATACACACATTTATAGTCCATATATATACATATACAGTTATGTATGTATTCATGTATATTTAACTCTATATATTTATATATTGTTTATATATTTTTATTTATATTTATATATTGTTATATAAAAATACATATATATATATATTTCTTTTTTTTTTCTTTTTAAGTAGGCTTCATGCCCAGCAGCGCTTGATCTTACAACCCCGAGATCTAGACTTGAGCTGAGATCAAGTGTTGAATACCCAACTGTCGGAGCCGCCCAGGCGCCCCAATTGTTAACAATATTTTAATGTTCAAGACTAAAAGGAAGAAGAAAAGGTCTTGTGAAAAACACAGTGTAAACCCACAAAAATGTGAAATCCTGAAACAAGTAAGAGTTCCTCCTTTCTGCAGAGAGGGACTGCCCCTCTACAGTATTACTGTGGAAGTTCCTCTATGCGGAAATTGATTCAACGAGCAACAGAAACTTGGAAAGTCTATTTCTAGATGTAAGACTTGAAAATGAAATGCCAAACATTTTTTTCTAGGCTACAGCATAATTAGGTATTCCTAGAGTTTTCGAGCAGAGTCTCATCTTAAGGGGCCCAGACATAATTTCTCATTGTTCAGGCCAGGAAGCTGCGCCTAGAAATTGGAAGGCACGTGCCTAAGATCACACAGTGAGTTTGGAGCCAGCAGGACTCATGGCTCCCACTTCTAGAAATCACTCCAGGATATCCTACTGCTTCTTTCGGTCTCCCTGGGAGTTCAGGCCTTAGTTACCTGCTGTATGTGCAATAGCATAGGAGTTTCTGAATTAACACAGCTTTCCTCAGAGGGTGAGCTTATGCAATCGTTTTCTTTTTTTTTAACATCTTAATTTTATTTTCTTTTTTTCAGTGTTCCAAGATTCATTATGCACCACACCCAGTGCTCCATGCAATCCGTGCCCTCCTCAATACCCACCACCAGGCTCCACATCCTCCCACTCCTCTCCCCTCCAAAACCCTCAGTTTGTTTCTCAGAGTCCACAGTCTCTCATCTTAAGCTAAAGCAGCCAGGCTTTGCTATGCAACACCATTTTTAAGTTGTACTTGAGAGTAAACAGCTGGGGTAAAACGTACCCTCATTGGTCTTGCCATGGAAACCGGTACTCTCCAAAAGTCCACTGAGACTCTGAAGCCTTTGATGTTAACTCTGTGTTTTGACAGAAAAATCCTGAAATTTTTTTCGGGGGGGGGTCTGCATTTTTCTCAAATACCACTTTGCAACAGGCTTCTTTCCCTCGGTGGGAAGACCACTCTGCTCAAGCTGAAATGGGTGAGCCTAAAATGCATACAGCCGGTCCGTGCAGCTTGAATTTAGGGCAGCGATTTAAATTTAGTTGCAAATCCTATATTAGAACCTGAAGAGTGTTTTTAGTGTGTAGCGATATAGTCTTAAAAAATGGGTGGGTTGCGGGGATGCCTGGGTGGCTCAGTGGGTTAAAGCCTCTGCCTTCGGCTCAGATCATGATCTCAGAGGGTCCTGGGATCGAGCCCCGCATCGGGCTCTCTGCTCAGCGGGGAGCCTGCTTCCCCCCTCTCTCTCTGCCTGCCTCTCTGCCTCCTTGTGATCTTTCTCTCTCTGTTGAATAAATAAATAAAATCTTAAAACAAAACAAAATACGGGTGGGTTGCAAGTGCCTGGGGATTCTCAGTGACAGGTGACTCCATAGATTGGGAGCTCTGGTGGCCCTCCCTCTCCAGGGCCCACTGAGCTGAGATAGCTGTCACCCCGCAGGAGGGGCTTCGAGGCACTGGCTGCATCCTGTTGTGGGGGAGCTACGTGTCTGGTGGCCTTGGGGACAGTCCCCTCCGCTGCCCTTTGCGGGCTCGGCGACTCCCTACTACAGCGAGGCTGCTCAGAGTACAACCGCTGCATCTTAGCTGTAAGCAAACCTACTTCTGGCTCTACTCCTGAAGGAGAAAATTAGTCTTTAATGACAGGCACAATCTAAGTGGTTCATAAATAAACCCCTGATTGCACGGAAGGATCACTGCCACCCTCCTCCTCCCCCAGCAAATCAGGTTAGTAGCTTCGCAACAAGTAATTGTCATCATACAATACTTCATTAACTTGATGTTCAAGTGGGGGCAGCCGCAGGCAGAAATTAGCATGAAGAATTTTGCTTCTTCAGGCAGAGTGGATCCAAATCCACTTGGAGGCCACTAGAAGAGTGCGGGCTTATTGGATTTCCTTACCGGGACGCAAAGGATTCAACAAAATTCCCACCACCCTTGCTGCACCCAGAACCAACGATTGCCAGTTTACTTAAGGAAATTAACATTTACAAATGCTAAAATGTACAATGGCCGGAATAAAGCAAACCTTCTTCTCAGCAATTATTGTATCAACCACTGCTTTGAATTTGCCAGCAATAAAACTCTGTCCTGGAGCACCTGGGTGGCTGAGTCCTTAAGCATCTGCCTTAGGCTCAGGTCATGATCCCAGGGTCCTGGGATCAAGCCCCGCCTGGGGCTACCTGCTCAGCAGGGAGCCTGTTTCCCCCTCTCCCTCTGCCCACCACTCTCCGGGCTTGTGCTCCTTCTCTCTCTGTCAAATAAATAAATAAAATCTTAAAACGAAAACAGAAACCTCAGTCCTCATTGCAAAAGGCTGTGACCTGCACCAGCTGGAATGACAATTCACAAAACCTCTAGCTGGGACACGCCACGGCTGAAATGGGCTCCCAACGCGATCAGACCCCTTATCCCATGCTCCAGAGACAAACCCAGGGCCAGAAGCAAAGGGAAACACTGAACGTCAGAACAAGGCATACGTTCTTAACGTAAGTAAGTTCATAACGAACTTACCTTGTGCTTTCTCAGACATCTGGCAGAACATCTGTGGAGGAGGAGGCTAGGGAGAGGACCATGCAATCTGTTATTTTCCATCTAATGCGGAAAATAAAAATAGAAAATGACCACACAGTATTTCTATGATCCGTATACTTGTACCACAACAAGTTTTGTCTGATAATATTTGCCATTTTATGCCTGCCAAAAAAAAGAGATTCTCCCACCCTTTTCAGTGCTACATGGAAAACTCTCTCATGGTGAACAAAACAAATGGAAAAAAATGATCTTCATATATCACATGTTAGCTTGAAGGCAGTGATGAATGAAGATATCATCTAAAACTCACCTTGGAATGGTTCTCCTCATTAGCTACCATCTACCTAACTATAACAAATATATATATATGCTTCAGGAACTTTTCAGTGTCTAGATTTTAAGTGCTTATTAAAATGCATATCTAAAAATCTTTATTCTTTCTCTACATGCTAAATTTTAGTCAGTTCTATCTTAGCCATAGATTTCAGTAATATGTTAGACGAAAAAAGAAACAAATCAGTTTTCTTTTCTTTTTGTTAAGGTTTTAATTTAAATTTCAGTTAGTTGACATACAGTGTAATATTAGTTTCAGGTGTCTGGTATAGGGATTCAACAGAAAATAATTCCGTTTTAAGACAACAGTTTCAGTTTCCTAATTTAGAACAGTATTTTTAAAAAGGGAGATAGTCTGTGCTTTTATTTGTTTCATTATTTGTTCTTTTTTTTTTTTTAAAGATTTTTATTTATTTATTTGACAGAGAGAGAGAGATCACAAGTAGACAGAAAGGCAGGTAAAGAGAGAGGGGGAAGCAGGCTCCCCACTGAGCCTGATGTGGGGCTCCATCCCAGGACCCAGAAATCATGACCTGAGCCGAAGGTGGAGGCTTTAACCCACTGAGCCACCCAAGTGCCCCTTATTATTTGTTCTTATAAGAGTCATGGTTTTATCTTTTTGTAAGTTTCATTGTACAAAAACAGCAGCGTTGATAGTCTGGCTTCCTGTGTAACTAACATAACATGGATTTGATGTTCTTTCTTCCTTTGGACATTTCATGTGGGCACAAACATGTAACAATATAGCTAATGATCTAAGGAAAGCTAAAATGTTATAAATTTTTAAAAACACTTTATTTATTTGACACAGAGAGAGATAGCAAGTAGGCAGAGAGGCAGGCAGAGACAGAGGGAGAGGCAGGCTCCCCGCTGAGCAGAGAGCCCGATGTGGGGCTCGATCCCAGGACCCCGAGATCATGACCTGAGCTGAAGGCTTTAACTCACTGAGCCACCCAGGTGCCCCTAAAATGTTATATTTTTGATTGATATAAAATTTTCTTGCCTGATCTAGTCCACATTCGTGCCTACGTTGGTGTGTTAGTCAAATCGATATTCTCTGAAAGAGCTCTAAGCATTGGAGAAAACTAAGTGAAGAACTTCTTGGAATAGATTTGGGACCTGTTATCAACTGAATGTTTGAGTCTCCTCTGAAATTCTTATTTTGAAATCTAAACCTCCAATGACATGGTATTAGGAGCTGGAGACTTTGAGAGGTCTTTATGTCTTTAGGGTAGCCCCCTCATGAATGAGATTGATGCCCTTAGAAGAGGGAGGACTTCTCAGCCTCCAGAATTGTGAGAAAGAAATGTCTGTTCTTTATAAGCAACCTCGTCTCTGGTATTTTTGTTGTAGCAGCCTGAGTGGACTAAGTAGAGCAGCACCAAAACTTAACTCTGAACTCTCATGGTTAACATGTCTCGACCAGAGCTTCGGCTTAACTTTCTTTTTTCATTCTATAGCTACCGTAAGACCTTTGCCCTACTAGACTTCATACACCTGTTGGTCTTTCATTGGACTTTTGGGCTCAGCTTTGAAGCAAGATTGACCTGCAGCTATACCGTCTATCAACTTTAATCTTTGGCAAGCTGACTTCACACTTGTGCTTTAGATCAGATATTGTTTGACGGAGAGGTAGTTTCAGGCTGAAACCAGGCTGAAAGGTTGGTATTGATTGCGCCTTCATTTGGTTTTGATGTGATATGGCTCTTCTTGAAGGCCATAAGCAGTTTAAAAGAACCCAGGGAGATATTGATGGGAAATAGAAGTGCATGACTCCTTCCAAAGGAACTTCCTGCTATTTGCCTTTTATTCTTCTCTTGGAATTACAAAGAAAGGCTGAATGGTTATATTCGAGCCAGTAATACAGACACCGCAGTTTACTTTTCTTTGATTATCTGTAAGATAAAATCATTTTAACAATAATCAGAATAGTGCCCAAAGTGAATTTGGAGAGATGAGCCCCCTTATTTTCATATACATTCAAGACAACTTATCAGTGAAGGTTACTAGGCTTCTGGGTCATTGCTGATTCAGATAAAATTTGCATACGTGCTGCAGGTACCTGGTCTTCGTCCCCAGATCTTGCAATGTGCTCACAATCAGATTTGAAAACTTTTCTCAAAGTGACTCTGCTCTTTTAAATAATTCAGAAGGCTTTAAATTATGCATGCAAAAATTTTGATATTTTTAATGCCTTGGGTGTCTTTCTTCCCACATGTTATCTCTCCTGACAGACACAGAAGAGTTTTACAGACAAGAGGAAAATCAAATAATTGAGGTACGGATATCAACACCTTTGGGTGCTGACAAGCGTAACCAAGAAGTCTTACCCATTCCTATCTGAAGCTAGAGCTCTAATTCAGGTACTCGAGTAGGTTTTAGTAAAGACACCATGTGCTGAACTGCTTGACCTTCTCCCTCCTGGAATGGGGCAGCCTTGGAAGGAGGTTAGCCTATTTCATGGGAACGATCGCCTATCCCTCGAGGCAGCAGGGATTTCAACATGCTCTTTTATTTTCAAGTTGTCTATCAAGACGGAGAACCCAGAGAAGAAGATGTAGGGATGGCCAGGGCATAGCATGAAGTCCTCTTCTTTAAAAACTTGGTGAGAAAAAAGAGGGAAAGAATCTCTTACTCGAGATCCCTGATCTCAGAGGAGTTGTCCTAAGTGGGGCTTAGGATAGGTTAACTGACCTCAGGTTTTCTTTTTTAAGATTTTTAAAAAGTTAATTCATATATTAATGAGAGCGTGAGTGGGGGGAGGGGTAGAGGGAGAGGGATAGAATCTCAGGCAGACTCCATGCTAGGTGTGGAGCCTGACGCAGGGCTCGATCTCACGACCCTGAGATCATGATCTGAGCCGAAATCAAGAGTCAGATGCTTAACTGAGTGAGCTACCCAGGTGCTCCAGACCTCAGGTTTTCTATGGGACCTGCTGTCTCTTCTCTGCTGTACCTTTGCCAAGGCAAAAGGTGGAGAATGTTCCCTGGACACTGAAGGATCCTAAACACTGAACAGACACAGTACCTGTCTTTTTGCCGGTCTGTGTTGTGGTTTGAATGTTGTCCCCAGAAAGATACACTGAAGTCTGAATCCCCAGAACCTGTGAACGTGTCCTCATCGGGAAAAAGGGTCTTTGCAAATGGAACTGGGTTGGATTCATACTGGATTGGGGAGGGCTCTGCTCCAATGACTGGTGTCTTTAAAGGAAGAGAAAAGAGATGTGTGCGCGTGCACACACGCACAGGACAATGCCTTCTGAAGATGCAGACAGAGATTACAGTGATGTGCCTACAAACTGAGGAAAGTTCCGGCTTGCCAGAAATCACCAGAAGGTAGGAGAGAAGCATGAGACAGATTCTTTCTAGAGTCTTTGGTGGGAACCAACTCTGTCAAACACCTTGATTTCAGACTTCTAGCTTCCAGAACCCTACGAGTATACACTTGTGTTATTTTTCACCGCCCAGTATGTGGTGTTTGGTTACAGGAAAGGAACACTCCCCACTGCACAGCGAGGGAGTGACCGTGTTCAGCTTTCTCCCGTTTCTTCCACAGAACAGCAGCTGGAAGGAAGGCAGAAGCAGTGTCTCCAGAGTGGGGCTTGGGCTCTCAGGTGTGGGGGCCTGACTCACCACCATGGCCGCGAGCCCCCTCTCATGCAGGACCTGCCACGTGCTCGGCTCTGTGTGAGGGGCTCTACGTGTTGTTTAAATCAACAGCCCTGGGAGGCTGCCTGCGTCTCGCAGAAGAGGAATCCAGGGCTCAGGTTCGGTGACTTGGGCAGGTCACAGAGCTCACACGCGGGGAAGCTGGGAGGGGGTCTCTGGTTCGGTGCCTGCAGAGAGCCCTACCCTCTCCTGGGCAATCCTACTGGAATAGTTGATGGCTTGTCACTGAGAGGCACAAGGAGGTGGCTTCTGAGGGCAGCCGGTGATGATGGTTTCCTTCCATGTCTGGGATTTAACCCAGTGACTCTTTTTTTTTTTTTTTTTTTAAAGATTTTATTTATTTGACAGAGAGAAACACAGCGAGAGAGGGAACACAAGCAGAGGGAATGGTAGCGGGAGAAGCAGGCTTCCCGCCGAGCAGAGAGCCCGATGCGGGGCCCGATCCCAGGACTCTGGGATCATGACCTGAGCTGAAGGCAGGCGCTTAACGACTGAGCCACCCAGGTGCCCCAACCCAGTGACTCTTAAAAACATTGGCCTTAACTCCGTTTTTTAGAGAACTACAGAGAAAAGGGAAAGGCAGAAAACTAGTTGTTACCTTAGGAAAAAGGAGTGAAGAGAAGACAGAGAGCAGTGGTGACATTTTTACATTTCTTTATTTTGGTGACATTTGAAGTGACACATTAAATTTTCTGTGAAGCATGAATGATTGAGCTTTAGTAAAAACTACGTCTAATGAAACTAATGAGCCAGAAGGCGATCTCGTCAGTGACTGCGTGTAGGACAAGTAAGTCTAAAACCACCTTGAACAGTTGGGGAGGCTCTGTTTTTGCCATGAAATGGCAATGAAATGACTTTGCTCGTCTCACGAAGCCCCTGGTCTGTCAATCAACTTGACCCAAGCTAATGGTTTGCTTTTGATGGGTAGGATGGCCGCATAAAGCCAAGAGGTAAAAGTCATATGTATAGATATAAAGATAGTACATCTATGGGCTTATATAAAAAGCATCTAGCCCTTTCACAGTGAGAGCGAGTAGATTTTCATGAATATGCATGTGTTACCTCCCGCGTATTTAATTAAACATGCATTTACACTTTATGCACAAGCCCCAGAAGAGCCTTCACTTGTATTAAAAGTGTCCGTAATCTAAACAAAGCTGTAAGACACGCTGAAGCTCAGAACTGTAGGGAAACCTTGAGCTACTCTGAGTTATACATCTTTGGTCTCACCATAGTCCCCTGCTGAACACATTCTGTGGCAGGAACCAAGTGATTTGTCCCCGTTCATCTGAGTATCATCGGGAGTAGTCAAGTGGCAGAGTCATGGGGCTGTTCCCTCCAAAAGTACTTCTTTCTCTTCCTGGGTATACTTCTGGACTACATTTCCCAGCCTCCCTTGCAGTGAGGGGGACCATGTGACAGTTCTAGCCTATCAGGTGGGGGGAGGAGTGATGTGTGCCATTCCAAGCCACAGTTTTTAAGAAGTGGATGCTTGCTCTCCCATTTCTTTTCTTTTTGCCAGACAGATTTAGTCCAAGGGGATGCCCTAGAGGATGATGGGCCAAAGTATGGAAGAAGCCTGGGTCCCCAAGTCACCAGGTTGAGGAGAACCATGCACCAAGCAGAAGAACCCCACTTAGACGGTTAAGTGGACCATGAGTGGAGGACACATTTCTACTGTGTTAAGCCACTGACATTTGGGGACTATTTAAAATCTATTTTGATCCTAATGTAGCTACTGCAAATGTTGTCCACAATTTGGTGCTGACTGATGAACAATTTATGATTAGCGAACAAGAAGAGAAATAGAGAAACGTGTGAGTAAACATTAATAAGCTTTTAGAGCAATTTGACACCATTGCATCTAAGTGCCTGATGAATGGATTCATTGCATCGAACAGAGTATGACCAATTTGCATACTTACAAGAAATCACATGGTGAGTTGCATATGGTACTAGCAATATACTAGTCACGTGCAGTGAGTGGAATCACACATTGTATTTCATGTATTGGAAATAAAAAAGGAAAAGCTTGTTCTTCCCTCCAGCTGTGTGAGAAGCACCAGACTAGCCTAGCCCAGTGAGTACAGGCCTCCTGAAACTGGCAGGCAACCCCAACTTTCTGCTTTGCTGACTGCATTAGCCATTTTTTTTTTAGAAGTTCATTTTTTTTTTTAAAGATTTTATTTATTTATTTGACAGAGAGAGAGATCACAAGTAGGCAGAGAGGCAGGCAGAGAGAGAAAGGGAAGCAGGCTCCCTGCTGAGCAGAGAGCCCGATGTGGGGCTTGATCTCAGGCCCCTGAAATCATGACCTGAGCCGAAGGCAGAGGCTTTAACCCACTGAGCCACCCAGGCACCCCTGCATTAGCCATTGATTGCTGGAAAGCCTGCCAGTCCTACCTCCCACCCAAATATTTACTGAATATATATCTCCCCGCCCCAGCCTTAGCTCAGGCCTCAACCTCTTTGACATAGACTATTAGTGATTACCTCACTGTTTCTTTTCCTTCTAATCCAGAGCCCTAGCCTGTCGTCAGACTGATGCTTCCAAATGAAAATCTGACCAGAGCATGTCCTACTTGAAAACTTCCCATAGCTTCCATTGTTTCAGAAGTACCTTTGACTTCGATTGGATATTAACTAAAAGATTAGCCTTATTTATTACTGCCCTGTCCTTTGCATACTTTGAATCAGTGATAGCAGAAATTTCATAAATGCGCCATGTTGAATCATGTGTCTGTGTATTTGGGCATGGTCTAGTTGCTGTCTAGAATCTCTTCCTCCCTTCCCTCTAAAACCCAATGGAAAAAATTTCTCATTCTTTTAAAATCAGTTGAAGTAAGCAAAGATCTTTTCTGAGTAATCTCTCCTGAGTATAATTAAGCAATCTTTTCTCTGTGCTACTCTTCTATGTCTTTCCATTATTTCACTTGTCATTTAGTGCTTTCAAAAATTCTTCTCTATCTCACCTTACCAAGCTTTAGAACTCTGGCGCTGGGCATGGGGTCTGGCCCACAGAAGACAATCTGTCAGTGTGGGATGAGTGAATGGATGAATGAGTGAATGATGCAATAAATAGCTTGACTCATCAAGTAATTTTGCCCTTCGCCCTCACCTTTGCTATAGAAAAACCATTTCAGCCTATCTGACGTCAACTTTCTTCCAATCTGTAACCTGAATGCAACTATACCGATGGGTATTGTTAACATAAGAGGTGAGAAAAGGAATGGTGGCCACAATGGCTCTCCACTCCACTTTTATTTATGCCTGCATGCTTTGCATTTATGAACACGTTAAGTTTCTAAGGTCTTTTAAAAATCTGTGCTAGCAAACACTCCTGATATTAGTGAATTTTTAAAAAAAAATATATGGCTTTTGCCTTTCTCTAAAAAATATTTGCAGGTCAGAATAAATGAGGGAGCCTCCCTGGCTGGGAGCCAAGTCAGTTTCAACTCAATTGTAACACATTGTTTTCACAAGTGTTCTAAATACAACCCAAGACCCCTTCCTCACCACCTTTCTGGAAATTGTTAGTTCTATGTATTCACAAGTTAACAAACATATAATACAAACTCTAGCTCACATTTTGAAACCAGATTCAAGCATACATTTTGAAATCAAGGGTAATAAACCAAGTGAGGTCTGTACCTGAAAAAAGACACAGGTATGCATTTTAAAAGGAAGAGAGTCATGGTATTTGTTGAAGACCTAAGAGGTTATGATCTTCAGAAAGTAAAATATCAGGAATATTTCTGTCAATTGTGTTTTAAACATTCAGAATATGTGATAGGTGTTATTGAGTTATTTTGATCGTGGAGGGGCTGGTTTCCCTCATCACCCTGCCTCTGGGTGTGCAAATGTGCACACTGATATCTGTAGAGTCATGAAGCTCTGATCCCAGCTTTCCACGGTTGTAATTCTTCACCATCAAGTGTAAGGGACACTTGAGGAAAGTGATCAAGGTGAGAAAAAGGAAGGAGGACCTTTCACTAAGGGAGTAGTAAACCAGAGCTGTAAGCAAAGCTTATGCACCGTGCAATGGGTATTAGCCTGGCAATTTCCCAGTTCACGGTGATGGCCCTGAGGCTGCGCGTTCTGCCTCCCCACATGGTTCTTTAATGCTTGCTTGTGCTCTTGGTTCCTCGTGTGCCTGCTGCTCAGTCCAAAGCTGCCCCAAGCCTGTGGGGCATCCACGAGGCTTCCTGAGTTCTTAAATGGTACCCAGATTTGCACAAGTCAGCTTCAACTTGTATTTTCTAAAGGAACAATGAGAGGAAAATAATTCATAAAATTATTTTATGTCTATTTCAGTGTCCATATTTGAAGTGCAGTACATTATCAGTCGATATTGACCTCACAGGTTACTAAAAGGTTGTTCTAAATCCATATTGCATTTCGTCAACCCCTTCATGGTGGCATGTGTGTGAGTTTATCTCCCCAATTGGAGAATAATAAATAGGTCTATCTGGGGCACCTGGGTGGCTCAGTGGGTTCAAGCCTCTGCCTTCGGCTCAGGTCATGATCCCAGGGTCCTGGGATCGAGCCCCGCATCGGGCTCTCTGCTCAGCAGGGAGCCTGCTTCTCCCTCTCTCTCTGCCTGCCTCTCTGCCTACTTGTGATCTCTCTCTCTCTCTCTGTCAAATAAATAAATAAAATCTTTAAAAAAAATAAAAAAAATAAGTCTATCTATAGATCATTTGGATGTTTTTTGGGGGAATATTTTGGAATACTGGCCTCTGCCTGTGTGGATGGCAATTTGGATGTGGCTGTGGCTCGGTAAGCCAGGGTCTTTGGGCGTAGTGTAGAGTTGATTCACGATGAGATACGTGTGTCTCCAAGGACGGTCAGGAGAATTTCATAGAGTACAGTCCACTGGCAAGTTGGCCTTTCCCCAGAATCTCTGTAGGCAGTTTGCTGGCAGAATGGCCATGTTGGGAAGGGTCCAGCCGATGCTAGGCAGCTCACACTTAGGACTTGGAATTGATGTGATCATTGATGATGAGAGCAAGTGCCCTCTAGGTCCCATTTAAAAGATCTTGGAACTTGATAGTTTCTTGCAGCCTTTCCAATTCTTAGGACCATCCAACACTTAAAGACACTAAAATTATATTCAATTAAATTTTGGATTCTTTACGTGGCTTTGTTTGACTTGGGTAACCACCTCTGGGGTCACTCTACTGATAAGACCCTTGAGTCAGAAATATCATCTCACAGACTCGTTTGCATTTACTAGTTTCCTCCACTGATGCATAAAGAAATCAACAATCCTCATGTGATTTGGCAACAGCAGTCCACAGGGACATTAGCTTGAGCAATGTCAATTTTTTAGGTTCCAAAGAGTTAAAGGATGATAGTTTCACCCGGCTCGATCGAATACATCTTTCCACAAGGTGAGCTATTTTGAATGGTACGGTCAAGATCTCTGTTTTCAGCCTTAGAATTTAAGTGAGAGAGCCCACCTTTGCCTGAAAGCAGAGGAAATGCAAGCTTCTTCGGGGCCATCCCAACCAGACTGGCGGGGCCCAAGGTCGAGTTGCAAAATGGACAAGGGTGCTGACCTCTTGCTGACACCTCCCCTCCCTTCGCCTGCACACACAGACCTTTGGCCTGCTGTGCGTTGGCTTATCGATGTTCCCCACATCTGCCCGGCAGCCGTACAGGTGGTTTTCTAGTCATATCAGCTGATTCCCTGCATCTGTGCTATCGAGCGACTTTGCTCTGCTTTAACGAAATGTACTGAGACACACGCTCAGAAGGTCCTAGAAGGAATACCTTCCTACTGTTGAAGAAAGTACTGGCCACAGGCTTTATTCGGCCCCACAAAATGAATAGTTTCACACCAATCTGTACAATGGCTCCTGTCTGCCCAAAAAATATCTGGCCAAGTTACCAGGCAGGTAAAATTGTCATCCTTTAACTCTTTGGAACCTTAAAAAATTTACATTGCTCAAGCTAATGTCCCTGTGGACTGCTGTTGCCAAATCACATTAGGGTTGTAGATTTCTTTATGCATCAGTGGAAGAAACTAGTAAAAGCCACTGGAAATGGCGACAGAATGTTCTGCTAAGCCCATGCAGGCCTCTCTGTGTCGGGTCCTCGGTTACTATTTTGGTTCTCACGCCTGAACTGTGCGACTTCTCAGAAGGTTCCAGTAAGCTTCCCAGGGCCTGCCTTGCTTGCCTTGCCTGCCCAGTCATTTCAACGGTGCTCCAGGGTCACTGACAGTGCCGGATCCCAGTTACCCACCCAGCAGGCCCAGAGTTGGCCCGGCCAATATGCCAAGGATCTGGTGTGGTTAGAAGGTTGTCACATATCTGTGGCATTCATGGCACTCAGGCTAGCTTGAATATCGGCTTGTGCAGGAGTTGACTTTGCAAATGGAGAATGAATCTCACAATGTGTGTGATAGGAAGGCAATATAGCACGTAGGTCAATACAGCGACCACACAAAGATAACAAAAGTAACCCTCCCTTTTCCTGATTTTACAGCCATTGAATCGTTCTTGAAATCAGTGGATCCAGGATGTTCCATGAGAATCACTCACACACACATACACACACGCGTGCGTGTGCGCACACAGGGCTGGTTTTATTTGGTATTTATTTGGGGAAGAACTTCAAGTAAAGGAAAATTATTCTAACGGTCTTCACTTGCCCCTGGAACTTTCCATTTCTTGTTTTAGGAAATTCGCTATTTCCAGAAATAAGTACGAAGGAGGCTGACATTAATTTCCAAACCACATTTCATGTAAGGTGCTTTTGAGTTCTCCACGGCACAGAGTTACTATGTATAATATGAAGATATGTTGTTTCTAATGTGTTTTCCACCAAAGAACTGAGAGTAGTTTACAGACATGAGCTCATTTGGTTTTATAACTGTCTACAAGAGAAACGCGAAACAGATTCCATTTCTGCTTGAGCTATTTAGGTAACAAATATTGAGGTAATCCAATTGACAGCACCACACCAAATCACTATATCACATACGTATTGGAAACAAGAATTTCTGTTTTGTCTCCAAACGTCCTAATTTGTATTGGCTAAGAGTGCAAGCAGCTGAACATCAAGCCACGACAGCAGCCAACTTAAAGTATAATAATCCAGTGTAAATAAAGGGGTCATGAATAATATGCTTTGTGCGGCAACCGTAAGCACTCAGTTTGGGAAGATCACCATCTTATGTTGACTGTGAGGATATATAGAAAAACTACACTGACATTATAAAGGAATTCCTTATCTCATAAGAGGGTTACAACTAAGAAGCTATTACTCTCTCTCTCTTTTTAATTTTTTATTTCAACTCAAGTTAGGTAACATATAGTGTATTATAAGTTTCAGCGGGTAGAATTTAGTGATTCTTCGGTTGCGTACAACACCCAGGGCTCATCACATCACGTGCCCTCCCGAATGCCCATCACCCAGTTCCCCGGTGGTGGTCAGAGAACGTTCCCACCAGTATAAGCGGGCCCTGTAGCTGATGCACTGCGTTCATTCTCCTGTGTGGCCGGAGAGCGTGGTGGTGGCAGGCATTGATTCTGCTAGAAGATCTGGGCTCTGAATCCAGGTCCACTGCTCGGCAGCTACAGGGCTTTGAGCAACTTCCTTAACCTTGGTTTTCTCACTGGCAAAATGTGGATACAAATACCTGCTGCAAAGGGTGAATGTGGGTTATGAAGTAGAAAGTGCTTAGCATCGCTACGAAGACCTAGCAAGTGCCACGTGTTAGCAGTGTTATTGTGCATGTGATGATCACTATTTGTCATTTGAGACCGAGGAGGGCTTCACTGGCAAGGGAGGTCCTGTCTCAGAGGACCCATTGCAAAGACCCTGTGGGGTAAACAGTCTGTCGAGAGACACAAAGCAAGACTGCGCAGAGGACAGTGAAGGTAGCTGGCAAACACGGTGACAAAAATAACCGAAGTTTTCTGAGCTCCTCAAGACAATGAAAATTGGGAATGAGTTCTTCCGCACGATGAAAATTGTGGCTGAAGCTAACTGGGGCTCTTCCCCACTTGCTAAATAGAAGAGAAGATTCTGGTAAGAAAAGATACATATATAAATACGTAGTAGTGTATCACAGCAGGAAGGCATTTAAATCACTGGATTGCCTTAGAGAAGTCATTAAAAATGCTGTTTCTTAGGCGCCTGGGTGGCTCAGTCAGTTGAGCATCTGCCTTCGGCTCAAGTCATGATCCTGGGGTCCTGAGATTGAGTCCTGCATCGGGCTCCCTGCTCAGTGGGGAGTCTGCTTCCCCCTCTGCCCCTCCCTGTTGCTTGTGATCTCTCTCTCTCAAATAAATAAACGAAATCTTTTTTTAAAAACGCTGATTCTTTTTCCTCCTGGGCTCAGTAGGAGGTTTCCGTATTCTTGAAGTATGTTGTAGCTCATGAAAGGGGCGTGGGGATCTTTCACATAAAAAGTATTCAGTATAATTTGATGCATGCCTAAATGTATAAATTCATCGATATATCTGAGAAAGAAACAACTTTCTGGTGACTTCTACACCAATTTTATTTCATGTCATGTTAACACACATTCACGAAACGAGCGTAAACTCTGAGATGGCGGCCTTGCCAAGATGAGCAAGGCAAAAAATCTGTGCCCTTAAGAAAGTCACAGTCAAGTGGAAAAGGTAAAATCTGCCCTCCATTAACTCACGTGCACTAACCGGAGACCAAGTATCCGATTAAGGGACAAAGGGTTTCTGTCCCATGGAAAGCCTGCTTCTAGCCTTCTCATGGCAAGGTGTGGAGGGCTGATCGGGACTGAAAAAGCAGGACCCAGACAAGCCCTGCAAAGTCAGTTCTTCCTCTGCACGTTACGGAAATACTCTCCTTTGACTTGTTACACCAACTCTGGGATCACTGTGCTTCCTCTTAGCTACGTTTTACGGTGAGAAATTGGCAGCTCAGAGAGGGCATGTCCACTGGCACCAGTCATGGTGCTAGCAATAGGCAGAACCCAGAGTCCTTGCCCTTTTCCCCACTGCCCCCCACTGCCACACCGATGCAGGGCGTGATCCTTCCCAGTCCGGCCACGGCATCTGGAGAGCCTCCATCCAAACCGTAATAAAATTTTCAACTGGGGAGGAAGGAGAAGGAGATCATCAGACACTGGAAACCGACTGCGGTGTCCCAGTGAATACTTACTTGTACTCAATGGTTTTCTTTTTTTTTTTTTTAAGATTTTATTTTTTTCACAGAGAGAGATCACAAGTAGGCAGAGCGGCAGTGAGAGAGAGGGGGAAGCAGGCTCCCCGCTGAGCAGAGAGCCCGATGTGGGGCTCGATCCCAGGACCCTGAGATCATGACCTGAGCCGAAGGCAGAGGCTTCAACCCACTGAGCCACCCAGGCGCCCCCTCAATGGTTTTCTTAAACACACGTGAGCAAATAGATAAAACCTGATCCCCCATGTTTGAGAATATAAAATTCTTGGTAAAAAGTAGAGAGAGGGATGCCTGGGTGACTCCGTTGGTTAAACGTCCGACTCTTGATTTCAGCTCAGGTCATGATCTCTCGGATCGTGGGATGGAGCCCCGTGTCAGGCTCTGGGCTCAATGGGGAGTCTGCTTCTCTCTCTTTCCCTCTGCCCCTCCCCTACCCTCTCTCTCTCTCTCTCTCTCTCTCAAATAAATAAATAAATAAATAAATAAATAAATAAATAAATATTTTTTAAGAAAGTAGAGAGGATGTTCAAACTGTGCAAATGTCAAGGTGGTGCCTTAGTATTTTTGTCCTGATACTTAAAAATTATGCTCAAATGAAATAGGATATTCACATTTTTCTAAACAGGGAAGAAATGAGTGAATTTGTAGGTGTCCTTGCCTCCTCCTACCAAAATAGCCAGTCATTCTGAAAAGTAGAGGATTCCTGTTTTCTGGTCAGACACACTCTCAATAGCAGGAGGGTGAAATGTCATTCCTAACCGTCCTTTTTTTTTTTTTTTTAAATTAACATATAATGTATTATTTGTTTCAGGGGTACATGTCTGTGATTCATCAGTCTTACACCATTCGCAGCACTCACCATAGCACATACCCTCCCCAATGTCCATCACCCAGCCATCCCATCCCTACCCCCTCAACCACCCCAGCACCCCTCAATCTGTTTCCTGAGATTAAGAGTCTCTTATCCCAACATTCCTTTCAACTGCTATCTCTATTTTGTTTTTAAAGTTACATCCATTTGCTTCTTGTTTTTAGTACATACCAAAGCACTTAAGAAAGTCAACCATACTAATATAAACTGCAGTGTAAAAAAAGACTTAATAAAGAGGGAAACGGACATTTAATTATAATAAGGACATTTATTTATAATAAAAATTATAAGCATGCAAAGTGGGGTCATGATGAGGAACAAAAGACGGGGAGCCTACAGGTATGCAGAATTTGAGTTTGTAGCATTAAATCACACGGGCTCAGTTAAACTGATAACTTGGGAATGATCATAATTCTACTGACAACATATTAGTCTGCTAAGGTGGCTCATTTGGGCGGAAAAAAAGCCTTTTCCAGGATTAGGGTCATTTTGACGGGCTGTCTTCATTGGCTCAATCAACCAGTGAATTGACCACATCTTCATTTCACGTGCGGCTGGTCTAAATGTAAGGCATGCCTCCATCCTGGATGGCTGAGCGAGGGCAGGCCTAGAGCTATTTTCTGGCGCAGCCAGAACGGAAAGAACTGGAAAGAAGCAGTGCTCCCTTCAGCACACCACTGTTAATGCTGCCCGAGATTCAGAGGGGCAAGTGAAAGGCAGTATTGACTCACACCTCCCTAACGCCTTTCTTCTCAGAAGGCCAAACCAACTTACATTAATTAAATTAGATTCTCCCAGTGTTTAAACTATGCTTTAAGAGTACTACAAGGCAGACTCTGGCTGTTAAGGTACCCAGCAACCAGAAGAGCAGCAAATATACAGCTGGCGCTGGGTAAATAATTACTCAATAAACAGATAAATGAGTGGACGAATTTCCCAATACTTAAGCCCCTGGTTTTAACTATTTCCTTAGAAACACAAAAGCACTTAGCGTACATTACTCTCTGGAGCTTTTGTACCAAAAGAATCCAAATCATTACATCTGTTATCATTAAAGAGTCCTAATGCAATACGAAAAAAGTAAATACAATCCTTGTTTTCATTTTTCAAACTTCTCACCGTGGAGTTAAGTGACTGGTTGAAGTAAATCCAGAGTAAACAGTCAGAAACAGAAAGAGCCCCTTAGATCAGTAATTCACAATCTACTTCTTCACGGATCATTAATCTGCAATTTGCTAAACTAGCAATATAAAAGCCTACAGAAAATACAAAAAGGAAATGAAGGATTTATTTGCTTTACCTCTGGGTTCTCTACTATACCATATATCATTGATCCTTGATTATCTGTGCTCAATTGAGCAAGGAATAAACAAATCCCAGGTAATATTATTTTCCTTTAGTCAATTAATGAAATTCCTCATCAGTCTTTAATCAGAGTTGGTAATCTTTAGGTTGATTTCTTTGAGTTTCCTCTCCTGACTCCTAGAGTTGTGTCGCCAAAGGCCAGAGAAAATTGGAGAAAAAAGAAGAAAAAACAAAAGCCCAAATAGTGTAAATACTGGATAATCACCCCATTAATAATTATAATAGGGGGTCATAAGAACGTCTCGATGAAATGTAGCATCCATGGCCTAATCTGTGGAACCTGCGAGTATTTGCTTATAAGGCATGAAAGGGGGCTTTGCAGGTGTGATAGAGTTAGGGATCTTGAGATGGGGAGATTACCCTGGATTATCCAAGTAGCCCTAAATGCAGTCATCTGTATATTTATAAGAGGGAGGCAGAAGCAGATTTAATGCGTGCAGAGGAGAAAGTGACGGGAAACAGAGCGAGGACAGATTTCCGGATGTTGGCCTTGAGGGGTGGAGTGATGCAGCCCCCCAAGGAACACCAGAGCCCCCAAGAACTAAAAGGGGCAGGGGCCTCCGTCTAGAGCCTAGAGCCTCTGGACGGAGAGGCTTTTAGTCCACCCATATCAGATTTCTGGCCTCCGGAAGCATGAGAGGATACAACTCTGCTGTTTTAATTCACCTCATTTCATTTGGTTCCCGGAGCCTTAGGAGGCTCAGACCATCTCCACGTGGGCTTCTAGTGAGCCCGTGTACGTAGCTATCGATCTGGGTGTGTCTGTGTGACGGAGAAGGAGGCCTCACGGCTCTGCTTGGTCAGAAGGATGGGAAGGGCGTCCAAATCACAGCTGTCCTTGGCAATGTGACTTCGAGGGAGCATGGGCTTCCTATAACATCCGATACCTCCCCTGTTGGGTCAGCCTCCTGTGTGAAGGCCACATAGCAAATTAGAGCCTTTTTGTGGTGATAGGAAGTAGGAATTTCTGCATCCTCTAAAACTAAAAAGGAAATAATATATAAAATAAGAAACTCTCCTGTGAATTTGAAGTTCTCATTTATTTATGCATTCTTTGAGGTGTGTGCATGCGTGCTTGTGCGTGTGTGTGTGTGTGTGTGTGTGTGTGTGTGTGTGTTGGGACAATAGTTGGCAATGTCATATTCATGAGAATCAGACTGCTCTCCATGCAGGGTTGGCCACTGGCCACGTGCTGGGCAGTCCGAGAGAATATTCATTTCTGGTCATTCAGCAAATATTCAGAAGTGCTTTCTCTGATCACTTGCCGAAGAGCCACAGAGGATGAAAAGGTGTAAAGGTTATTTATTGGCTTTATGATATATACAGCAGAGCTGAAAAATTGATTCAAATAAAGAGTTGAAAAACAGTGAACCACAGCCATATGAGAAAAGCTTTATAGCTGATTTATTTCCCGAGACATTATTATTCCCTTGAGTTTTGTTCTCTGAATTTCCATCCTGCCACCCCTGTTTCAAACAGGGAGCTGGGGGCCCTTACCATTCCTTCCAGGGCAGGACAACAATCCTGCCGTTTGCAAAACCCCGAGTTTATTGTATATATTATTGGTATGGACTGAGTGTTTCTAGCCCTCCAAAATTCTTAGGTTGAAGACGCAGTGCCCGATATGATAGTGTTTGGAGGTGGGGCCTTTGGGAGGTAGTCAGATTTAGATGCGGTCACACGATGGGATTGGTGACCTTATGAGAAGAGGGAGAGAAGGGCACCTGGGTGGCTTAGTTGGTTAAGTGTCCGTCTCCGGCTCAGGCCATGATCCCAATCGAGTCCCGCTCGGGCCCCCTGCTCAGCGGGGAGTCTGCTTTTCCTCCTGCCCCTCCCCCTGCTTGTGCTCTCTTTTGCACACACAAACACACACACACACTCTCAAATAATAAGTAAAATCTTTTAAAAATTAAAAAAAAAAGAAGAGGAAGAGACAAGAGCTCTCCCTCCCTCTAAACACACAGGCCGAGGGCACAGTGAGAAGGCAGCTGTCCGCAAGCCAGGAAGAGGGCTCCCACCAATAACCAAATATTTTAGGACCTTCATCTCAGACTTCCCAGCCTCCAGAACTGTGGGAAAAATAAACGTATGTTGTTTAAGCCCCTGGTCTATGGCATCCTGTGACATTGGCCTGAGCTGACGAATATAATTATATGAGGGGTCCCTGAGGCAGGACCAGGAGGAAAGGCCTGCCTTTGAAGGTAGCAAGAGGGGAGAGGGGGGTTATTCCCCCGACGTGGAGGGGCGATGGAAGCGCTGGGAGTGACTGCCCCTCAGCTAAGTTCCCAGGAAGGTGAGGGGCTTCAGGGCTGTGTGGCTGCACAGCACGCCCAGGGGGGCTGGACCAGCAGATGTCAAAGTGGAAAGGACTTCCGTGACCGCTCAGGCTTCAACCATGAAGACCTCAGTGATGACTCTGGTCTCGTAAAGCATAGAGGTTTCTGCCCTATTATCTGGGGACCCTACAAGCACCCCACACTTTCATGTAACCAGAGGGAGGGAGAGGGCACCCCATCATGGCCGACATTGGATTTCCCACCTGCTGGGCGGCAGAGGGGCTCCGAGTCTGGGTTAAGCTGATGCTGGCGGAGTAAAGAAGTGTTAGAGATACGGATTTCTACTTCCTCAACAGTCCATCCTACTGTACAGCCCATGTTTCAGCTTCCTAAGTCGACCTGTGTCCTCCCAACCCATCCCGTAGCTCATCAGCCTGGATCTAATCACAAATCTAAACTCTTCCCCACAAACCACGTGTTTTCAAGACTCGGTTAGAATCTCCTCTGCTCTAGGAAACCTTCCTAGACTCTCCCAGTCGGAATCAGTCTCTCCTTTCTGTACACTCAATATTCCATATCTCTAGCTTGCACTTACCGCTCCTTGCCTCCTAGGATGTGAATGTCCGGTGCGTGTCTTTCCCCAGATCACGAACTCCCGGGCACCGGGCAGGTGCACACCGCTGGGTGTGTCCCTTCAGCCTTCTCCACCAGGGATCCCACCACCTCGTCACTCCCTGCCTCAGTGCCCAGCAAAGGGGTCTTTTCTCTCAAGTGATTGTTGAATTTCATCCGACTGCAGGCTCTGGTCAATCAGAAGAGGCAGAGAAATAGCAGATGAATTCATCCCACCAGGCTTTTGGAAGGAGCCAGACATCCATCGGATTCCCCAGGAGAGGTGAGTTTGTTTTTCTAAACCTGAACGGCACTTTGCAAACAGGGTGCCACTCTAGAGACCTGAGAAGGCCAGCTTCCTAACTCACAAGGAGTGATTCATCCTGGAGAAAATAAATCCAACTGAACGGGTTCTTTTCAGACATGAAAAAAATCTCATTAACTTGGGCTTTAGTCATCAGATTTCAAAATAGCAATAGTACCCAATATTTGAATAGGGCTTTTCTGTTTATAAAGTTTATAAAGTGCAGTTTCACATACTTAAAACCTACTTCATCCCAACACAAGCTTTTGAGGCTTGTATCAATCCCAAACCGAGGCAGAAATAAAATGGGTGAGGGTAGACAATTCGTCTCCAGCCCCGGTCTTCTAATTTTTTTCCTCCACGAAACCACACCTGACTGAAGGCTATCATCAGATCAGAGTTAGAAATCACTTAGCTGCAGACTCCTCTTAAACTTAGAGTCCCTCTGAACTTTGACTAGAAAGTGGTGAGTTCAAAAGCATGCTTTATTTTTTTAAAAAACTTTTTTTTTTAATTTATTTATTTGACAGAGACAGATCACAAGTAGGCAGAGAGGCAGACAGAGAGAGAGGGAGAAGCAGGCTCCCTGCTGAGCAGAGAGCCCGATGAGGGGCTTGATCCCAGGCCCCTGAGATCATGACCTGAGCCGAAGGCAGAGGCTTTAACCCACTGAGCCACTCAGGCGCCCCACTTGTATAGCTTTTGATAATTCTTTTCTTTTCTTTTTTTTTTTTAAGATTTTATTTATTTATTTGACAGAGAGAGAGAGACACGCAGGCAGAGAGGCAGGCAGAGAGAGAAGGGGAAGCAGGCTCCCTGCTGAGCAGAGAGCCCCATGCAGGGCTCGATCCCAGGACCCTGAGATCATGACCTGAGCCGAAGGCAGAGGCTTTATAACCCACTGAGCCACCCAGGTGCCCCTCAAAAGCATGCTTTAGTAAGCAAATTAACAGTACAACAAAAATTAAATGGAGATTCTTAAAAGTTACTTCAGTGACTAGACTTGAGAAATGTGCTCTTAGAGAAGCTGGATATTTAGGAAATAGAAATAAACCAGAGGCTTCGATGAGCTAATGGTAAATCTGAGACACTAGAGAATATTAGTGAGGGAGCTATGATAATTCCACTTCATCCTTGTTTATTTGTTAAAACGAGTCCTTGAAGGACCGTTAGCAGACATCACTTGATTAGCCTAACTTGCGTTTATATGTGCTTGAAGGCAATAAAAATGGTATTTCTTTAAAGTGCAGACTATAAACGCAACCTTTTCATTGATTTAGTCTGGTCTCATTTCTAAAAAAAATGTGACATTCGAGTGCATTTCTTTCTCAGATTGGGCTCTGAGATAGCAGTGAGTGGACACCAAGTCTGTCAGAAGAGGTCTACATCCTCTCCTGAGAGCCTTTCATAGGCAACGAGGCTCTCTGTCCCATGCTGAGCTGTAGAACCAAACTGTATAATCACTTTATGTTTTGAAGGAAATTTCAAGGGCCAAAAGCATCACAGGCCTTGAATTATAGAAGAGCCAAATCTTGGTTTTAGAAGACCTCAGGACAAAGCTCAGAAGAGCAAAGAGTGTTCTAAAAGCTGAAATACAAGCTTTGTATGGAGGAGGAGATTTTAGTTTTCAGAAATCTGGCTTTTCTAGAGAGTTTTTGTGAAGCACAAAAATGAAACCTAAATCGGTGTGTGACCTGGCCGAACGACGACTCTGTCGGTCACTTTTGGGTCCTGGGTATATGGTGGGTCCATCCGTGACCACAGACCCCACTGCCAGCTTTGAGGAGCAACGATTATAATCCAATTTTCCTGGAAGCTTTCTGGTCTGTCATTCGTATGGGGCTTTGCATGCTTTGCACACTTTGCACTCCGCAATCGGATTGCTTTTGTTTTCCTGCAAAGAGACTGTAGCGTACTTGACGCGCTCTGGGAGATGGGGAAGCCGGGCCTTCCTTGTTCCCATTTCTGTAGGAGGAAATAGTCCTGCCGCTCCTTTCATGTGAGAGATGAAAGAAGAAAATATAAAAATCTCTTTAGCTGTTGCCTGGAGTTTAACCTGCAGTTGGCAAGTGTTTTTCCAATCACAGTAACAGACTTTGCAGGAGCAAAGTGCCGTCCAGAGAAACCCTGAAAAATTGACCTTCCAACCCCGTACCAACAAAAATATGTCAAGAGCCATTTCCCAGAGAGTGCTTTATTAGTCTAGACAATATAGAAGTTTCCGGACACAGAGGCAGATGCTAATATATGCGACTTTAGTCTGGGCCGTGAAACTGTCTGGTTCTTATCACTGACCCCCCCAAAAGCATCGTGTTACCCCCTCACCTTTAAGTCCACCAACACATTATCATTATGGTACAACCTGGCCCTCAGGCTCCCACTCCTGGTCTCTGGTTGTCCGATGGCAAGTCCTCTCACACTTGAACGTGCTTTCACATCTCCTGGGACCTTGTTAAAATTAGATTCTGATCAACTTGGTCTGGGATCTTGTGTGAAATTCATTTCTGACGGGGGCTCAGGTGACAAGGGTGCTGCTGGTCCACGGAACACACTTTGAGGAACAAGCCTCTAGTCAAGATAACCTTTGTGGTGCGTTTCCTCCCTTGGCTAATATTAAACATTTACCCCCAAATTTAGAGAGTTTGTGTTTCTTCTTCAGAGCCTAGTGACATAAGAGTGTGTGCCATGGTGCCAATAGACCTGGGTTGGTCCAGGATCTCAGTCTCCTCTTCTGTAAAATGGGCAGTACTAGTCCCTGCACACAGGATAGGGCAGAGGAAAAACAAGAACGTGTTTGAGAGCATAAACCCTAAGTGCCTTGTAAATAGTAGTGAACCTGTAATACCTCCCAGATACCGTGAGAGGGAGAACTTTTAATCCCAGGACCTCACTGTCCCACCCCGTAATGAAGGAGAAATTATTATTGGCTGTTTGGTTCATTACCAATGGGTAGGGTTACTATGTCCCAAAGGCAGGTGTCCAAGGTCCTCCATTGTGTGTTTCTTGCCTCAGACACGGGCAGGGCTTGGATCCTGGGGGCAGTCCAGCCCCGTTCATTCCACTTATTTTCTGTCTTCTCCTTGCATGGAGCTCTAAGTAGTTTTCTCTGCAGAGCTGGCTTGGCGTCTTGAACTTTCCCCTGACCTCCTCATGCCAGTGCGTTCCACCTGAGATTTAAAATCTGGAGGGATGGGGCACCTGGGTGGCTCAGTTGATTAAG
>CM053608.1:116094129-116119822 GCA_028646535.1 Procyon lotor
TGGCTTGGCGTCTTGAACTTTCCCCTGACCTCCTCATGCCAGTGCGTTCCACCTGAGATTTAAAATCTGGAGGGATGGGGCACCTGGGTGGCTCAGTTGATTAAGCATCCAATTCTTGATTTTTGGCTCAGGTCATGATCTCGGAGTTGTAAGATGGAGCCCCAAGTGAGGCTTCATGCTGGGTGCGGAGCCCGCTTAAGATTCTCTCCCTCCCTCTCCCTCTGCCCTTCCTCTTCCATAAACAAACAGATAGATAGATAGATAGATAGATAGATAGATAGATGATAGATAGATAGATAGATAGATAGATAGATAGATAGATAGATAAAGTCTGGAGGAAGTTGGGGGAATAGAAGCAGGAGACCCCCATTTTGTCTTGGGTTCGAACTCGTCTGCATCTATTAACAAAGCAGAACCTACTACCTGGTTCTACCCGGTAACTTAAGGACAAAATGACAATAGTTACGGAACTTCAGACCCTGGATTTGTTTATTTGTGGGGGGCATTGCGAAGCTACAGCATGGACATTTGATGTAGATGTTTTGGTATTTGTGAAGAGACCATCGTTGATCGGAAAAAACGTGACAACAGCTATCACTTTATCTAGAAAGCGGTGATGTATCCAGCACCTGGATTTTTTGTTTTCCTGCAAAGGAAAGGGCAGGAACATCTAAGGGCAGACGTTGTGGCTTGTCCCATGATGGCCCCCATCCCCCAGCCATGGTGGAAGAGCGAGGAGGTTTGGAGAATTGCTCTGTTTCAGCTCAGGACCTGACCAGTTGCAATCGGTCGTGGTAATCCCCACTCCCTGGGCTAGTTTGTGATTCAGGAACCCAGGCCTCCAGTGGTCAGGCAATAGGGAAGGACTCTTGGCTCTCTCTCTCTTTTTCCAAACTCAAACAGAGAATCAAGCCAACTTACTTCTTCCAGGAAACCACCCGGCCACCTCAAAGGAACCAGGATGGGGCCAACCCCATGGGGTGGGGTGGAGGGTCCTTCATGCCATCATGGAACGGCTGGGTCAGTGAACTCCGCAACTGCTTTGGTCAAGGCTGTCCATTACCTGTAATGGAAAGCATCCTAAGGGACAGATTTGCCACACCCACTGGTCCCTGATCTTTCCATCAGGGCCATCTACACCCTCGTGCATTTACGAATGAATTTGCAAACTCATTTGCAGAGTATCTGTCGTGGGCGGGCTCCATCCTAAGTATTAAGGATATAATCACAAATGAGCACAGTTCCTGAGCTCAAGGAATTCCTGAGCTCGTATTCTAGTAGGGCACACCCAGGTGTAAACAGATGACTATAACCCACTGTACTAACTAGAAGCAGCAGCGACAGGACGAGCATGTTGGCTGAGGCCCAGAACCATGACTGAGTCTTCATGGGAGGGGCTCGGGGTGCAGAGCTGCCAAAGGGTCAGATGAAGAGGGAGGGATTCCCCTCACAGCGGGGCCCAGGAGAGGGTCGCCCACCATCACACCAATGAATCCCCACCTTCTTCCGGTTGTTGCAATGGGGGGAGAAGGCAGAGGCCTGTGGCAAATTCACCACAACACCAGTCTGTGCGGGCCGTTCCTCAGTCCCTGCTGTTCCGTCACGTTATGATCCCAAGTTCGGCAATAGGATCCAAGTATTTACCATTTCTCGTCGGCCCATGAACACATCGACTAGCATTTCACATGGACGTTATTTCATTTCTGATTGGAAAAATGTCTGAAGCAGGGGGGGAAAATGTTTTTAAGGGCCATGTGCAGGTGGAAGGAATAGGCTTTGAACTTGTAAAAAGCATCATAAATACTAAGAATGTTTCTTTTTGGGGCGCCTGAGTGGCTCAGTGGGTTAAGGCCTCTGCCTTCGGCTCAGGTCATGACCTCAGGGTCCTGGGATTGAGCCCCACATCGGGCTCTCTGCTCAGCGGGGAGCCTGCTTCTCTCTCTCTGCCTGCCTCTCTGCCTACTTATGATCTCTGTCAAATAAATAAATAAAATCTTTTAAAAAAAAAAAAAAAGAATGTTTCTTTTCCCGGGCACTTGTTAATATTTCTTGATCATGCCACAGGGAGAGAGTTTGGAAACATTAACCATCGAAAAGACACGGATGTGGGCACATGGATACATTTACCATTACTGCAATGGGAACATTAACTATTCACACAGAACACTTACGAGAATACATTATGGGGCATGGGTGGCTCAGTCAGTTAAGCCTCTGCCTTCGGCTCAGGTCATGATCCCAAAGTCCTGGGATGGAGCCCCCCTTCAGGCTCTCTGCTCAGTGGGGAGTCTGCCGTTCCCTTTGCTCCCCCTGCTCCTATTCTCTTGCTTGCTCTATCTCAAATAAGTAGATAAAATCTTTAAAAAAAACCAGAATATGTTACACGTTGCAGTAAAGACCCAATTATTTCTCTAACACGTGAAGATACAGAGAACAGTCTGTCTCTCTCTCTCTCTCTCTTCCTCTGGTAACAAAGAGGTGAACCCTCCACGAACCCAGAGAATTTCTTTAACTTCGTTAGTTGCTACACCACGGGGGGCCCTGAGTCTACAAGAGATTTCTTACCAGACTGCACCCCATCCTGCTATCCACAACTTTCCACGGCTTCTGGCCAAGAAGTAAGGCTAACAAACCTTCCTGCAAAAAACCATCTTTGGTTCTTTTATTTATTTTTTAATTTTTATTTATTTATTTTTAAAACATCTTTGGTTTTAAAAAGACTTGTTCCAGCATCGCTGTTTTTAGGGACTTGAATTTTGACTCCCAAGAGATTTCATAAAGATGTGAATTTTATCTGTTGCCAAATATGTTCATAATGCATCTTGCCTTATACTCAGGATTTGTAGAATATCAAAAGAAAGAAAAAAACATTTTTTTTCCTAGCTATCTTGGTCAGGCTAAACCATTTTGCTGTGTGTAGGCACATTTGGAATTACCCCATGTCATTCTTTGCCTCAAATAAACTAGAATATATATAAGAACATAAATTATAAAAATATCTTTGACTCACAGCTGAATTCACATCATTGTTGATGAGAGCCTGACAACCTAAGATGACTATAAAAGGAATAATAATTTATGATGCTAAGTAGTTACTTTTAATGTGACCACAAAGCTTAATTTCCACAGTCATCTTTATCAGGATAGCCACATTTTATGTCATATTTTTCATATATGATATAGCACCAGGAACGCTTATTATCAGAAGGGAGGTTTTGGCTTTTAGAACTGAGGTCTTGTCTTTAGACCATGATTAACTCATTAATCTTTTGAAAATATGTTCAATTTTTTTTTTTTTTAAGTTTGCTGTTTACCCGGCTAGAAGATTCTGGGGAGTAACGCCTTTTGCACTCACGCACGCATACAGATGTATAAGAGAGCCTGAAAACAAAGGGAAAGAGAACATTTTCTTCCCTCCGATCATTGGGCTTCATTTTGTCCCCCAGCTTCAGCTCTCAGAAGCACTTTGAGCTCCATGTGGAGAGTCTTTGTGGAGTTTAAAGGTCCCCGATAGCAGCCGAAGAAACAGAGGCACAGCAAGAGTGAGGCTGGTGTGATCACCCTGGGCGTGGGGTGATGAGTGTGAACACCTGGCTCCCGGCTCTTCACCGACTGTGTGCTCCTCGCCAAGTCACACTCCCTCTCTGTGTCTTGGTGCTAACTCCTTTGCTTTTAAGTTGAACGAGCCCCTTGATGTTGTGAGCTAAAACAGATGTGAAACAGGTGTAAACAGGAACAAAGCTTCTCCCTGCTTTCCAGGCTCAGCTAGAGGAGACGCCCTTTTTCCGGTCTGAAGAGGAAGGTAAGAGTTGAAGGGGGAAAAAAAATCAAGAGAACTTAGAAACAGCAGCTCATGCCAGGAGGAAGCCTGAGAAGGCAGGAAAAGGTCACAAGAGATGTGCCCATGTGAAGTTGGGGGATCCAAGAGTAGAGAAGTCCCCTCCCCTATAGATCCATCGAGAAGTCCCACAGTCCCTCTGGCTGAAGGGAGGAGAGGAACCGGGTGAGTGATTCCCATCCACCCCAAGAACGGCACGTTTTGAATGAGGAGATGGGGACTGGAGACCATTTCCACATTCCCAGGGTCCCAGGTGAGAAGAAAACACTACCGGAGCGTGAGAGAGGTACAGTCAGGAGAGGTTCCTGGGCCCAGGGCGGGGCTGAAAGTGGGACAGAGGAGGGGGTGGGACAGATGGCAGGGCGCCGAGGGCGGGCAGTCAGCATCAGCAGAATGGCTCGGTGTATTGAGGTCTCCAGAGAAACAGAACCAGCAGGAGACTTACGTATCCAGATCTACTGAAATCTACAAAGAGATGTATTACACAGTGCTGGCTCACATGAGTATGGAGGCTGACAAGTCCCCCGACCGTCTGCCTGCAGACTGGAGATCCAGGAAGCCTGCCGGTGCAGTCTGAAGGCCCAAGAGCCAGAGGGCGGCCGGTGCAGATTCCCTCCTGAGCCGCAGGCGTGGGCAGCAGGGAGAGTGAGGTCCCAGCACACAGCCCGGCAGGCAGGGCGCACATCCCCCCTTCTTCCGCCTTTTTGTTCCCGGCAGGCCTCCAGCTGGTTAGGTGATTCCCGCCCACGTCGGAAAGGGCAATGAGCTTTACTCACTCTACCCATTCGGATGTTAATCTGGTCTGGAAACACGCCCAAGGGCACATCCAGAAATGCTATTTAACAGATATGGGGACAGCCTGCCAGTCAAGTAGACGTATTAAATTAACTATTACCCTTATTCCCCTAGGGCATTATTTAGAGCAGAGTCTCCCCATCTTGGGGGCTTCTGAAGTTCTCAATGCCTGGGCCGTGGCCCTGTCCAGTTAATCACCATCTCTGATGATGATATTTAGGAATGACTGTGTTTTCCATCAACCTATGGAATTTCAATGTGGGATCAAGGCGGGGAGCCCCCAATCCATTTTCTTTGTGCTCTTGCTACTTGTTCAAGGTGTGGTCCGTGGACTAGCAAGTCAGCCTCACGTGGGCGTGTGCTGGAAACACAAAACCCAATGTCCCATCCCAGACCTTCTGTTCAGAATGCACAATTTAAAGCAATCCCAGGGGGCTCGGATACACGTTACAGTTGGAGAAGGCTGCTGCTGAGTCAGGGGTGAGAACCAGAGGAGATAAGCTTGACCTACAGTAGAAGGCCCACGTGGGGCTTAGATCTGTGATTCCCAGCCTTGTGGAATGTTTAAAAATACAGATGCTAGGTCACCTGGGTGGCTCAGTTGGCTAAGAGTCAACTCTTAATTTCGGCTCAGGTCACGATCTCAGCATTGTGGGATTGAACCCCACATCGGGCTCTGTGCTCAGCGAGGGGTCTGCTTGGGATTGTGTCTCTCCTTCTCCCTCTGCCCCCTGCCTCTCTCTCTCTCAAATAAATAAATAAATACAATATTTAAAAAATATAAATGCCTGGGCCTCAATCCTGCCCTTTGTGATCAGAATGTCTAGCTGGAGGGAGAAGGTCTTGGCTTTGTCATATTTTAAAATCACCTTGGTTGATGTTAATAGGCAGTTGGGGTTGAGATCTGCTGACTCAAACCCAGAAGCTGACAGCTCCTTCCCTCTAACACCTCTAGGAGAGAAGGGTAGGGAAGAGGCCAGAGGGGCATTTCAATGTGAATGTGACACACTTATAAGTCTGAACTGACTTAGAAGTCATTACAGTGGACAGAGTACACATGGAAACAACTGGATTAAGTATCTGCATCCGAGAGAATAGGGCTTGGAGACAGACCATAGCACAGAGTTTTGTAAAGATAAGGATACATGTTTGCAAGCCTGAGCCTGTGACTGTGAAATGGCTCCATATGTCCAGTGTTGGTGTAGTGCCTGGCATGTAGTACTTACTCAATGAATGGTTATTATTTTTAAGCAGCTAATATATAACCACAACACTTCCTTTGGTTTCTGAAGGTGAAGATAGGTATCTTGCAACAATTTCAGGAGCTCTGTCAATGTCCCCTCCCTTATTCTCTTTACCAATAAACTGCGATCAGATGTAGTTCAGGTCTTCCCGTGCTACTCTTCATGACGTTTATCAACCCGTCATATTTCGTCTCTGTCTCTCCATGCTGCGTTTTGAGTGATATTTCTTCAAATCTGTTCTCTAATTCACCAGTTCTTTCTTAAATTGGGCCTACGCTGCTGGTCGTAAGTCCTTCAAGCTTTACATTTTACTATATTTTTATTAAGAAGTCTTTCCTTTCCCCATTTCTATTATTTTATTGTCTCTTATTTATACTTTGAATCTCTCTTTTATACCCTTAAACAATTAAACCATACTTAATCTGTAGTCTTTGTCCAACTCCAAACTTACTAGGAGTTTGATGTTGTCATGTGTTGTTTCTGTTGTTTCTCTTGTATGTTGCATGTGGTAGCTTATCTTTGTAGTGCGTGCATGTGTGTCTTTGTGCATGTGTGTGTGTGTCTGTAGGTTCGTGCTTTATTTATAGAAATTCTTTGAGCTTTGGTAGGTCATTCCTTTTGGCTTATCCAGCAAGTCTCTGTATTGGCTTCTTCTAGACTATAGTAAGCATCACCAAACCATGACACTTTAAAAGAACTTATTAGTTTGACGTTTGTAAGACAACACATGTAGAGTGAATTTGAGCAGCAAATGCACAAAAGAGTCAGCTTCCAACTACTATTGTTTGGAGTCAGACTTGTCTCCCTATTACCCAAAGCTGAACTGGAAATACTTTTCCTTGTTTTCTCTATCTGTGAGGTGGATGTATTTCTGGTAGACCTTTACAATGAGAGCAGTCCTTTGGCAACCCAGCTCTATGCACTGTCTCTTATCAGATCTCACCTTAGGTGGGATACATGGGGGACCCTGTTTTTATTTTATTTTTTTTGCCCCTTCACCCCACATGGCTGTCAGAGTGGAAGTTTCCAGTCCCCAGAGTCAGCCCCTGCTCCTAGGGTGAAAGCCAGCTTAGGTGTGTGCTTATATCCCCGCATTTCTGCTTTCACTGGATGCTTGGCCTTTCCTTAATGCCAGCTCAGTAATGCATTTTTCAATGATTTTTTTTTTTTTAAAACCTTATCCAGCGTTTTCAGTTGTTTCACAGGGAAGGAGTAATTTATCCACAATATTGCCAGACACAGAAGACGTCTTAGGAAAGAGAGCTGCAAATGAAGACATCTTTCAGAACAGCAAGGTATTGTTCAGAGAACCAACATTGAAACTTATACTCCTCGTCATCATTTTTCCAAGTGTCCTTTTGTAGGAATGGAATAGACAAAATGAAATTCTGTCAAGTCCTTTGCCTTTGGAGGAGTGTTGGTTATTTAAATTCCTGCAAAAACAGCAAACATCTCCCTGAGCCAGAGGGCCACATGAAAAGGAAACAATAATCCTATCCTGATGCTGATTTAGGTGTTATGAGTGTTAAGAGTGTGAACTCTATTGCACGTCACGAAGATGAAAACTCATTTACCTTTGCGGAGGCCTCTCAGGAAAATTTGAAAGACCATCTCACAGATGACAGTGCTGTCACTCACCAAAAATAATTGCTTCAATGAGGGTCATCTTATCAGATGACTGTAAGGCCCATGTATTTTTTAAGTCCATTAATTTCTCGGGCCCACACAGGATAATTTAAAGACTTCCTAGCTCAGTTATTCAACTAGCCACAGAGAAGTCTACAGAAGTGTCTGAAATGGCCCATGTTTCTACTCCAAAATATTAGAACTGCAAGTTCTTCAAACAAAGTAAAACATGTTCCAGAGCCGTGTTAGGTAACACGCTAAGGTTGTCCGCATAAAATAAACGAATCATCCTACGTGAAAGTGCTCTCCTCCTGACTAACACCACTGTGGAGATTTTCAGGGTCTGGAGTTTTTAGCAAGAGTCACCATCCAGGTTTAATTTTTTCCACAGCTTTTGAAATTATTGATTATATTCAGAAAATGAGGATAAGAGAGAAATTTATTTGAAACTGGATTTGATAAACACCAACTAGTCTAGCCTCCTCACGGCTGAGGAGATGCAGGCCCAAAGAAGTCAGGACACGACTGGCCAACAGGAACAGGCCCATCCCAGGGGCGTTCACCTGAGCCTGGACCGTGGCCCACATGCGTACTGACCCTATCATGCCTCTATTCTCACCTACTGTTGGCATTCTTGATGGTGTGTTCCGTGTTGGCTCATCTTACCATGTGGTTCCTTTACCCCACATAGCTTTGACATATAACACCCCGCCCCCGCTCCCCCCCGCCCTGACCCAGGTGTTTTTTCCTCCTCAGGGCAACAACTGATATGGTCTATGCCAATAAAACCAACATTTTTTAAAGTCTAGATTAGCCATAAGTTACATAATTTCCTTAGGTGTTCTGAATTCCTAAACGTTCTTATCTGGCTTTATGATAAGATATGATACCACAAATACACTCTTTGAAAGGCTTTCAGCCAGAAAAAGTGAAGGACAGGTTAACTTTTGACTGTAAGTAACAAGCAAAAACAATGCTCAGTGTTATTTTCCCCACTGCAGAAGGACTGAGCAATAAAATAGACATAAAGTTCATAATACTAACCATCATTAAGTGTATAATTAGTGGTGTTGAGTACATTAATGGGGTTGTGCAATCATCATGGCTATCCCTCTCCAGAACCCTTTTATTATCCCAAACTGAGACCCTACCTCTTAAATAATACTTTCCCAACCCCCCCTCCCCTCGGCCCCTGACAACCATCATTCTACCTTGCATCTCTATGAATTTGACTGCTCTAGGGACCTCATCTAAATGGAATCATAGAGTTGTCCTTTTGCGTCTGACTTCTTTCCCTTAGTGTAATGTCTTTGAGGTTCACCTATTTGGAGCCTGTATCAGAATTTCCTTCTTTTTATGACTGAATACTATTCCATTTTATGGCTAGACCACATGTTGTTTATCCATTCATCTGTTGATGGATAATTAGTTATTTCTATCCTTTTGGCTGACATGAATAGTGCTGCTGTGAACACAGTGTGCAAATACTGGTTGAGTCCCTGCTTTCAATTCTCTTAGGTGGTTGCCCAGAAGTGGAATTTCTGGACCATATGGTAGTTCTATGTTTAATTTTTTGAGGAGCCACCATATTGTTTCCCACAGCATCTGCACCATTTTACATTCCCACCAACGGAGCACTGGGGATCCAGTTTTTCCACACCCTCACCAATACTTTTCTTTTTTTTAAAGATTATTTATTTATTTGAGAGAGAGACAGTGACAGAGAGCACAAGCGGGGAGGAGAGGGAGAAGCAGTGTCCCCGGTGGGTGGGGAGTCCGATGTGGGGCTCCATCCCAGGACCCTGGGATCATGACCGGAGCTGAAGGCAGGTGCTAAACCAACTGAGCCACCCAGGTGCCCCTGTTTTGTTTTTTAATGATAGCCATATTAATGGATGTGAGTGGTACCTCACTGTGCTTTTGATTTGCATTTAGTGATATTGTGGTTTTTATGTTTTTGTTGTTGATATGCTTCTCTGTGTCTGTTTGTCTTAAGGACAGACTCACTTGCCAGTGGGTATTTTTAGGTTTGGGGAAACAAATAAAGCTCAAGCTTTCCCGTTATTTGTTTTCCAGGAAGATTTACGCACCTCACGTATCCAGATTTGAGGAGGCAACTAAGCTCCTGGATACATCATCTCAATTCCTTTAATTTCCAAGGAGAACCATGCACCAGACATTACCTTCCTTTTGTTCTCTGTCTTTTTTTTTTTTTTTTTTTTTTTGACAGAGGGAGAGAGATCACAAGCAGGCAGAGAGAGAGGAGGAAGCTGGCTCCCCGCTAAGCAGAGAGCCCAATGCGGGGCTCGATCCCAGGACCCTGAGATCATGACCTGAGCCGAAGGCAGAGGCTTTAACCCACTGAGCCACCCAGGCGCCCCTGTTCTGTGTCTTTAAGCACTGCTTTTAGGGTAGGCCTCCACCTCGCTCAGCCAGCAGGAACAAGAGCGTGAGAGGGCCTTCCCAGTTTCCGAGGACAAAGAGACAACCTGGGGCTCTGCTCAAGTAGGCCGTGGCGCACACAGGTATCCCCGTAGAGGAAAGAAGCCTTAATGTGTCACGGGTGATACCGCACAGAGGAGACCACACCACATAGCTGAGTTATGACAACAACAAATGCCTCCATTAGGATTACGCTCAGGAAAACTGATGAGTTGCCGTACAACAGTGGAGCCGGAGAAATCACAGGTTAGTGAAGAATGAGCAAAACCAGTTAAAAATAGCTGGCGATGTCCAGGAATCAGAATGCAGGAGGGAGCCTGACAGTTGTCACATGTCTGACTTTTGTAAGTTGTCTGGGATGTGTTGGGGAATAGAGACTTCTTTCCTGGGGCAAGTTAGCTTGAGCAGAAATGACTAGAAACTATGACTTGTATTAAGTCAAGGATCGTCCTTACCAAACAATTAGATTCTTTTTCTTGGGGCCTTGGCCAGAACTAGAATCTGCCTGAAGTGACATCAAGTTCACGCATGTAAAATAAAAAAGTAGGATCTGATTTAACTCAATACTGTATTTTAGAAGAAGTGGAGTTTTAGCCAGTAACTTACACTAACACAGTTTTCAATTTGTACTGTAATTAGTACATTAAAGGCAAATAGTGCTGCTAAGGGTGTTTTGTGTTCTTGATAAGTTAAATAACCCACCTAAAACCTTATTCATATTTAATTTGCTAAGCAATCTGTTTCTTTGTAGATGGCACAAAGGTAAAGTTTAGCTCAGTTCTTGCGTGCTTTAGTGGGATTTAAATTATTGAGATTTTACTGTGGAGACTGAATCACCACGCTGGGCTGAGATTTCTATTGTGAACATCTAATTATCCCGGTTTCAAGGATATTGCCTTTATAATGTTAAATAATACTCACTTCATGGTTTCTTTTATTTTTGTTCAGTAAAAGACTCAAAATCCACTTTATTATATTTTGGTTTTGAAGTTGTTTTAAACAATCCATAAATCGACAATTTGCCCATGGGCCTTGTCTTTTAAAGTTGGAGGTTTCCCGAGGCCCCGCAAAAACATCAAATGGTATAAATAGTGATTAAATATTGTATGTGGCTCACTCTCTCTTCCTTTCTTTCCTTCCTTCCTTTCTTTCTTTTTTAAAGATTCTATTTATTTAATTGACAGAGAGAGAGAGAGAGAGCCAGACATGGAGAGAGGGAGCACAAGCAGGGGGAGTGGGAGAGGGGGAAGCAGGCTTCCCATGGAGCAGAGAGCCCGATGTGGGGATCAATCCCAGGAACCTGGGATCATGACCCGAGCCGAAGGCAGAGGCTTTAACCCACTGAGCCACCCAGGCGCCCCATCTTTCTTTCCTTCTTTTTCTTTCTGTTTGGTCATTTGGCACTCGAATACAATAGTCATTGTGAAGACTCCATTCTCTAAAGGATGTGGCTTGCTGATTGCACTAACCACGATGCCCGAATGTTGGTGGTGATTGCCAATTTTGGTCTTGTGGTTCAGATCTTAATTATACTTTAAGTGGGGCAGATTCCCACTCTAGAACTACATAGAGTTTTCTGAATTGTTTATAATGCAGAACCCAGCGTATGGCGTTTAGAATGGGCGTAGTGTGCTCCTGGTGCTTGCTTGCTAGCAATGCTCCAACAGGGAGAAGGTGAGACCTTTCCCAGGTGTCACTGACAGTGGTGCCTCTGTCCTGCTTCTGTCCTTGGTCTTCTCAGCTTGTCTGCTCCTTCGTGGCCATCGGTCCTCGTTCTTGATCCATCCTGGCGCAGTCGTTCATATCGGTCAGTTTCCAAGAAACTGTTCTGTTGTTTATCTAAATAATATTTATAAGAATTTCTGTGTTTTTATTCCCCAAAGTTAAACTTTAAGAAAATGAGGGATTTCACTAAGTGGGAGTTATCATAAATTCATGTAGATGCTTAAGTTGCAACCTCTGGCTTTGGAACCCAGTGTTACAGCAATTGCTGGTTACAAAATATTTCCTCTGGGCGGTGGAGGAGGAGGGCTGGTGGATGGTTCTAGACCTCCCTGGCTTTTGTTGGGAAGGGCATAACCTCACAGAGGCTTTGCCTTTAAGCATCACCCCTGTACTCAGGACAGCTCTCCTTGAATACTGTCCTCACAAACTATCTGTAGGGGAGGAGAAGTTTTCTTCCCTTCTAGGCTCTTTGGCTGGTCCAATAATTAAATTGATGGTGAGAGGAATTAACAGGAGAAAATAAAATTTAATTTTATACATACAGGAGGTCATAGAAAGATGATACTCAAAAAAATGACCAAAGTAGGTAGCTTTTATGCCTTTTAGACAAAGAAACAGTAAATTTCTGAAGAATCGACAAGACAAAGAAGTTTGGCCTTGGGGTAGTAAATCGTTTCTACAGTCTCCTTGGCTCTGAATTCTCTCTTTGGTGATAGGGATGTCTTCACCACCTCGTACACAGAGGATATCTTTGCTCTGGGCTATTTCTTAAATTGAAATTAAATTAAAACTTGAATTAAAGTTCAAAATAATCACTATGCCAAAGTGACATATTTTGGGGTGGCCTGCCCTGAACCCCATCATATCCAGTTAGTGCGTCCTTTTATCTCTTTCAAGTCTTTGAATCTTATCTTTTCATTGAAGGTCCCTGTTTAATGGTGAGACACATTTTCCTTATTCCCCCTATCTTGTTTATTCTGCTTTGATTTTTCTTTTATCCACAGCACTTAGCTTCTTCTAACTGATTCTAACACTCATTTCTTTTCATTGCACACACTATCAAACCTCTCCCCACCCCTGAAAAACATAAGCTCTGGGAGGGCAAGAATCTTTGTCTATTTTATTCACAGACCAATCTGAAGTGCCCATGACAATGTCTGGTACATAGTAAGTGCTCAACAAATATTTTATTCAATGAACTTAATAAATGCAATGGAGCCCATCATAATTGCTGATATTTATTGCACACTTCCTTGTACTTCAAATGTTGCACTTGTGTATTTTTTAATCTATCTATCTATCTATCTATCTATCTATCTATCTATCTGTTTATTTATTTATTTATTCCCCCCCAAATATGTTTATTTTATTTTTTCAATGTTAGAAGATTTATTGTTCATGCACCACATCCAGTGCTCCATGCAATACGTGCCCTCTTCAATACCCAGCACCAGGCTCGCCCAACCCCCACCCCCCTCCCCTCCAAAACTCTCAGTTTGTTGCTCAGAGTCCACAGTCTCTCATGGTTCATCTACCCCTCTGATTTCCCCCCATTCCCCCTTCCCTTCCTTCTCACAATGCCCATCATGTTTTTCCTTATGCTCCACACATGAGACCATAAGATAATTGACTCTCTCCGCTTGACTTATTTCACTCCGCATAATCTCTTCCAGTCCCATCCATGTTGATACAAAAGTTGGATATTCCTCCTTTCTGATGGAGGCATAATATTCCATTGTATATATGGACCATATCTTCTTTATCCCTGTTGAAGGGCATCTTGGTTCTTTCCACAGTTTGGCAATTGTGGCCATTGCTGCTATGAACATTGGGGTCCATGTGGCCCTTCTTTGTAATGCAGCTGCTTCTTTGGGGTAAATACCCAGGAGTGCGATGGCAGGGCCATAGGGTAGCTCTATTTTTAATTTCTTGAGGAATCTTATTTTTAAAATACATCATCTAATTTGATTCTTCCCACAGCCCCATGCTATTGGTACAAGCATCATCATCATCATCACATTACATATGGTAAAATTGAGGATTAGAGAAGTTAATTCATTAGTGAAAATTACTCAACCAGTGAACAGTAGACTTGGGGTTGGGGCCAGAAGTACTTAATCTGCGTCCGGGTTCTTAATCACTCTCTATAATTGCCTACAACAGGCCAGCTATGTAATTTGCAGGACCCAGTATAAAAGGAAAGGTTCCTTGTTCAAGAACTGTTGGAATTTCAAGATGGCGGCAGCAGAGCATTAAACCAAGTGAGGGGTCCTGTGTGACAGTACGGGCTTACCTGTTTATGAAGCAGGCCTGGGCCTAATAAGTGGACATGCCCAGCCATGGAGATCAAGGGTGAGCACTACTCTTTTGCCCTTTGGGTAATACCCACTCTTTTTTTAAATTTAGAGATAGAAGGAACACCAGAGGTTAGTTAGTTCATTGCACTTTGACAGATGAGGAAACTGAGTCTCAGAGAGGCATTCTTTGTGAAGGGAAACACATGCAGTCCCTTGGTAGTGAACAAGAACAGAGCATTTTTTACTACAATCAACAGAGTCTGGGTCATTGGTAAGATTTCTAATACTGATAATTTTCAGGGACTTGTTAAAAAAACTAAGAAGAATTCAAGGGTATCCTCATGATGATGTCACTCCCATATGCATTCATATACTCTTTCTTAGGAAAAAGAATAGAGTACATCACACTTATAAATATCTGTGTAGTGTGTTTGGTTAAAAAAAAAAAAGTTCAGCTTGCAGATTTAGGTGATTGTTCCAGGCTAAAATATACTTCCGTATGCTCCTCTGTGGCTCCACCCCTCTCAGATTTCAGGATCTAATCGAATGATACCTCATCTATCGGGTCTTCATTTCTGTTTAACCTAAGTCAACCTACATTGTTTGTTTATGTGACTTGTACTGATATGTGTCATTTTGGAAATTAAGGCAGGGAATGGTTTAAAACACAGCACTACACAAGCACACATGCCATGAGCTGTCGGGGAGCTATGGCAGAGAGAATAATTAATTCCTTACCCAGATCCGTTCCTTCTTTTTTTGCAAAGAGAAGAGCAAATTTATTCAGGATGATGAGGTACCCAAAATGCTCACCTCCTTGGTCTACCATCATATAAGCCCTGGGAAATGCCACTGTGCACGCAGGAGAATGAAAGGCAAACAGTATCTTAGTATTATTATAAAATATTATCTTAAAATTTGCCTTGTATAAAATACCTATAATAAAAACTGCCATTCTGATCACTTTTAAGGGTACAATTTGGTGGCATTAATTACATTCACAATATTGTGCAGCTCTGACCGCCCCCCTATTTCTAAAACATTTGTATCACCCCAAACAGAAACTCTCAAGCAATTGTCAAGCAATAACTAACTCCCTGTTGCCCGTCTCCCAGCCCCTGGTAACCTCTGACCTCCTATCTGTCTCTATAAATTTGCCTATTCTTGATATTTCATATTAATGGAATCATACAATATTTGGTCTTTTCACATCAGGCTTATTTCACTTAGCATAATATTTTCAATGTGTTTCCATGTATCAGAATCTCATTCCTTTTTATGGCATAATGATATCCCACTCTACGAATGTAACACATTTAGTTTATCGGCTTATTTGTTGGTGAGTGCTCGGGTTGTTTCCACTTTTTGGCCACTGTAAATAATGCTGCCACAAACCTGGGCATACAATATCGGTTTGAGTCTCTGTCTTCAATTTTTTGGGTCTCTACCAAGGAGCAGAATTGCTGGGTCACCTGGCTGGGTCATATATATGTTTAATCTTTTGAGAAACCACCAAATTATTTGCAAAGTGGCTGCAATTCCCACCGGTGGTGCATGAGGCTTCCAATTTCTATACGTCCTCACTCACACTGGTTATTTTCTGTTTTTGCCATCATGGCCCATCATGGCCACTCTAACAGGTGTGAAATGGGAGCTCATGGTGTTTTTTATTTACATTTACCTGGAGACAATGCTGTTGGGTACCTTTTCATGTGGCAAATCCTTTTGATCTTGTAGATCTTCACTGCAGACAGCACCAAGTTTACAGAGTTCCTGCACTTTGCCGAATTCCCATGGCGCTTAATTGTTAAGTAATGTGATTGTTTTAAAACCTCTCCCTCGGGGCGCATGGGTGGCTCAGTGGGTTAAAGCCTCTGCCTTCGGCCCAGGTCATGATCTCAGGGTCCTGGGATCGAGCCCCACATCGGGCTCTCTACTCTGCAGGAAACCTGCTTCCCTACCCCCTGACCCCCGCCTGTCTCTCTGCCTACTTGTGATCTTTCTCTCTCTGTGTCATATAAATAAATAAAATCTTTAAAAGATAATAAATAAGTAAATAAAACCTCTCCCTTTCAGAGAGCACCCTGTACCACTACCCATCTGTGATCAGTTTACCCAAAGTAATCTTGATCCATCAACTGCGTACTCAAATCCGTCTCTTTTTTTTTACAGAGAGAAATGCAAATATGTTCAGAGCGGCGATGAGGTGCTCAGTTAAAAATGCTCATTTCCTCAAGCTGGGAGTGGCCACGTGAGCCAGACTGGGTGGCAGAATCTAAGTCTATGGGGTGGGGCCTCTGGGACAGCTGTTTTATGGTAAAAAGGGACACTTTCAGCTGGCCTGTGTCCCTTCCCTTTTGTTCCCCTTCCTCTTGCATGTCATATAGATACTAAGTCTGTATGAGGAGTCCACAGCGTGCATCCCTTGGGACAAAATCACATGGTAAGGACAGTGGAGCAAGAAATAAGAAGGAAACTGGACCCTTGATGTCTTCCTCAAGTCTCTGCCTGGGCCTGTGATGTTTGGACTTTTCATTCTGCTGGGAAAGCCTGACTTAGTTAAGCCTATGTAATTGGCTTTTTGGAACGTGTGACCCAAAGGGATCCTAACTGTGAGGCCGGGGAGGTATTGGCTGCTGGGAATCTAGAACTAACTGAACCTAAGGAGAGAAAAGGGGGCAGAGAAGAGAAATCAGATGTGTTATAGAGCTAACTGTGTGGCAAAGATCTCTGGCGGTAAAATGCAGAGCAGAGAGTGTCTTTCATGTCCCGTCCCATTTCCCAGCTGCTCATGGTCACGGTCTTCCCCTGCATCGAAAGGCACTTCAAGCCTCTTCTCACTTCCTCTAGCGGCTCAGAGCATCCTGCTTGGCTAGATCAGATTTTCTTTGAGAATAGCTTAAACCTCATGAATTAGAAACTAGAGGACGAAGAGCCACAATCTCTGAACCATTAGCCTAAGTGTCTGTCTGTGCAGCGCGGGGGTGTCCCAGCAGTGAGAAACGACCTTGATTCTCCTTGAAAGGTAAATATAGAAAATCGGGAATAAAAAAACCTCTTTTGATGCTTTTCTGAACAGTGAAATTCTCAACGTGCCTAGCTCCTTTAAATCTCTTGATTTATTGTGCAATAAAATAAACAGGAAATAAAAGGAACTTCCTTTCATGAAAAATCTATTTTTATAAATACATAGGCTCCCCATATCCCAAACATCAGCTGCTTTGCTCATTAATTCCATGCTATGTATGAGTGTTGCCACGTGTTTGCTTTCTTTTCAGGTCATTTAAGAGTATCGATTCCTCCTTCTCTAGTGTAGAACTCAAGTCTCTAAGGACTGGTTAGCAAAACATTTCCCAGCTCACACAGTGCCATTTATAAATGATTACACTCGGTGTCTTCAGTTTAAAGCTTCCCTTCCTGGCTCCCATATGCTAGCAGTTTGTACACTTCTTTTTTATACTTTAATTCTTAAGGGCAACTCCAAGATGCCCTGCCCATGTCTTTCCCTCTAACTGCCTTCTCTTGGGGGCTAAAACATCAGGGGCAGTGTCTATACCAGATAAGCTGTCAGGATTACTGTTTTCACAGCCAAAAGTTTTTGAGGGGGAAGAAAACCATTGTAGGTGGTCATGTGTCATCTTTTGGCTCCAAAGGAAAATGCTAAGTTGCGCATTAGTTGTTGCATAAATTTGCATATTGATATATACAATCCCAACGATTTTAATAGCATCGCAGATTAGCAGAGACAGATGGACGCAGACACGCACAGGCTGACATTCAGAGGCTCCCAACCAGAGACAAACGGAGCCCAGGAAAGGCCGTGGGGATGGGTCACTGAAAGCAGGGAAAATCGGACAGGACACAGGGTGCTAAGGGAAAGATGGCGGGGCCCGGGGAGGGAGCCTGGAAGAGCAGAGGGCACTCGCTGGATCGCTATAAGGAACCTCCCTGCCCCAGACCCCCACTCCCCTCAGTTTTACACTTAGCCCTGAATGGAGTGTGGAGAGAGCAGCGCTGATGACTTACATAGAGGCTGGGAGTGAATCAGAAGATCCCGAAGTCGTCTAAGGCCCATAGGAGAATTTAGATTTATTTTACTACAATAAATAGGCTCTTAAAGGACTTCTTTCTTGTTCATTTTGGTCTTTCATTCTCTCTCCCATGACCTGACTAGGACGTCCAAGCACAGAACCAAACCTTAGCTTTCTGTACATCTAGAACCCTTGGGCACTTTGCCAGCAACCCTCAGGTCCTGGAGTGAAGATTCCACTGAGTTGACTTGCAAACCAAACCACCAATTTGTTAAATCTTCTACGGAAAACAGACACGTCCTGAAGACGAGGGTGTTTGTCGCTGAGGAGTCTATTCTCCACTAGGAACCCGGTGTCTGGGAGAATTCATTAAAAATTAGGACAAAGGGCAAAGAATTCCTTAAGGAATATCTTCCATGTGCTTCAAGAGGCAACCTGGCTCTGCCTTCCCCACACCCGACCCGGTGATTATGAACCTACCGAGTGGTCTCGGTTCAGTGCTGGAAATATATTCTCAAATTCTTAGTCTTGGCCTCTCCAGGTGGCTTTTTCCAACCACCTCTATGGTGTCTGTGTGTTTGCATTGGTCATTGAAAAATCAGTAAATTCTGGCTGCAGCGAACGTCTCCCATTTCATAATTATTTACTGAGCTCTCGGGTTAGGGTAGGTGCTCCCGTGTGGGTTAGGTACTTCCGGGGAGACAAAGAGGAATAAGACAGAGGGCCAGGCTCTGGAAACACTCCCAGTGCTAAAAGGAGGATTACACAGATCCACTTGGCTCTCTACAGGGGGAGAAAATTATCTTAGAGAAATATCTGTGAGGATTCAAGAAGGAAACACCAAAGTTGCTGACTGAGATGGAGGGAGGCTGGTTCATAGATAAGGTAGCTTGTAAGTTCGAACCTAAAGAATGGGTCTGATTTTAACAAGCGGAAATGTTCAGATGGGAGAGTAGGGAGGAAGTGGGGGAGAGAGGAGGGGAGGAGGCATGGCCAAGAGGGAGCCCATGACGAGGACGAGAGATGGGGCAGAGGCACGTGGAGTGCTTTGATCAAGTGTATGCCTGGTGCTTAGGCTGGGTGTACTGAAGGCATTAGAGGGTGCCGTGGGAGACGGGGTGGGGAAACCCATGGGGGCCAAAGCACGGGCACCCATCATGCCAGCAGCTTCATCCCACGGGCACTGGGCACTCTCAGGTTTTTGCATGAGGGAGGGCTGTGACTGCAGATCCTGAGGCTTAATTTGGTTTCAGGGTCCACGATAGGCTGCAGGCGAGGAAGGTAGAGAAGGTAAGGAGGGCCCGTGTGGAGGTCTTGCTACAGGGTTTCAGATCAGAAGTAATGAGGGGCTGGTGAACTAGGAAAGCAGCAGAGGGCACTTAAAAGGTAGAGGGGGTGTAGGAGAGATGGTGAAGACAGTGTTCATCTTGGCGATGAGCTGGGTGTAGGAGGTAGAAGAGGGTTGAGTCAAAGACGACTAATGGAGACTGACATTTATTGAGGGCTGTGCTAGGCACTTTACATATAATAATGCATTTGATCCTAACAGCTGCCCGAGTACATATAACTAGTATTCCCATTTTACAGATGGACAAACTGAAGCACAGGGCTTATGTAATTCCTCCAGGACTGCTCGGCTGTTGGAAGAGTCTCACTAGACTCCTGGCCTGCTGCTCATTTCTACACCACATTGTCCCCAGCTGGATGGTTCCTGCTCTCTCCTCCACCCCATCCATAAATACCTGCTGACAGAATTGCCCTCTTGTCCTGACTGGCAGAAGCAAAGGAAAAGTAACCACAGTCCCAGAAACGAATTTATTTTCATCACCGAATCCAAGCAGTCAGCGCTGCTAGAGAGGCATAAAACTCTGCCATTGTATTCAGACTCGATTAAAAAAAAAAAAAAAAATTCCCTAACGGCAGTTGGCATCGTGATTAAGGTTTTCATTTTATTTATTACTTTGTTATGGCAAAACAAAACAAAACAAATCCTGCCTGAATTATCTCCCATGTGTCAGTGGAAAGGCATTTTCCTGTCACTATACTTCCTGCTACGTGAATATATTGATAATCAACCTGATCTTCACTTGGTGACATCGGTCCCCTGGGTCTGGGGCTAACTAAGCCCGAGCTGTTTCAGAACAAAGATCATCTCCCTTGTTCTAGAAAGGCCCAGGGGCTTGCGGAAGCTCTTTTCAATTCTCAAGGTTGGACTCTGGATTCGCCCTCTTTCTTCCTGTTTTCTTTCTCAGGCTGAAAGTACAGCACTGAAAATCCTTGATTGGAATTCAGGTTCTGGGAGGATAATCACAGCGTCGCTGTCTTAAACACATGCTACACCCGCGCTTTCGGAGTGGCAAAGCGAAGGTTTATTGTGTAATTACAGATTTGTGCTCTTCGAGAAAGGGACTAATTCCGCCAAAACCCAAACGGCTGGCATTTTTTTTTTTAAACTGAAGAGCCTTTTATGGCTTGCTGGCAACCTGTTTCATCACCCTAATAATTGGAAACGTCCCAGTCATAGCCATCAACTGCTTCCCTATATTATGCCCAAGAGCAGAATATGCAGAATCAGCAGAAAGAGATCGTGTTTGTGAATGTGTGCACATGTGTGTATGCTCTCGTAAATGTATCCAAGAATGATGTGCAGGTACATGTGTGCATACGTGTGTGTGTGTGTGTGTGTGTATACATGCTTGTGTTTGAATCTGAGCCCGAAATGCGCAAGTGGTGAAAAATGCCCCCCCACCCCCTGCAGTGTGCTGAGCTATGGAGGGGCCCTCCTGCTATGGAAACATCGCCTTCATGATTTTACATTGACTAATACCGACAGGCCCTAGCTCTTTTTTTTTTGGAGAAAAGGAGAGCATGGGGGGAGGGGCAGAGGGAGAGGGAGAAGTACTCTCAGCTGAGCAAGGAGCCTGATGCAGGACTCTATCCCAGGACCCTGGGATCATGGCCTGAGCCGAAGGCAGACGCTTTGAACCACTTAACCCGCTGAGCCACCCAGGCACCCCCCTCAGTTCTAGAGACGGTCTTCTTTTCCTTTTACTCTGTTCAACCTGAGTTCCTGTCATTTACCGCTTCAAATTCTTTTTAATAGGAAACCCACCCTAAAGCACGAATTCTTTAAGCAAAGCAAAGACTGGGTTGGGTATTTTCTCTCATCCCAAACCTCTTGCTCCTTTTTCATCCAGAGGGTAGGGTCAATGTTGGGAAGGCTCTATCTCTTTCATTTACTTGGCCTAGAAATAAAATGTCAGTGAGTCCCTTTTGAGAGTGAGACACAAAGGACAGGGAATGAGTTACTTAGTGCCATGGAGAAGTAGGGTCTATGGTGTCTTAGTGGATTCATCCTGCCTTTAAGGCCCTCGTGTAATTTTTTTCCTACAGTCGGTGGTTCTCCAATCTCATGTTGCATCACATCACCTGGGAATTTGGAAAAAACCTTTAATGCCCCAGGATGCTGATTTAATCATTCTGGGGAGAGGGGGGACCAGTGCGTCCACATTATTTAAAAGCTCCCCAAATGACTCTGAGCAGTGAAGTCAGAGGAGGACTGAAAACCTGCCATTGCAGACCCTAGACCCCCTAACCCCACTGGTTTTAAAATCCCATTCGATCACCTGGAGAACTTTATAAAATACCGATGCTGAGGCCCCCACTTAAGACCAGATACATCAGCATATCTGGCACGGAGCCAACACCCTGGGTATGTATTCAAAATCCCTTGAGGGATTCTAATGTACACGCGAGACTAAAAACCAGTAGTCTAGGTTTCAGATATATGCCAATATATGTGATGTGGGTTTTACGAAAGCATCAGTAAGAAAGTAGCACAAAGGGTTCTGTTGCATTCCACAGGGCAAAGCTGCTTCAGTATTCTTTTTCTTTTAACATCTTTCCTTTTTGCCAAAGTTTTCTGCTTGTTTTGTTTTTTAAGGCTTTATTTGTCTATTTGAAAGAGAGAGAGAGTACACACAGAGGGAGAGGGACAAGCAGACTCCCGCTGAGCGAGGAGCCTGACGTGGGGCTCAGTCCCAGGACCCTGAGATCATGACCTGAGCCGAAGGCAGACGCTTAACTGACTGAGCCACCCAGACGTCCCTGTCCTGGGTCTTCTTTCCTCCTCAACGGCTTCCCTCCTCAAATCCAGCAGAGCATCTTTGACTTCTCACTCCTCCATCAGAAGCCCCAAGTCATCCTTCCAAAATTGGGAATAAATCATTTATGTACTAAAGCTTCAGGAAGATACAAGGCCAGAGGGAAAATGGCACCCCTACCCGAAGAGAGACAGAACTTAACAGAGAGAGCTAAAAATACCCAGTGACAGAAGAAGATCCCACATCCACGACGATTCATCCATGACAGAGCACACGGGGGAGGGATTAGCTGTCTGAAGGATGCCTCTTATCTTCAGCTTCTCCATTCTGTTTCCCCTGTCATCCCTGGATCAGGCCCTTGTAACACGTCCCTGGACAACTCTTAACATCTTTCTAGCTAGACATCCATTCTCACACATCTTTGGGCCCCCTCCCTAGCCTTGTGTTAGGCGAGTAAGAATCTAATGAGTTTTCTAGCCTCAATGAAACATCAATAGTAATTCTTTAACTTTTTGTGGTCCTGGACCCCTTTGAGGGTTTGATGGAAACTATAGATTCTTCTTGAACAATGAAACACAGGTTCATATAATTCGCTGTAGAATTCCAGAGACTTCTTGGAACCTCTAGTAACACAATGATGGACCTACAGTGCATGGACTCCATGCAAAAGATCTCTGCAAAAAAGCCTGATTAAATGAGCTGCTTCGACTGCGTTTAAACACGCGGATTAAGAAAAATTCACAGAAAAGCCAAACTGGGGCACCTGGGTGGCTCAGTGGGTTAAAGCCTCTGCCTTCAGCTCAGGTCATGATCTCAGGGTCCTGGGATCGAGCCCCACATCGGGCTCTCTGCTCAGCGGGGAGCCTGCTTCCCCCTCTCTCTCTGCCTACTTGTGATCTCTCTCTCCCTGTCAATAAATAAATAAAATCTTAAAAAAAAAAAAAAAAAAGAAAAGAAAAGAAAAGAAAAGCCAAACTGGTCACATTGTGAAACACTGACTAACTACACTTTAGCTTACATTTGTTAATGTCTCTAAAACTTGAAAAGAGTTAGGGTGGTTGAAACAGTTGAGTTACCTATATTTGGATTAATTGATTTTTCCACTTCCTTTATGATCATCAGATGAAGTGATAGGGATATAGAATTCAACACTGAGTATCACTTAACAGTTGAAAGGAACAAATATATATGATATGCAGAATTTATTTGAATATATATATATATATACATATATATATATATATATATATACCATTTAATTTACACCAGAAAAATGAGCATCGAAGAAATTAAATTGCTCACTTGAGGTAACACAGTGAGGAGATGAATGAGTGGGGGATGGGACGCTGGAATCCTGCCTCCCAGGCCAGTGCTGATCCCTCACATCTGATTGGTCAAGATGTTCTCCCTTCATAGCATCTTGGGTTCATTCCTTCCAATTGGGTTAGACTTTCCCCATTATCATCCATTCACTCATTCATTCAATAATTTTTCATGAGTGACTTGTGCAGGACAAGGAGCGGGCCTCATTATAGATACCAGTTCAAGGAACTGAGTTTTGTGTGATAATAAGGGCCCCTGAGGCTATATGCAAGGCCTGATCACATCTGGCAAAAAGGCCTGGGGAAGGCTTTGTCGAGGAGGTAACATGTGGTCTTAGGTGCAGATGGTGAAAGATAAACCTGGGGAGAAAAGCAGAAATTCAGGCAATGGGGGAAATCACTGGAAAGGTTTGGTGGTGAGAATCGCAGGGGAATGTGGCCCGTGTCCAATTGGGCAGAAGTGGCCGTTGGGGAGTCCCAAGCAATGAGGCAGGAGAATAGGCTAGGTCTTGTAGGCCATGCTGAACAATGCCACCCTCCATTCAAGGGTGAGTAGAGGTCACAGAGGGTTGGGACAGGGAGAAATGGGTGCTGCGTTATGCTTTAAGATTTGTTTGGTGTGGCAGTGCAAAATATGCGTTAGGTTGGAGAAGGTTCTTTTCTGCAATCTTATCTTGTTTTACGTTCTTCAACATCTTGCTTAAGCTTTCGTTCTTAAGGATAGAATCTGCAAGTTAATATTTAGTCCACAGTTTAAAAAAACCCGGGATTTGTGACCCTTTACAAAGTCCACTAGGCTCCAAGAGGTCAACAGATCTTCTAGAACAGGGTTGTATGTTTGTGTGCAGAATCCTCTTCTTTTGTTTCCAAGCTGAGAAGTTTTATAGCTTCTATCAGCTTCTCAAAAGGAAGGACCACTGCTTGATGCTTAATAGAAGTAGAACAATTTTGAATTTGCCCAACACAGGATGGCACTAAGACCTGAAAGTATATGTGATACTCATTGCAACACGTTGTCTTGCTAGTTCTCCTGAAAAAAAAAATTTTTTTTTGTCAAATGGGTCCTATGATATTAGCAATGGAGACATCTAGAAATATTAATTCTTTCACTTAACAGAAGTTGAAATCAGGACCCTACTGGATAGTATGATCCTCGAAATCACCCAGAGAGTTCTAAAGCCAATGAAAATCCTTTCAGAGATACACAAACTTTACCTGCTCTTGTATTGATGTCAACAGAGCTGAATTTTCTGCGAAGTATTACTGTAAGATAGCAATATCTAATAATTAGGATAATCTAACTACTGATAAGGGTACTGTTGGGTATATTAAAAACACCATGTTGCTGGTTTCTGTATCTGATTATGAAAACACAAGTTCCTGAAGTTTGTAAATATCTTCAAAATGATTTCCATAAATCATCAGTAAAATATCTCCTGTAATTAGCTTATTCCCCGTTAAAATGGCCATTAAACAGCAGCCTTATCTGTCTCTACTCATAACTAGACAATTGCTGAGTGACATTTTTAACTTTTTTTTTAAAAGATTTTATTTATTATTTATTTGACAGAGAGAGATCACAAGTAGGCAGAGGCAGGCAGAGAAAGAGGGGGAAGCAGGCTCCCTGCTGAGCAGAGAGCCCGATGCGGGGCTTGATCCCAGGACCCTGAGATCACGACCTGAGCCGAAAGCAGAGGCTTTAACCCACTGAGCCTCCCAGGCGCCCCCTTTTTTAACCTTTTTATTTAGAAATCAGCATGCCCATCTAGCTTGTCTCCAGGTGAGGCAAGCACTCTATTCTACCATTGATCTACTGATTTTTGCCACATGGAAGGTCTTGGATTCTGAATTTTAAAACTGAAAACATAACTATTCTAAGGCTATCATCTATAGAAACTGCTAACCATTGCCAAGGACAAGCAGAGACTGCTGTCTTATCTCAGAAGAGATTTCACAAGGAACCAACCTAATTTTCCCAAGGACCATTATCATAAAATCCACTAACCAGACCTCTCAGTGAAAAAGAGGTTCTAGTTCCCAGTTTGGGGATATTTTAGGGTTAATGAGAAAAAGGTCTCCCCACCCTCCTCACTTCCTTTCTCCCCCACCCCCGCTGACCTTCCTCATAATACACAGCATGCTCTGGCCAAATAGCTAGCTGGAGGGAGGAGGAGGAAGGACCCCCAGGGACCAGTACCAAGCTAACTAGTACTCTGGAGGATTGGACTGAGGCCGGCCTCATTAGCATAGGTTGTAGCAGACTTTGTTCA
>CM053608.1:116120322-116186986 GCA_028646535.1 Procyon lotor
ACACACACACACACACACACACACTTTCCTCCACACACAGGAATTAAAAATGTATATATGGTCTTGCAACCTCCTTTTTCACTCAGTGCAATATAATCAGCATTCCTTCAACACCCTAAAACATTCCATGCAAACATGAATTTTATTAACTGCAAAGGTTCATCTTTAGGAGGTCTCTGCTTTATGGCATCATGAGTGTCCTCTTATACTTATTTTTCAGCAATTGAAAGACCGTTTTTATAAAAGGACATGTCCCACACCTCTTCAGACTCAGGAAGCTTCTTTGCACATCCTGTACAATCCAAACATATTCTTTTTTTTTTAATCATTTACTGCATTTTTAAAAAAAATTATTTAAATTCAATTTAACCACATATTCTGTATTATTAGTTTTGGTGGTAGAATTTAGTGACGCTTCAGTTGTACACAACACATTTTTAATCCATTCATCTGCCTTATTCATAGGCACAAGATCAGTCTTTTCTCCAAATTCACAAAAAATGTACTTTCTCTCTTCTTGAGGCTCTGGTCTGTTGGACTCTGCGTCCATTCCCAGCCTCTTCTAGTTAGAACACTAAAAACGGACTTTCCCAGGCTCCCTTGCAGCTAGTGTGCTCCTTACAGTAGTGGCTCTGACAGTGGGGGTGAGGGGGTGAAGGCAGGAGATGCTGCCTTTGGAATGAGAGTCCTGATTATGGGCTGGGATGCTGAGAGCCCAGAGCGACAGAGGGCAAGGTAACCATGAGAGTCGAGGTGAGTGTGGTCAGGGGGCCAGAGCTGGGATCAAAGTGGCTTTACCTTCAGAGGTCTTCTGTGGTGGATAATTTATCATGCATCTCTAACACTGAAATAGATGGGAATCCTACTAAGATTGAATTTGATTTGTATGCCTGATGAAAGAAACCTTTGGTCTGGTGACTGTTTACCGGAAGACATGTAGAAGTCCCCCCCTAATTTCCCTGTTAGAGTCAGTTCACAGACTCTAGACCCCTAAATGAAGAGACTGCATTCCTTTAGGAAAAAGACTTGCAACATTCACACATGCATGTATTAGAAAATCCCCTGAGCCTTCCCTAGAGAGTTCTGAGGCTGCTTCCCAGGCTGTAGGTGCACTGGGCAAAGAAGGATACCAGATTTGGGGGCAATTTTGAACACCATCTGGACACCCATGCACGCAAGCTTGCTGTTTTTCTTGCAGTAAAATGAGTTCCTTGGTTAGAAACAATGTTGTGTGGACACCACAGGCATCTCAGTATCCAGAGTTTCTTGGAAACCCACTGGTCAGACTGGGAGTTAAGGGATTTTAATGATCAAAAGAGTTTTTATTGCAGTTTGTCTCACCTTGGGCCCAGGGGGTCCTGTGTACACACCTTGTGTTTATTTCTCCAGCTCATGAATGCATAATTTAGCAATCGAAGGAATTCCACGTTTGTTCTCTGACTCAGGGAATGAGGGAAGAGGGGCTATGGGGGAGCCCACCTCCTATTGTGAATGACTGCATCCTAGAAGTTGTAGAATTATGGTCCACGTTGAGGTCCCGGAGAGTACGTGGGAATTGATTGAACTCCATCTCTTTGGCTTGTGCAGAAGTGCTGGACGTCTGGGACAACAGCTGGATTTTAGGGAACTTACCTAGGGAGTGGCTCCAATTACAGAGCTTGTTACGGATGCCATCAGTTTTTATGGAGCAAATCAACACAGTCCCTGGAGTCTGATACACAGTTGTCAATCTGGTGACACTTCCTTCCCTAACCAGTAAGCAGATACTACTCAACACAGTTCGCTCATGTCCAGTAGCAAGGCAACCTTGCTGGCTTCCAGCTAGCTGCCCTAATCTAGTCTGTAGGGACGCTGGTCATTATTGTCCCATAAGACAATATTTCATTTGTCTTGTCCCGTTTCACTTGTCCCATCAAGACAATTTCACTGTATTGACTACGTCATGCTGATTGGGCAGAAAGTATCAAGTATCCCAGATATCTTGATAAAACATGTATGTGACACAGGGTGGGTGATAAATCCCATGAACACTTAGAAATCTCAGCTAAGTCTCAGTGAAGATTCTCAGGGTTTAGTGAGGTGAGACCTTCAAGATATTCCCCAAAGTGAAACACAACTTGCAACATTTTGCATTCTCCGCCATTAAGAAAGGAAGAAATAAATGCTCCAATCTATTGCCAAGTAACCTTAAAACTGCTGGTCCTAAGTGTGGCCCAAAGCCAGACAGGTTCTATAACTCGCTCAAGTTGAGATTCAAGCAGGTCTTCTACTGGGGCCTCAGGACCCAAGCGATCCAAAGTTGGTAGGGCATCCCACACAGTATTGTTTCTGAACAAGGAAGTCATTTCATTGCAAAAAAAGGAGAGTCAATGAGTTTATACATGTGGAATTTACTGGTCTTACCATGAATCCTATCACTCAGGCAAAGCTGACCAGAAAAATGGTAGAGTAGGCTTTGGAAAACCCAGCTATGGCGGAAGCTGAGAGTTCAGCACTTTTCCCATTTGGAGGGCCATCTTATAAGATGTTCCATATGCTTTGAGCAAGCAAGCAATAAACATATGTTGCTACCCCTCCCGTAGCCAGATCTCACGAGTACAAAACCAAGGGGACTCATCTCTCACCGTTTCACCTATTGAATGACATTCACATGCAATATTTGCTTCCCATACTTATCAGATGCCATTGGTGGCCTCTCATACTCCCTTGGCCTACTGGGAAGCTTTCTGGCAATAGCCAGAAGTGCTGGGAGTTAATGCCCCAGGAATTCTGGATCAATCACTTGGTTTCCTCACACCCTAGGGGGAGAATTCTGAGGCGTGTGCCACTGTCCCTCAACTTGTGTCCAGTGGGATTTGAGTCTTGTGGTGAACCTAAAAAGTGTGCCCCCATTCTGATATTATATTTCAAACCTGCTAATGTTTTGTTCTCGTGCTATAATGTTTCCTTTCACTTTTGACACTTTGACAGGTGCAAAAATTCTTTTGGTATAAGGTGTCGTAGAAATACAATAAAATTTTCCAACGACTCTCCAGTTATCACAGAATCATTTGTTAAGCAATCCATCATTTCCTCACTGATTTGAATTGCCACCTTTATTGTATTCTAAATACCTCTATTGGGTTCTGTCCAACTTCTGTACTTTCTAGCCTACTGATCTGTCTGTCAATTCATGTGGCAGTGCCACTTTTTAAAATTATTGTAACTTCATAATGCATTACACTATCTGGAAAGACACCTGACTTTCCAATCCTTTGACTTTTAGAATATTCTTGGCTATTCTCATTTATTAGTTTTCCTGTTTTTTAGAGTCATTTTGACTGCGTCCCACTCAAAAAATGCAGTAGGTATTTGTGTGTGTGTGTGTGTGTGTGTGTGTGTGTGTGTGTGTGTGTGTGTGAATGAACTCGGTAAGATTCTTCTTTTCTTTTCCTTTCTTTTCGTTTTCCTTTCCTTCCCTTCCCTTCCCTCTTCCTCCTTCTCTTCTCTTTTTTCTTTTCTTTTCCTCAGCCACATTATTTATTCAGAATTCTCAGGTCATTAACTCTCAGTACTTCACTTTCTTTTCTTTGGTCTTTTCTTCGGGTATAACTTGTATATACTTGGTTCATCCCTTTGGGAAAGGAGTCATGACCCAGTGGGATAAGGAAACTAAGTTCTTTGTTCATAACATATCTGAAAGTCTTCCCTGTCTCTCTCTCGCTCTCTTTTTTTCTTTACCATAATCTTTCATATATTTTTTTGTAAATAACCAAGGTCAAACAAACTCCCTAATGTGTCGAGACAGAAGATCATATATTAGAGCAGAAATAGCAGCTCTAGCAATTACTAGTTAGTTAGCCTTTCTCTTCTTCTTAGAGAAGCTAGTTAACCTTAATATCCTTAATAGCCTCTTCTCCTTAATATCCAAATCCATTAAATGGGGCTAGTAGTAGCAACTTACTGTGAAGTTAAATAAGATGGAATCAATTAAATCAGTACAGAATCTGGGGGGGAGGGGGAGATGGCATTTCTGGCCTCAATGCATTATTTCCTCAAATATGCAAATTCCCCACTCTGTAACATTTTAGTGCCCTCCCACTCTGCCTCTGGGCTCAGCCACATGATGGACTTGGACCAATAAGATGTTAGCAAACTTGTTTCGAGAAGAGGGCTGTGGAGCATCTGGATGCTAGGACCTTCTCTGACTCCTGCCTCCTGACACTCCCACGGAAACATGTCAGGACAAGCCTGCTGGAGGATGAGAGAAACATGACCCAATCAACTCCACAACCCGGGCTGACTGCTGATAACCACTCAATCCCCACACAAGTCAATGGGCCACACAAGTGCATGAGAAGAGCCACCCGACCGAATCTGATTGAAGTCACTGACCCATAGACTGTTGAACCACGTATTTATCACATTAAGCCACTAAGTTTGAGGTAGTTTGTTTCTTAGCATTACTGTGTCAGTAAATAAATTGTACCAAACTTGACACATAAGCGGTGCTTAAAAATTGTTTACATGATAGTCATGTGGCCAAGCAAATATATTTTCATTGAAATCACAGAGATAGTTCACTCCCCTCTGACCCCCCCACTCTTCCCATCCTTTGTAGAGCGCTCTGGAAGGCATCCAACTTAACTACCCTGTTATATTTATTTTTTTCTCTTTCTTTTCTTTTATTTTTTCAGTGTTCCAAGATTCATTGATTATGCACCACACCCAGTGTTCCATGCAATACATGCCCTCCTCAGTACTCACCACCAGGCTCACCCAACCCCCCACACCCCCCTCCAAAACCCTCAGTTTGTTTCTCAGAGTCCATAGTCTCTCATGGTTCATCTCCCTCCTCCTATTTCCCCCAATTCACCCTTCCTTTCTTTCTCCCGATGTTCGCCATGTTATTCCTTATGCTCCACATGCAAGTGAAACCATATGATAACTGACTTTCTCTGCTTGACTTATTTCACTCAGCATGATCTCTTCCAGTCCTATCCATACCCTGTTATATTTAATATGCTTCCTTAGTGATCTGAGATATTTCAAATTGCTTCTAAACTGTGTCTTGTCTTTTTTAATGGCAAAAAACATTTTTGTCACAGTCTACTGATTGTTAGTGTTTTCTGTGGGTCTCTGAGGGGATGGAAGAGAAATAGGAGAGAGCCCTCCCTTCAATTCCACAAACCTACATGATAAGAACTACTGATTTCAGGGAAATGTGGTATATAGAGAAAAATAAGTAACCAATCTATTTGTTTTACTTCTAATGTGGCCTCATTGGTTGTGTTTGGGTTGTGAAATGGGAATGTGGTAAATAAGTGCTGTCTCATGACAGTCTCCTTCACCTCTTTAGCGAACATGTTCATGGGCACTTTCCTTGTGATGCAAATGGTGGTGTGTTCTAGCAGTGAGGTTAGTGGTATTTATAACACTTGAAAGGATGGGATGGGTAGAAAGAACAGGAGTACATTTGCTTTAACTCTGCTACATCTACATCCATTTAGGACTCCCTAGAAACTCAGTTTTATTTTTTCACTCAAAGAAAAGGCCACGCAAATGTTAAATGTTACCAGCTCACTGGGATGAATGGGGCTGACGCTGACCGTAGGCCCTCGTTGAGAGGGAAAACTGGCCCCTGGTTCTCTCCTCCCACAGCTGCTGATTAAGAGCTCGTGCTGGTTTCTGGTCTGACCTTTAACTGAACAGCACGAATTACAACTCCCTAATGAATGTATCCTCGGGGCTCGCCACCAACTATTATTTCTGAACAGAGCATGGTCATGAGCAAAGCAAAATCCTCTTGCCAGAAGTGATGCCAACTGACCCAATGGCCATTGGAAGAAAGGGGAGAGCAAAAATTTCTCTTTTCCCCCTGCAGCCCACTTCGCCCCTTATTTTGTGACGCACGCATTTTGTTTCTTCTCATTCATTGGCGTGAGAGTCCACACAGTTCAACTTAATGTTCTGGAGAAAACAAAGAAGGTCTGTGCTTCTGGCCTGATGGAAGGGGGAAACAGGCAACTTCTTAGCTGGGGCAAGTTAAGGACGGGCTGAAGGGTCTGCAGCCCCCCGAAGATGCAGACTCAAGAAGTATTTGTTCTGCAAGGAGGCTTAAAGTCATTTCTACTGGGTATTTCCAAATGACTTTTGCTCAGAAATCAGACAAAACCTTAGGTGACTATATAAATAAATAACAGTGAAAGAAACAGAAGCAGAAAGCAGGGTGGATACGGGGCTGTGGAGACAAGCCCTTGCATCTGGGGGGAGCAGAGTTAGAGACCCACTCATCTTGGCCAACTTTCTTTCTTTCTTTCTTTCTTTTTTAAGAGATTCAGAGGCGTGAAATGACTGGTCTGCAAACAGATAGCTGGGTCGTGATGGAACAGAAGGTAGAACTCCCATCTTGACTTCTGGGGCAGTGTGCTTGCCAGCATTTTAGATAATCAGCGAAAAGCATGGGTAAATGTGCATTATCAATGGGGGCATTCGAAGAGATCCATGAATTCCAGAACACAGTGCCACTAGGAGGCAGTTGGTGTACTTTGGTACACTATGAGAAATTCTAGAACTTTTCTGTTTTCTTAAAGTACAGTAATAATGAAAACAATTTTAGAAAAATCCAACTTGGGAACTGGCTTTAAAAATCCTCCCTTGTCCCCATCTCCCATTCCTCCCTAGGGGTCACTGCTGCAGGTGGGACCATCCAGACATTCTTCTATGAACCCAAACCCTCGCTTACATCCACAGATATGATTATGTCCACGTCTATGTGTTTGTTGTTATTTACAAAAATAGAAACAGTGGACACGTGGCCGTGGAACTCCACAAAAAATTAAGAAAGGGACGCCCGTTCCGTGTGAGTACTCTCGTTCATTCTCCAGCTCTTGCACACAGGGCATGGATGGCTATGTTATCCACAGCTCTGTTGGCTCATGTTGAGATGCCTTTCAAGGCTTCGTTATTACGAGGCTACAATTAAGATTTTTGAACATGCATGTTTGTCCACTTTTGCCAATATTTATGCCACAGAGATCCTTGGAGGATTTGCCGAATCAAAGAGACACGTGGACTTGTGATAAATGCTGCCAAACTGCTTCACGGAGCCATGGGGCTGGTTGATTCTTGTACTTTACACTGACAACTGACGTGTGTTTGCCAAGGATTATGCTAGTTGTTAATCTTATTAACCTTGCCGATCTGATTCACGGCAAGCTCATATAGCTTTGATAGTTAAGTCAGGCTTCTTTCTTCTTGGGCACTTATGAATCATTTGTGTTTTTCTCTGACTGCTCTTTATTTATTTTTTTCCACGTATAAATTAGGCTGTTTGTTCTTTGCTGATTGAGTGCTAGGCACTTCTCATTAAGTCTTACCACTAACCCTTTGATTGCGTATGTTCCAAGTATTTTTTTCCAGGTCTGCTGTTGGTCACTTAATTTTGTTTGTGGAATCTTTGGTCATACAGAGATTTGAAACTGTGAAGTCAAACGCGCCAACCTCTTCCTTTGTAGGGAAGCTCACATTTCTAATATCCTTTCGTCAATCTGGAGTGCTTTCATCACTGCTAGACTGACAGCAGCAGTGATATACCTTTCATCGAAAATAAATCATTCTAAATTTAAAATGCAAATTTAAACTCACCGCTGATGCCTTGACTAACAAAATCAGTCTTTAGAGAGGAGAACAGAATTCTCCTATGAAACTGCAAACAGATCAGAGTGGTCTCCAGAAGGCCCAGGGGAATGGTGAGTCTTTCCAACGGGACGTTGTGATGTGATTGGATGTCTTATGTTAAAAAGGCCAAGCAAACGGTTTTCAGACTCTATCATCTAACCAGTACGTTCATGTCTTTCAAAGAGGACCGTCTGTCAGCTGTTCCTCAAAGCCTTGCTCCTAGGAGTCAAGATTTAATAGATGATTGTTAATATATAAATGATTGTTAAGCCCTTATTAGAAGCTAATGTCTTTGGTTGAGCCTACTGATTGAGGAAGTAGAACAGAGGAAGACTGAGTTTTATTGAATGAAGACCAAGTGGGGACAGGACAGGAACTCTGCTTCTATGGAAAAATTGAGGTCTTCATAGGAAATCACGCCAGACAGCCCAGGAAAGCCAGTAGTGAGTATAAAGGTACGGGGTGCAGAAGATGATCTGGGGGGGTGGATAGTAGGAGGTCAAAGGGGGAAGGGAAGAAGTAGAGAAGAAAGGACTGAGAAAAATTCTTGAGAATTTCTTTTGTAATAATGCTCACTGAAGTGATCAAAATTAAGAATAAAATTTAGGTTTGGGCATTCCTATCCTCCCGTATAACTGTTTGGTCTAAAAATGGAATTAGAAGGAAGGTTTGCTGTTTGCTGTTGGAGCCCAGTGCCCTTTTAAAAACCTAATTTAGAAGTTGGAGAAACCAGCCAGGGCTTTCTGTCCCGGTGGAGCTTATCAGTTATGACAGGGATCAGCAGGGACTCTCTCTCTCCATCTCATTGCCTCAAGACAGATGAAATGAAGACTGTATCAGGACTAAAAATATTGTCTAAAACCAGGGGTAGTAAGCAGGCTGACAAACGAGCAGCACCCATCATCTTTCTTCTGCAATGCATTCTAGAAGGATGCAAAGGACAAATGCATATATGTGACTTCTATTTTACATGGATACAACATCGGCAAGCCTAGGCACGGAGAATCCTCATGCAAAAAGGATCCAGTTAGCTAAAAAGGAATCCAAAAGGCAACTAGAGCTTTAGTGCTAAGTTGAAATTGATGTGGCAACTCCAGGGAGGTTATCACATTTCAGAGCCCTGGTGCTGGAACCGGACCGCCGCCCCCCCAACATCCCCCCGGCTTAAAATTCCAACACGGCCACTTCCGAGCTATGCCTGTGGACAAGTGGTTGAGTCTCGAAGGTCCCCCATGCCCCACTTCCTCGTCCGTAAGAGCAATAACACCTGCCCCCAGTGATGCTCCGCCGGCTCAGGGAGGGAGGGCATGCGGGTCACACGAAGCACTTTGCTGCCTCATGTGCCGTCATTATTCCCTCCTCTCTACTTCACTTTGAAAAGCTCACGCTGTGCAAGGTTAGGTTTACAGTGGTGTGCCCTCTTCCTGGATTTCTGCAGAGAGCTGATCTAATTACAGAGTGTGTGCTTTAGAGCCAAAGGTATCTTGGCTGTCGTCAAAGAGCCCGTACTCCCCCACAGAGTTCCCGGTGAAGAACCCTCCCCGGTCCCCTAACCCGGGCTCTGAAATAAATGCACCTGAGGTCACCAGTTGGACAGGACCCAGGAGGAGGAGAGGAGTCAGTGATTCTGACTGCCTTCCAGGGGCACCTAACTGCTTTTGACCCTTCACAGCTCCGGACAGGAGTGCTCAGATGGCTTTCGATTCATTTGCTCCCTGCACAGGGAGCTGCTGTGGTGTAACTTGCCTTAGAGCCAAGTACAGAAAAATTCTCTGACTTACAGTCACTTGGGCCTGTCATCATGGCTCCCATACCCCAGAGGAGATAAACAAAGGGACAGCAGTGACAACTAAAAACTCAGCATCTTCTATCTAATGGTATGCTTCGTGCGTGTGATCTTCAGAAAAAGTGTAAAACCTTTTACAATGCAGAGAAACTCACAGGATGCTTTCTTGTACTGCAAAAACACTCATCATAGAATTCTTTTTTTTTTTCATAGAATTCTTTTGAATAATAAGTTATTCTAGGGGCGCCTGGGTGGCTCAGTGGGTTAAACCTCTGCCTTCGACTCAGGTCATGATCACAGGGTTCTGGGATCGAGCCCCGCATCAGGCTCTCTGCTCAGCAGGGAGACTGCTTCCTCCTCTCCCTCTGTCTGCTTCTCTGCCTACTGTGATCGCTCTCTCTGTCAAATAAATTAATAAAATCTTAAAAAAAAGAATAATAAGTTATTTTAGCACAGCAAAATAATATTAACCCACCCAAATTTATTATTCATAGCTTTCCTGAGTATTTCTGAGTTTATGTGAAAATTCATTTGTATTATTATTGAATAAAGCAAATCTCAGATCTTTTATTGAATAAATCAAATCTCAGATTTTAGGATAAAACACAGCAAGGTGCATAGACAGTATATATTTCCTTTGCAAGCCTGTGGACCAAATTCCAAATGAATAATGTGAAATATAAGTAGGGCTTCTGGTGGCTTTTGGCTACCTCTTTGACCCAGCCCATTTGTGTTCTCTGCGTGACTGACAGATTGGTTGCCAAGGATCTCCAACCCCTTGCAGACATAACAAAGGAGGTGGCTGTGATCACTTAATTAGAGTAGAAGCGAGGGGGGAGGAGTTCCTGCTGGTTATCCAGGATTCATGTGATCAGCTGTTATCAAAGTCCCCAGGCTTTCCCTTCTGATGAAAATGTCAACCTCAGGAAGAAATGTCTGCCACAGCTTCTTGAAACACTGAGGACAGGGGAATCTGGAGAAAGGTCTTTAAAACATCTAAATGGAGATCGCTGACGATGAGCATCAGCAAGGATCTTGCAAAGGCTCTCTATAAGCTTTCGTAACATTTGCTCCCCATCCCCATTCTCAGAGTGAAGGTCCCGCCAATCAAACCCTCACCAGGCCCATTGCCTCTCCTGTTACATCTTCCCCGGTAAAGGTGTGAACAGGATCCAGAAAATAATCGCACAGATTTAGAAGCATGGCTCCCTTGTTTTTCCCCCGCTCCTGGTGACACTAGCCTCCTTGGAAAGACCTGGCACAATCCTTTCCATCCTTTCTAAACCACTCTCCACCCCCTGCACACTCAGCCAGGTGACCCGCACGCTGCAGATGTCTGACTTGCCGTTTGATGGAGGATGAGGCTTGGAGCTGTGGCATCCTTTTCTCCTGGGTGGGACCGTGTTCTGGGTTCACCCCCCTCACCCAGCTGAGAACACACGGTAAGCAAAGTATGGCTGCTTGGCAAACGATTTGATGAGAAGAATTTTTCTCATGTCGCTTTGGAGCTAAGTAAGAAACGAGGTATCCAAGATTTGAAACACTCGGGCACTCACTGAGTTCTCTCTAACCATACACATTCAATATTTGCCTGAGAAGAGTCCATCTTTGCTAGAGTGTGTCTTACAGTTTACAGTAAATGCGTAGCCATACAGACCCATTCCTTCTGCACTGGGAAACAGACAGCCCGTGGGTCTGATGGCCATTTCATTTTATTGTTCACTGCATTCAGGAATTAATTCATTAAAAGCATTTGATACTCATGGCTCAGGTTTGTTACAGCAATGATACAGAGCAAAAAGCAGCAGGGAGAAGGTTTGCATCAGTGAAGTCCAGAGAGCTCAGGCATGGACTTCCGTGTCATTTCTCTTCTGGAACTAGACAGGTAAATATAGAAATATAAGGACATGTGTGGTATGTCTCTACCCAGGAAAGCCCTGATGGGTCTGGAGTGCTGGTTACATAGCTATCTCCTGATATGCATCCAGCCATGACAACAGAAACTGAGGGCCCCCCCAAATAAAACCAAGTGCGCATCCTCAGTCTTGATGTTTGTGCAAAGCAACCTGACAAACTAGTATGGCGTGGTTCATCGCTGTAGGTGTAGGGACCAAAATCACCAATCACTCACATAAAGGGTACTCTGAGGGCCACGTTCCCAGAAGTTGGTCAGTGGTCAAGCATGATTCCAGGTTGTTTTGGAGAGTCGAGTGTTCTGAGCACTGGGATTCAGGATTCTGTCCAGGTGTCTCTACCATGCAGTTAAATCTGAAAGCCACAGTGACAGGTGCCTAGGAGCCCTCGGTAGAGTTTGAGTGGTGGAGAAATGTGGTAAGAGTTGAGGCCTTAGGGAGCCGGGGTCCTGTGGGGGGGGGGGTCACCCGGAGGGAGGGAGCCAGTTAGGAGACTCTCTCAATGGTAGAGCCATGAGGATGCGATGGAAGGTGTGCCCTGAAGTTTGTGTTCCATTGAAGCCTAACCTGGTGAAGAACTCAATTCTCTGAGTTTCTAGCCACTCTATGTCCCAGGAGTGGGGCTGCACCCTGTTTCCGGAACAGTGACCTGCCTCCCAAACCTGCCCAGCACGGGAAGCCAGGAAGCCGGGAAACAGCAAGCCTCACAAACGATCCTTTCCCTGCACAGCCATGCTGATGGTATTTCTAGCAACTTCCAGTACTACCCCAGAAAGAACAAGGTGACCCATGTCCTGATTTTTTCCAGGACCGACCCAGCCATGTCATTAGCTTCCTCCCTCCAAATTCTCTCAAAAGCTGAGTGCGCAAGAGGAGAAGTCCCAGCCGAGTGATAGTTACAACCAGAGCCAAGTTGGCCACCACCCCTCTGGCTCTTGCTGCTGTCCATCAACTCAGACAATTCTCCAAACATGAAAATTCATCCACCAGCCCTCAAATGACAGCTCTAGAGGGGGGGCTGTCAGTCCCCAGTGGGATTGCAATGGATCAGTTACCAATACGGAGAACTCACCCTTAAGATTCTGTCTCTCTGGAGCCACTTCCGGTACCAGAGGCAGTGCGCGCATGCGCCAAAACCAGTTCAATGGCTTCCTCTTGCACAGATCATCCCGTTCAAAGTTTTTGTCTCAACTTACAAGATCCTTCAAAGTCTGGCACTCTCTGGCCTTCTCGTGGCATAAGGCCCCCACACTACACCTCTCCTGAAATTCAACACTCCATTTGAAGACCTAACATTCTCCCTTGGATTCATTTGTGCCTGCCTGATTTCTAGTCATCATGTCTGTGTTTAGCTCTTGCTTCTTTCAGCAAGCCCTCTCTGATTCCCCAAAATTGAATCAGGTCAGCCTCCTGATGGTTCCCTTGGGCCCCATGCCTTTATAACAGTTGAGTCACTGCAGTGAACTCTTCTGTGTCATCTCCTATGAGGACAGGGACCACGTCCATCTTTTCCACATCTTATCCTTATATCCTTGGTACCTTGCCTATTCCTGGCTAATAGTAGGCGATGATAAATATTTATGGAATAAATGAATGTCATATGCCCTTCCTAGTTCAAGGAACTAGGGTGTTCCTTGGGTGTTAAAGCACCCTTAGGGGTGTTAAAGCACCCCTAAATATTCTGCAGGGATCACCGACCAAATTTAGGAAAAAATACCCAAGTGGCACCATATAGATTCAGCTCAAATCTTTATCCTTTTTTCCGATGAATATGGGTTGCAAAAATGGTGAAATGGGTGCTCATGGGTGCAATTACTCTTCTTCAAAATAAGTGCATTAGCCAAGTACTGAGGAGAACTTCCTCACTTACATAAAGGAGGCCCGCAGTGGTCAGCGTAAGAGATGGAGGCAGCGCCATGTAAATCTTCATTGGAAATTCGAGAGCAAAAGAACATTAAGCAACATTTCATCATTATTTTTGCTATAGCAACAGCCCAGAAATCTTGAGGGGAAAGAAGTCATACATAATAACATGAAAAGGCAATAGGCTAGATTTTTAAAAGAAATGACAAAAAATAATAGAGATGAAAAATGGCCGTGCTATACTAAATCCTTGGAGAATGGCTTTTATCATTCATTACTATGGTTATGGGACTCGTGCACATACTTTTTAAACTTGCCTAAATATTTAGCTATCCAAGGAGAGTATCTTTCTCTTTTTTCCCCCCATGCTCTACCAAGGAGAGCTTGTGTCAACGAAAACTGTATTAAAATGAAACATCAAACGAGTTCTACCTGCCTGGAACACTGTGGTCATTTGTCATTTATTAAAACATCAACATTAGCGATTTCAAAATTTTCAAGCCCCTGTTCTGGAATAAGTCATTCTATTTGTGCAGATAAAGTGATTTTGATATGGAGAAATAGAAGGATAGCTTTTTTTATTTATAGGAAAATGCAAAGATTTCCGATGAAATGAACAAAAACTAATATGCAATATTCAAGATGATTTATAAAGGCTTTATTTTAATAAAGGCTTTTTAATAGTATGTCTATTTTAGATAAAGTTATTGCTTATACTACCTTTTCCTGACTTTTCTACAACATAAATAATAACCTTAGACCATATACTTAATGAATGCTGAATTATACATTCAAATGCTGGAAATGGAAACCAATCTCTAAAATGCTCCAGCAAGATGACCTGATTAGTGAACGTCTCATTAGTAAAATATTTCACCTAATAGGTTTAATGGACAACTGGTAGAGACTAAGATGTCTAACCCACTAGACCAGGATATTTGCATCTTATGCGTGATCCACATTTGGTGAGAGCACTTGCACATTTAAAACATCTTGGTAGCTGCAAGGTTTCAATCATATTGGACGTAATTTCTGCACCTCTCTTTGGTAGGTGGTGTAAACATTCCCACCTGAGCCAGAGAGAGATAGCAGGATGCCTGAACAGAACTGTGATTCAAGAGAGGACTCAGAGCCAAACACGAGGTAATTCGAAAGCATCACCTGTCCAAGGGGCTAGACAGAGACTAAGTGAAGCACGAGGCCAACATGGGCAGAGAGAAACTAAGCGGTGGCATCAGGAGCAGAGAGAGGATAAGGGACTGGCCTGGAAGAATTCTGGAGCCCAAGTATTCAAAAGATTGTTACATAACCTGTAATTTACCTTAAAACGCTTCGTCATAGAAAGGCTAGTATTTTTCATTACTGTGGTCTTGGTGTTTACCAAAAAGAACCACACATGACCCGACCCAACTGGCCAACCAATAGTCCTCCTGCACAAGTTTGAGTGGCCTGTATTTCGTTACAGGGGCTCGGACAGAATCTTCCACCAGGCTTCTTGGAAGAGACATCTATGTAGACTCACTTTCTCCTCTGTCATTTCTCTTTAACTTTAAAAAGTGTTTTCATGGAGGCTCCCGGGTGGCTCAGTCAGTTAAGCGTCTGACTCTTGGTTTCAGCTCAGGTCACAATCTCATGGTGGTGGGATCGAGCCCCGTGTGGGGCTTTGGCCTCACTGGAGAGTCTGCTTGAGATTCACTCTCTCGCTCTCTCCCCACTCATGCTCTCTCTCAAAATAAATAAAACCTTTTTAAGAATGTTTCCATTGTGAACTGGAACATAGAAACAGAACAGTGTCTATAAAGACACAGTTCAAGAAATTCTCAGAAAGCACACACCCCTGTAACTATCACATAGGTCCCAGAAGAGAATGTCTCAGCCTCCAGGAACCTGAGATATCCACAGTCCTCACTTTATAACCATGTCTTTCCTTTATGGTTTTACCATTTAAGATGACCTCTCTAATAAACTAGAGTTTTGTTCATTTTAACAGCTTTATTGAGGTATAACTGATATACAAAGAACTATGCATATTTAATGTGCACAATTTGATAAGTTCAGACACACACAAACACCTGTGATACCAACCCCATCATTGAGACATTTCCAACCCCTTCGCAAAGTTTTCTTGTGTCCCCTTTCTTCTTTTGCCTTTTGTTTTGGGAGGTAAGAATACTTAGTGTGAGATCTACCCTCTTAACAACGTTGGAACTGCACGATACCATTGTTAACATAGGCTCTATGTTGTACAGCAGACCTCTAGAATTTGTTCATCTAGCATCACTGAAATGTGCCTTGGAGCTACTCCCCATTTCTCCCACCCCCTAGTCCCTGGCAACCAGTGTTGTATTCTCTTCTATGAGCTTGACTATTTTAGATACTTTGTATAAGTGGAATAATAGAATATTTGTCTTCCTTTGACTGGCTGATTTCTCTTAATATAATGTCCTCCAGGATCATCCATGTTGTTTCAAATGGCTGGGTGTTCTTCTATCTTAAGACTAATATTCCATTGTGAATATATATATATATATTAAAAAAACATTTTCTTTACCTAAAAGCAGAGTTTAAATTTGCCTCTTTCTTTAACCTTATATAAATAGATAAAATAGATTTAAAGATAGATAAAAATACTCAGTGTGCATTATTTTGTGTCTGGCTTTTTAGATTTGTTGGTTCAAGGTTTTGTATTTATGTATGTACATAGGTTATGTATTCTGGATAAGAGTTAGTTGTCAATCACATGCATTTCAAATACCTCTTTCTCTTTATGGCCCATCTTGGTATTCTGTGAATAGTGACTTTTGATAAGCACATATTTTTAGTTTCAAAGTGTTAAAACTTACTTATATTCTTTTATGTTCTGATAAAAATTTGGGGAATTTTAATGTTCATAGCAGCAATGGCCACAATTGCCAAACTGTGGAAAGAACCAAGATGCCCTTCAACAGATGAATGGATAAAGAAGATATGGTCCATATATACAATGGAATATTATGCCTCCATCAAAAAGGATGAATACACAACTTTTGTATCAACATGGACGGGACTGGAAGGATTATGCTGAGTGAAATAAGTCAAGCAGAGAGAGTCAATTATCATATGGTTTCACTTATGTGTGGAGCATAAGGAAAAACATGGAGGACATTGTGAGAAGGAAAGGAAGGGTGAATTGGGAGAAATCAGAGGGGGGGATTGTGGACTCTGAGCAACAAACTGAAGGTTTTGGAGGGGAGGGGGCTGGGGTGTTGGGTGAGCCTGGTGGTGGGTATTGAGGAGGGCACGTATTGCATGGAGCACTGGGTGTGGTGCATGAACAATGAATCTTGGAACACTGAAAAACTAAAATAAAAGTAACTGGGGGAAAAAAAGCAGTCAGAGAAGTTACCATAAAAAAAATTAGGGGGATTTTGATTTGACTTTATAATAGATTATTTGGGGAGAATTAATATATGACAGTATTTATCCTTCAATCCTTCAACAGAATATGTCCCTCCACTTATCTACATCTTTAATGTCTCCCAATAGTTTTCATAGCTTTTTGAGTAGAGGTCTTGCCCATCTTTTCAGTCCAAAGGTATGGAATGTGTAGAGTATTTGACACCTGAATAGCATCTGTGACACTTTCTCTACCTGACAAGGTTAGTTTGGGAAGTAATTACAAAATTGTCAGTGATAATCTTCCTGACTTGTTCTTTAGTTTAAAAATGAACTCACAACTAAAAATAATAAACTTACATTTTCAAAATAGTGTTCAAATTCAATAAAATAGTTCACCTAGGAGGCAAAGTTTGCATTTCCCCAAACAAAATTATACCTTGCAGTCTGTGCCCTGTTTCATAGTTTTGGGGTCAAAGTAATTCAAGATTTATTTCTTTGTCTTTAGCATCATGGGGCTATCACATTTGTTTTGAATCTACTGCTTACATTCAGAAATAAATAGTACCTTAGGGGTGGGAAACACAGGACTCCCCCAAAATGAGCTCCAACGATTCGGAGCAGGAATGGATTTACCCTCTGCATGAAAAGCATCTCGCTGAATATGCACACAGAGTTGTTTGCCTTTGCCTTATTTAGTTGTAGAAATTCTGGCTATGTCCTGAATATAGCGCATATCTTCTATTTTTCTGCTTGCCTTTCATTTTCTCAATCGTGTCTTTTGAGGCACACACGCTCCTATTTTTACCATAATCCAACTTAATCTTGTTTTTCTTTTCTTTTCTTTTTTTTTTTTTTTTTTTTTTACAGTTACACTATTTGCATTCTGTTTAAGAAATCTCTACAGCATCTTCTAAAAACTGGAATGCGATACCTCCGTTTGAGTTAAGTATCTACCTGGAATGTATTTTTGTCTTGGGGGGGCTCACATTTTTTCCCCCCACATGGACATGAATTGACCCATCACCACTGATTGAAATGATGATTCTTCCTCTACTCTGCGTCATCGGCTTTGTCAAAGGCAGGTGTCAATAGCCAGCTGAGCTGTTTTGGGATCACATCCCGGTCCATGAGATTGTCTATCATTGCAACAATGCCAGCGACATTGGCTTTTGCCATTTTGTATTAAGTTTGGATGTTTGGTAGTGTATGTCCTTCCACTTCATTCTTTAGGCTTTTCTTGACTGCTTGTGGCCTTCGACATGAACGATAATGATAAATTTTAGAACCAGCATGTGCTTAAAAAAAAAAAAAAGGAAATCCAACAAAATCCAACAAACCCTCTCAGGCTTTGGATTGCTTTGAATTTTCTTTCTTTTCGTAAATTTTCTTTCGCGAAAAGGACAAGAGAAATTTTCTTTCCAGGTTTGGGAAGAAGTATATAGATATTATTTTTCCAGAACTCTGAGAACTATAGAGCAATGATAAATGGAAATCCGATGATCTCTTATTGTAACTATTTATTTTCTAGCAAAATAGTTTATTTGTACAGATCCTATCTCAGCTTTGAAAAGGTTTCTAGTAAGCTTCTTAAGTAAATTATCTTCAGAAAACAAATGAGATGCTTTATTATCCTAAGCAGTGAGACATTTCCTCTTGCTTTGAACACAGCAATATTGCTTTGAACCAGTAACTCAGGATCCCTCAAATTGAGTGTGATTCCTAGGCAGAGGAAAGGGACTGTGTGTAATAACCCAGTTTTCAATTTTTATCTTTGTCAAAGGATGTACGGTTAATCATATAATTTAATAAGTATCAATTATACTACGTTTGTTTGAATTTATTTAAAGCTAGGGTGCTTGGGTGGCTCAATCAGTTAAGCATCTGCCTTTGGTTCAAGTCATGATCTCAGGGTCCTGGGATCTAGTCCCATATCAGGCTCCCTGCTCAGTGGGGAGCCTGCTTCTCCTTCTCCCTCTGCCTATTGCTCCCCCTGCTTGTGCTCTCTCTCTCTATCAAATAAATAAATAAAATGAAATCTTAAAGCAATTATTGAAAACAATCTTATATAATCAATTATTATATGATATAACTATGGTGCACAAAAATTTTGAATTATTAGGAGAACTGGATGTGATTAAGCAAGTTAAGAAGGCTCTCCAGGACTCAGTTTCTCACCTGTACAACAGGGGGGTTTGGGTGACCTCTGAAGTCCCTTCTAGAAGTAACATCTTATTCTTCTACCTACCTTACATCTCCTTTAGTAGTGCAAAAAAAAAATAGTTCAATACTCTACCATGGATATACTGTACCATTCCATTTCTAGCCTTTTATTATTTCAAGAAAATGTCACTGTTTCATATTTTTAAAAAATTTAAAGGAATTATCAAAAAGGTCTTCTACAACATTGGAAAATCCATATAAAATGTAGCATAACATCCAGTGCAAGAAGAGTAAGTTCTGGACATCTGGACATACTGACATACAGCATAGTGACAACAGCTTACAATACTGTATTGTATATTTGAAACTTTCTAGTGGAGTAGACTTAAAAATTCTTACTGGAGGGGCGCCTGGGTCGCTCAGTGGGTTAAAGCCTCTGCCTTCAGCTCAGGTCATGATCTCAGGGTCCTGGGATCGAGCCCCGCATCGGGCTCTCTGCTCAGCCGGGAGCCTGCTTCCCCCTCTCTCTCTCTGCCTGCCTCTCTGCCTACTTGCGATCTCTCTCTCTCTGTCAAATAAATGGATAAAATCTTAAAAAAAAAATAAAACAAAATTCTTACTAGAAGAACAAGAAGAGGAAGGAGGAGAAGAAGACCAAGAAGGAGAAGGAGGAAGAAAAGAAAAGAGGGAGTGGGAAGGGAATGAGAGGGGAGGGGGAGGAGGAGAAAGAAAGAAAGAAAGAAAGGGAGAGAGAAAGAAAGGAAGGAAGGAAGGAGGGAGGGGGAGGCAGAAAGAAAGTATCCCTGAAATCTTGCCCTCCAGCTGACTTGCCCAGGCAGCTATTTTTTTTTTTTATTCCAGCTGGGATACATCAGATGTATTTAATAAGACCTCAGTCTATCCCCCAAATTATTTTTAATTCTAGCTTTCCCTAGGACTCAGCCACGGACCTTATATTCTTTTAACTTTTCATGGTTTTCCCCCTAAGTCTGCTCATATATTAGTTATGAATATGGCAAAAGGCTATATCCTCAACTACATTAACCCTTCATTATTCAGGTCTCTGAGTACAAGGTCAAAAGCAAGATCACTAATTTGATTGAAATGAAAATGTTAATTGAGTTACTGCTCTGTGCTTGGCATAGAAAAATGGAATAAGGCCAACCAACCATCCTTAAATGGAGTAAAGACCAGCTTTTTGTCCCAACCAAGTAACTCTGACTTCACGTAAATGTCAGCTTACTGATTGAAAGACTCACCTCTACCCACCTTCCAGGTCTGTGTCCCAGAGAAAGATCATGGTAACGAGGCTCATCTCGTAGCTGCCCAGGGATCTAAGGGTATTTGTTCCTAAGAAAGCGTAAGAACCCTGACAAAGGAGGCTGTGGCTGGTGCTCATCAAGAGTAGACTTGGCATCTTAGAGAAATCAGAGTGTGTGAAAAATTAGTTTTATATGTACATTCTGTATATATATTTATTTACATAAAATATATATACACACACGTTTTTATATGTGTAAGTATGTCCATATGTACAAATATATAGTGGCTTAGAGATGCCAAGGGACTTTTGTAAGTAACATATCACTGTGTTAGGCTATATTCAAGTACTTTAAGTACTTCTGGAAGTATTATTTTATTTTTTCTTCACAAAAATCCTGTCAAGGAAATACTGTTCTCCCCCTTTGCTAGATGAGTAAACTGAGGCTCAGGGAGATTAAGCAGATGTCCCACATCTCCCGGAGGGTACAGAGAAGATCAGGACCTCAAACCTGAGGCTTCACATTCTCAGTGGCCTAACTGAAGTGAAATAAACTCTGCATTTTCTTCTGAGTTTTCTTCTGCCTTTCTTGTGCAGAGATGGTGGAGGAACTTGGGACGCATTACATGTAGACACATATTCATGTTCTCTCTGCCCAGTGACAGAGCCCAACAGAAGCCAGAGAGAAGGTGGAGAAGTTGGGGGAGCAGTCCCAGGCTTGTGGGAGGGAAACACTCCATAATGTATCATTATTCTCCCTACGTTCATATTTGGATCCCTTCTTAGCTTGGAGCTAGCCCTTTTAAGTAAATGCATCTCTTTTCTGTTTGATCATGAGATTTATTATTTTTCTTTAAAGTTCTGATAGGAGATTTGGAAATTGGGATTTGCGACTCGGAGAAAACTACATTACTGTTATTTATGAGCTTTCTGAAACATTACGTTCAAATTTCCCTGGTTACCTGCTAGGAATGAAAGGAGGACGACTGCATCAGTGGTAGGCAATTGTGTGTGTGTTTGTGTGTGTGTGTGTGTGTGTGTGTGTGTGTATGTGTGCGGGTTGTTTTGTGGTTTGTGTGTGTGTCTGTGTAGCTTGTGTGAGTGTAGTGAGTGTGGTATGTGCACATGTGGGTGTGTGGCGTGTTATATACACGTGTGTGTCGCTGTGTGTGAGTGTGGTGTGTGGGAGAGAGTGCCTAGATGTTGTGTGGTGTGTATATGTGTGTGTGAGAGTGTGTGTGGTGTGCCATCTACATATTTAGCCTGTATGTGTAAGTGTGGTATGTGCGTGTGCTGTGGTGTAGTGTATATGTGTGTGTGAGAGAGAGTGTATGTATGGTGTGTATAAACTTGTGTATATGTGTGAGTGTGGTGTGTGTGTGAGAGACTATGTGTGTGTGCATGAGATTGTGTGTGTCTTTATGTGTGAGTGTAGTGTGTGTGAGAGTGTATGTGTGGTGTGGTGTATATGTATGTGTCTACGTGGTATAGTGAAAGAATGTGTGTGTGTGATGTGGTGTGTGTGTGTGGTGTGGTGTACATGTGTGTGTCTGTATGTGTGAGTGTAGTATGTAAGAGTGTGTGTGTGGTGTGGTGTATATGTGTGTGTCTATGTGGAGTATGTGAAAGAATGTGTGTGTGTGTGAGTGTGTGTGGTGTGGTATACATGTGTGTCTGTATGTGTGTGTGTGTGTGAGAGTGTGTGTGTGTATCTGTGTCTGTCTGGTGTGTTGGGGGTGCTTGGGCCACAGGGAAGGAGGTGGGAAGATGGCGCCTGTAGGAAGTGGGTAGTGGCAGCCCCAGCCTCTAGAAGTCAGGCAACCAAGGGAGGACAGATGATGCGCGGGAAAGAGGATACAGAAGGGTCAGCTGGGACAGCCTGGGCAAGGCCCTCAGTTTCCCTTGTTGCCTTCTCCTCACAGGTAGGAATGTTCTCAAGGAGGCATGAGAGGGAAGCCAACCAGATGAGCCCCATTGATCCTGGTGACCGGTGGGGGTGACAGAGGTCCCATTCAGATTGTCGTCACAGCCTATGTCTGCCAGGCCATCGGAAATCCACATGCTCTTGATAGTAAAACGGGGGCCTGGGACAGCTTCCTCATCGAATTTAAGCCACTGAAGACGTAGTCAAAGCAAAAGCATGGCTGCAGCAGCCGGCTGACAGGCCTGTTCCTTGTGTGCCAGGCCCTCAGGTTACCCGAGGACCCATCCTGCAAGGTAGGCGTCACTGCTCCTGATGAGGGATGGGACAGGAAGTCTCAAAGACATTCACTGCCATGGCCAGGGCCACAGGGCAGTTCCGGGCTAGAGCGGAAGCAGAGACCACACCAGGCCTGCAGGCTGACTCGTTCCCTTTCCCTCCAGGCTTACTCAGAGCTCCCTGGGAGGTTAGCAGAGGAGAAAATTATGATCTGGGTCTCCCCCAAAGCAGTGGGAGAACACGTGTGCCCATACAGACAGAAGACACCTGTATCCCATTTCTGGAAACCTGTTTTGCAGGAAGAGAGAAGTATACTCCGTCTGGTTCTTCCGTGGTCTGCGGAAGAGATCAGCAAATAGGAGGGAGAAGTAATAGAGGAAAGTGTGGTGGGGGGTTGGGTGGGTGGAATCGGGTGAGGCTTCTCCTTGCCCATAAAATTACATTGTGCTCGTAGTTGGTTCCGAAGGGGAATCTGCTTTGGCAAAGTTCAGCTGACCCGATGGGCCTGGATCAAAAAGGAAGTGGCCATGTGCTGGTTCTCAAGAGGGCTCCAACTACCCCTGGGAGGCGGAGGCAGGACTACGTATGCTGGGAGCTGTGATCGGGGGCAGCCCAGCCAAGCTGGACCATGTCCTGGTCGGGAGCCAATTCCTAAAGCCCAGTGGGCTCATCTGAAGTCCACGGTGAAAATGGCAGCCATAGCTATGCCTGGCATCCTCGGTACCTACATTCAGGTAACTCTTCTAGGTAGTGGGGAATTCTCCAAAGGGAGGAGTGTTGAGGAGCATGGAGGACCTCAAAGATGTACACTGCCCCTTTGAGACAAGGGAATACTTAGTGCTCTTACTCGGTTTCATCTTGTGATGGAGGTTCCACTGATAAGCCTCTTGCTGGCACGTCTTCTATGAGCAGCACCAACAGAACTTTATTCTATGGTCTTGCTCTTCAGATTGTGGTCTTCAGACCAGCAGCAGCGGCAGCGTCTGGGAGCTGGTTAGAATGCAGAGTCTCAGCCCCATGCCAGACCCACTAGCCAGAATCTTCACTCTAACAAGCTCCCAGGTGCTTGAATCTGCATCTTGAAGTTTGAGAAGCACACTCTGTGGGTCCCTGGTGTTCCGCAGGGTTAGCAAGCACTCAGGGGGGAAAACAAAACCTGATTTCAATGGCTATCTGTATATACAATAGTATCAATCAGAAAAGAAATCTCTCAAACTTTAACTCTGTGCTTTCCAAAAGTATTTAACACAGACACCTTTTTTTTCTTTTTGATGAAAAATGGAGCAACATCTCATGGGACACGACTGTTGGTTATTGGTAGAGATCTCCCACTAGAGGTTGATGGGGGTGGCAGTGAATGGTGAAAATTTTGGTTGAGCGCAACTCTCAGGAATAGACACAGGGAAGGAAGTTCATGGGAGTGTCCAGATACCATTTCAGAAGTGAATTAGAAGGAAGACAGAAAGTACACAAGCCTCACAGTGTGAGGCGTAACAGTACAACTGTGCCCTTGCCACCGACCATTTAGGGTTTTCATCTCTAAGAACCTCAGTTTTCAATTGCGATGTTTCATTGCGGTAAGTCTTGTGAGAAATTGGCCTGCAGGAAGTGCTCGATAAATCTCAGTTATTATTATTATTTTTATGATCTTATTATGCAGGTGGCAAAGTAGTCAGAGCACTGTAAGATTCTACAACTTGGAACTTCCTTGTGAAGGAAGAGGGTGGGTAAGGAGGAGATTGTGGTGGGAGAGGTCCTGGTGTCGCGGCAATGGGAAGCTCTTGGAAATTCCCTGATGCCTTTTAAAATTTTTTTTTTTTTTTTTTGCCTTTTAAAATTTTTAGTTCATCTTAAAAATACTTACAATTAAGAAAGCCGAATCCATGCTGGGGAAGGAATTCTTCTCCTGTATAGTTTGTAGGTAATGGGAATCCCAACTTTAGATTCGAACACTTCAGCTTTGTCAAATCACCAGGATTAAGAAATGTCTGAGCACTTATGATGGATGGGTGGGGAGGCCCCATTGGAAGTTTATTTGCTTGCCCCACTAAGGAAAGAACTCATGAACTCAACCTAATCCAATAAACTTGACCCACTTAAAAAGTCTCAAGGTAAGAGGGATCGCCCCAGGCTGGGTCCAATGGAGATGGTCTAAATCTTAGGAAGAGATGGATTTGGGGCAAAAACTAAAAAATTTATAGCACGTCATGGTGAGGAGCTTTGGTAACTCTCCAACAGAGTGTATGACCTCTTCCCCGGCTCCTTCTCCTCAGGGGGTTCTGCCCTCAAGCAATGGTTGTCCAGCTGGCGAGGGCTACAGGACCTCCAGACACGGTGAAACCCAACAGATGTGGTAGCCATGTATGGTCATATGGTAGCCACACACAACTCACCCTGGGAGAGGCCATGAGGTCCTATAGATGCCACACGGTAACAGTTTGGGAGCACATGTGCAGCTCCTTTGGGAAACTCTTGGGCCCTGCAGCACCAGGAAGCAGCAAGAGTCAGCAAAATATGGGTTCTTACTGCCAAACTACCATTAAAAAAAAAAAGAGGGTAAGTTACCCTCAGAAAACTCAAGAGTTGTCACGCCTTGTAATAACGTAAAATGGCACACACATGGGCAATGCGTTTCTACAAGAGGCTGATTGTAATCAGAGTTCAGAGAATGACTCGAATCGTGACCTATTGCGCCAACTCATCTCTAGTGCATTCAGAGTCAGCCTCAATGTGCTGTTGGCGGCCTTCACGTTCCTCTCCCTCCATTTCCCCCTTTCTGACCCATTCCTCTCCTCCCAGGGTCCTGGCTCCTCCCAGGGTCCTGGCTGCATCTGGAAGGTGCCCGTAGTCATGCAGCTGTGAGGCTTCCATTCCTGGCTCCATCCTGGAGGGTGACAGGGAACAGCGGCTTCTTAGAGTCACAGAATCTGCTTCCGGGTCTCTCCAGGGACCCTTCCCCAGCCTCGGAACCACCTGGTTTCTTGTTAGAGATTCTCATTCATTTGTTCTGGGTGAGGGCTTGAGATTCTGTACTTCCCACAAGCACTCAAGCCCTGCTGATCTGTAGTCCAAGCTTTGGGCAAAAATGATCAAAAAGACAAGAAAGTGTTTTTCTTGCTGCCGTTGATTGCTATTCATAGCATAACCTCAGATCACCAGGGGATGAAAGAAGCCAAAGGGATGAAGAAGGCTGAGAACACCATCCTGCCATAGGCGGGGAGACGCACAGCAAAGAGGAAATGATAATCAGATTCAACTGTTGTGTTCTTCCACTGCTAAAAATGCATCTTTCTTCCTCGCTGGTAAGTAGGAAGAAGCACAAAACTCATAACTCTGAGCGGGGGAAGAAAGCTTGTCCTGATCTGGGGGTGGGGGTGGGCCCTGTGCTTCTGCCGTTTGTCTTGGACTAATTTATCCGCCCCACCCTCCCCCCACCCCCCACCCCCACCCGCCGCCCCAGTAGCTCCCATCAGCCAAATCAAGCTTGTATTAATCGACAGGCAAATCTCAAGGATTTCTTCTGTTTGCAATTGTTGAGATTGCAATCTTTGAAATAAAGCCTTCACCAACTGCATTTCTGTGGATTTATTTTTTTGTCCATAATTGTTACGAACCACACAATTTCTCCATTGCTAAAGGTACAACTTGCCTTGAGCATAAAAGCCCTCATTAAAAGGAAAGAGAAAGCCTGTCTAGAATGACTGCACAAAAGGCCCATTCATGACCGTGGCAGCCCTCCTGTTTCTGTGCATCAGGATGGTGTCTGGCCTTTCCTGAGAAGCATTTTCCAATGGGTTATTCCCCCTGCTTCCACATAAAAATGCTAGTCCCCAAAGCAATGATACTTCCAACATCTGTCCACATTCCACCTTATTGGGCTATTGCTGTTTGACCCTACAATACTCCCCTTTTTGATTGACTCACGTGAACATTATTTCAACACAGAGCCTGTGGTGTGGTGGGAAGAACCCTGGGTTCTAGGAATAAGATTTGGGGTTTTGGGGGCACCTGGGTGGCTCAGTGGGTTAAAGCCTCTGCCTTCAGCTCAGTTCGTGATCTCAGGGCCTGGGATCGAGCCCCGCATCTGGCTCTCTGCTCAGCGGGGAGCCTGCTCCCCCCCACCCCCGCCTGCCTCTCTGCCTACTTGTGATCTCTCTCTCTCTCTCTCTCTGTCAAATAAATAAATAAAATCTTTTAAAAAAAAGATATTGGGGTTTTGTATTTTAATTTGCATAGACTCACCTGAGCATGAGGCAAGGAACAATTGATGACATTTCATTGATTAGAGATATTTAGGCACTAACAGAGTGAGAAGAGAGAAGAAAATTGGCTTAACTCAAGGGCTATTGATTATAGTTATTTATGCTGGGTTATCAGGCAGCTCATTAGTACACACACAGACACTTGTATCCGTGTGCACACATCATTGCAGGTTAGGTTGATTCCAATAGCCAACCATGAGCATATCATGAGCCTGAACTAGTGAGATTCATGCCAGAGACCACGGCAGACACATTTCAGAGACCCAATGCCTTAGTTCCTCCAGAAAATCTTTTCAATTATTTATATTACTTGGATTCACGGCTATTGTCATATCACCCTTAGGAACATGGCCTGAATGCCCACATTAACATCTCATTTCACCGCGTGACTCCGCCATTGTTTTTGTTCCTTCCTGTCTACGGCCATGACCTTGGGGTCTTGGAATGTTCCTGCCCCTGCTCCTGACTTCCTGCTAACTCATCCTTCAGGTCTTTGCTCCCTTCCTCTCCTCTCAAAGTCCAGATTAAATGCTCCCTTTATATGCTTCTTATACTTGATAATTCCTCTCTTTTAAAAATTTTTCACCCTGTGTTGACATTGTTTGTTTATAGACCTGTGTTCCCTTCTAGACGCGAGCTGCCTGGGAGAAGGGAGTTAGTTTTATTCATGTTGTATCCTCTGTGCTTGGCATACTTCATGGAGCTTAGTAAGATCCGGTAAATATTTGTCGAATGAATGAGCAAGTCCCTCTCTGCTGCTCAACCCCATGCACGCTATTTCTCCCTGCCAAGGAGGAGAAGGGCAGGCAGGCTAGTTGGAATAATTCATTTTCAGGACTGCTATGATTCATGTCCAAGAGCAGGCTAAAATTTGGCCTACCAATATATTTTGCTTTATAAATCAACATCGGTCTGGCTACATCCACAGTCCATTGGCGTAATGAAATCCTTCACTGTTGTTTCATTGTGAGTTTTTAAGTATAAGAGCGAGCTAAAATGCCTTTGCTTTATATTAAAATTCCAGGGTAGATTGGGACAATAAAGACACATTAGAAATTAATTTCATAATTAAAGAATGGGGTTAGTTAAAAGTTTATGGGTCCAGAGTTTCATTTTATTCCCCTGATGTCCTGGTAAAGCATCGTCATAGGATTCAGTCTGTAGTAAGTTCCCAGTAAATGTGAGCTATTATCTTCATAACCCCTTCCTTAATCTTCCTCCCCGATGCACTCCTTCCCCTTAAAACCCCGATCTTCAGAAAATTGACTTCAAACTCTAGAGAGGATAGAAGAAAGAACACTGAGGTTTAACTCATTTCTGAATAGGGGTTAGAGGCTCCATCTCTCCTATATGCACTAAGCTTCTTCAGTTCTTCTCCTTAAGAAGGAGCTTGAATTAAGCTTCTGCTCAATTCAACAAGTGGGTATTGTACATCTTTTTGTGCCCAGATCTACATTAGGCAAATCTAGCGCAGCAGCTGCAGTGATTGTAAAAATCTATGATGCTGCTGGTTCTCAAGCAACTTCAAAGTCTGTAACAACTCCCTTAGGGACTGGTCCTAAGTGTGCCCATAAACTCATGTTCCTACCCCTGGTTTCCACGCCCTTAAATATGCTCTCACACCCCATCTCTGATCACCTTGTTCTCTCTTTGGTTCCAGAATCGAAAGCAGGCACTGCCAGGAATATGTATTCCCGTCTGATACATTGATCTCCACAATGGAGTAAAGTAGAACCTGCAACGTAAGCACAGCACATGTGTACGCTATTAGAGAAAATTTGCAAAATATAACCCAACCTCATGAATCAACAAAAACCACAGCAGACTCCCAAGAAGCCCGAGACTGCCTATCATACTATAGAGAACAGTAATACTCACTTTGTTTCTCTGTAGCCTATTTTGAAAATCAAATATATATTGGAAGTGAAAACTTTAGCTTAAACTCACACAGAAAATAAATCCTAAGGCATGCCTGGAATTCATTTCCCTAATTTCTCCTGCTGTGGTTAGCTATTGTAGAGGCGGCCAGAAGGGAATTAACGTCACCGAATAGTTTACAATGCTTTTGTACGGTGAGGTGAGCTAAGGATACAACTTTCATTTGGACATCAGATTCTTTTGTGGACCTTATAAGCCCTTCCAAGTTATATACATATCAGCACCCATTTGCATGGGAACAAAACAGGATCTGCTGGAGAAGGGAAAAGAACATTAGGGTTCTTGCTAGGCTTCTTTGAGCACTTCCTGAATTTATGCATGTTGCAGCTCCTGGTTTATATGCATTGAAGTGGGTGATAAGACGGGGGCGGGGGTGGGGGGGCAGAGTGTACGCACAAACTGGCCATTTGTATGCATTTTCATCAGTACTGCATTGTCTCTTGTTTTTGTGGACCTGGAGTAAGGTATCTCTAACACATTGATGGAAATTTCCATTGAATGGAAATTGGGGGATGTTCCTTCGTAATGGATAAAATGGTGATGGGCAGACACAGAACAATGGGGATTATGAGTCTCAGGAGAGGAGAAGGTTGATGGAAAAAGCAGGAAATGGGAGCTTTAAAAAAAAAAAGGTACAAGAGGGAATGATCAATTCAAATAAAAGCAAAACCCATAGTGGTATAACAACAGTTAATAGCTATTAAACTTACCTGTAGCCCACGATGGTTAAAGATAAAGCAGAGAGATGCCTTCTGAAACTTGGTGCCAGTTGGGGAGCTAGAGACGAGAAGACTGGAGGGGCTATTAACTAACAAATGAAACGAAGCAAGAACTCAAGTTTAAGGGGTAGGTGTATGTATGGGATAAGGCTATTAAATTTGGATAAAGTCTCCTGAAAAAATGTCACCAAGAACCAAGGAAAGCTACTGAATGAATCTGGAGTGGAATCATGGAGACCAGGACGAGCCGGACTTATGTCTGGGATGTGTGATTAGGCTGAGGGTTCCTCACCGTACTTCCCACCAACGTTGGCATGTGAGCAACTTGGTGAGACAGGAAGTATGTGCCAGCCTGTGCTGCTTGCTGGGGATACAATGAAGAATAATAGTCTCCTGACTATTATTGGGCTCAGAGAGTAGGGGAGTCATCAGTACTTAAATAACCATGAAATAAGGTAAGTACTTTAAAAATATATGCATGCAAAGAATGATGCCAACCTCGTTAGGTACCTACTCCCTTTCTGGTTGCAAATATCCTTCCTTTTCCCAAAAAGGGAAAAATTGCCCACCAATCTTTCTCAATTTAAGAGAAAATCATCCAACTCGTACTCCTTTTCCAGCCACATTTATATTTTTGTGCTTTCCATCTGAAATTGTAGAATAAAACACCTCTTGTCATATAAAGGACTGTTAGCCATCTGCAGAAAGATAGGAAAGGCTGTGGAAGTAAGAGAGTATGAGGTGGGCGATACCTCTAAAATCCTACCGTGGGTTGTCAGGCAATGTTCAATCTGCCTGCTTCCTTATTGGCAGAGCTCAAATTTGGTTTGGAATCTCCTCTTCTTTCATGTGAATCAGGGAAGGCTGATCCCAACCCCAGCCCAGCTACAGGGGCAAATCCTGACCCACCTAAGCCAACCATGACGGTCCCACTTTTCTGCCTGTGGATTGTTTAAGACTGAGCTGTGGTCCATTGTGACCAATGAGTAGATTTCATCACTTGAAAAGAGACAGTCATGAAGACACAGTCTCCTTCCTCTGGATATGGTTGTGTCCCTATATGATGTGTGGAGAGGCAGCACCCATCTTTAACTGTGGCGAGAGGCTATCCCAAGGGTGAGGATGATGCATCTGGGTTAGCAGAATAGGCTCTAGATCCTTGATGACTATTTTTTTAAACTTAGCAATCTTGAACGTTTTCTTTTGTGGAATACTAAATTTCCAACTTTCAGTTGGTTTTGTCTTGGTTTGCCGCCAAAAACATTTTGACTAAGATGCATGTTATTGTCTAGAAATGTCTCTGAAGATTATTCTATTTCAGTTATGTGGGTGCCTGGTGAGGTTATATAAGAGGCATAAGTTTTTTCCTTCTCTTTGCATTCGAGATTATTCCTTTAGTCCCTGGATGTGGTTGAAGGCTTATTCCGACAGCTCCTGAGCCATGCCAAAGATCGTCCAAGCTTTTGCTAATGAATTCTGGAAACCAGAACCAACTTATGTGGGCACTGTCTTTTCATCACCTTACCTCCTATGAAAACTGACCCTTCCCTTCCAGCCCACCTGGACTCCAGATGTTCAAGATGCAGGACTCATTCCCGCCATGCTCCCTACTCTCTGCCAGGCACTCTGGGCCAGGAATCCTCTCCAGCCTGCTGCAGTATGGTAATAAGGCTGCGGCTCCCTCCCCAGACAGATCCAATGAGCAGCCAGAACTCTCAGGAAAAGGGAAGGGAGAATACGTGTGCGTGCTTTAAAACTCCATGGAGAAGTGAGGGGGAGGGATGGCAGCATGTGGGAGACATCTGATGCAGTGAGAATTGAATGGAATTGAGATCAGAAAGGTTGTATACAAGGGAAGCCCAAAGTACAGGGGATTCAATTCAAGACCTTTATCCTTAAACAGAGGCAGTCATGATGATTAAACCATATTAGCAAAAACTATCAGTTTCCTAGGTACTGGAGGATTAACAGAGTGAGAAAAGAAAAATGTGTATTTGGTTGTATAAAATATAATATTCCATTGTGTATACACCACATCTTCCTTCTCCATTCATCTGTGGATGGACACTTGGGCTGTTTCCATAATCTGGCTATTGTAAATAATGCTGCAATCAACATAGGGGCACAGACATCCCAAGTGAAATCTTGCCATGTGCAATGACATGGAAGGATCTAGAGAGCACAACGCTAAGCGAACTAAGTCAGTCAGGGAGAGACCATATGATTTCACTCATATGTGGAATTTAAGAAATAAAACAAATGAACAAAGGAGAGGGAAAAAAAAAAGAAACAAACCAAAAAAACAGACTCTTAACTGTAGAGAACAAACAGATGGTTCCCAGAGGGGAGGTGGGTGGGAGATGGAGAAATAGGTGATGGGGATCGAGAGCACGCTTACCATGATGAGCACTGAGCAATATATAGGATTGTTGAATCGCTATATTGTACACCTGAAACTAGCATAATGCTGTATGTTAACTACACTGGAATTAAAATTTTCAAAAAGTAATACAAATTATAGTAATTTATGCAAGCAGCATATCATTTGTACCTAATTAGCATGCCACTGTAACAACTACGCATACATTAAGTAGGGTGTAAGTTTTACTTGACAGCCTGTGTCTCCAGCTTTTCTGGGGCCACCCCGATTCACCATCATCAGCTAATGTAGTACATGGTACCGATTGACTTTACAAAGTTGGAGAGGCCATTGCCTATAATTGACCCACATGCAGCCTAAACTTTCAAACATTTCTTCCAAATCCACAGTGGAATTCAGCTAAGCATCCAACCAGTATTACCTTCAGAGATGCGTAATTTCAACAATTTAACTTTCCTTGGGCCCTATATTCGTTCCTACTGCTTGACAATGACTTCAGTCGCACTTACTGGATACCTGGCATTTTCTCGAAGTGCTTCATAGGTATTATCACCTTACTGTTGCAACACCCCCAGGAGGGAGTGTGGGTCACATGACCACCCTGCTCAGGCGCCCTGGGCCCATCCCGATGGTCCCTGTGGTCATGGTGGAGAGTTCTGTGAGGGGGGGATGACGAACCGCGTGCCGGGAACTCCATCCTACATGGTACCTCCACGGGTCCCAAGCATAATGGCACTCCTTGGCCTCAAGAACGACCCACTCTTTAATGCTCCTCCTCCTCAGCTTCTCCCCACCCATTGTTTCACTTGCTCTTCTTACTCCTGCCCTTGTGCTTCTTGGGATCACCTTCAAATAAATGATTTGCCCCTGAGTCCTTCCCTGGGTCTTCCTAGTACGGACCCAAACTACAACATTAAGTTCTATTATTATCCTCATTTTATAAGTGACTGAGGTGATGCCTGGAGTGGCTTGATAATTTGCTCAAGGTCATCCAGCTGGTAAGGGGGCTGAATTCACGCTTCAGGTCTGTGCTCTTAACTACTACTCTACACGGCCTCTAAAAATCATAATCTATAATTTGGTGAACACATTCATCTTCCTCGTGACCCTATCATTCTCAATAATGTAAACGGGGGGCGGGGGGGTTGGCAAAATATGGTCTTCAGTAAAACCGGGTACATGGCCTGTTTTTGTAAATAAAGTTTTACTGGAACACGCCCACACCCACGTTACATAGAGTTTACATAGAGTCCAGGGCTGTTTTGCGTTGCCATGGACTGAGTAGACAGAAGTGATGGAGAGCACATGGCCCGCAGAATCTAAAACGTGTACCGTGCTAGGCGCTTGACCAAAAAGTTTGCAGATCCATACTATTTCTCCTTAAGGCTAACATCTCTTCAGCAGCTGTCAGTGAGACTCCCACAGCACGACGTGACCTTGGGTTGGGTAGCTTCGGGGTTCTGAACGTCGCATCGATAAGCACATTTCTTGCTATGCTTTTCTGGATGACTCCAGAGATCAGTCACATACCCAAATGCAGAGGGCGTGGCTTCCTTTCCTCCTACCTGTCCATCAAATGGCTTGTGACTATTTCTCCCTTTCCCGGGCTTGTCATGTTTTCAAGAGACACAAGGTATTCCTTTCCCTGAAGGAGTACCCAGCATTGACCGTGCTTAAATAAGTGGCTTATAAGCCCAAGGGAAGCTTCTGCCAGAGACATAATCATGCAGAAAAGGAGCTTGACTAATTCTGCGCAGGCAAGAGAGATCTCATCTTATTTTAGAAGATTCAATGGGAACATTATGATTAGTTTGGTAGAGTTGTTATGCTAAGTGTTTGTTTGGGAATTTCTGTGTCTCCGGCAATTTCCGCTGGGCCTGGCACCACAATATTTGCCTTATGCATTTACACACAGGTGTCGAAAGCACATTTACAGACATTCACATCAAAGGCACCCATTTGCTATCCGAGGCAATCAAAAGGATCTCTCATTACGCACCATTTATGCCAATCTGCCAATTTGGAAATTTTTTCCCTTCTTTCAGGAAACCATAGTAACACTGTAAATCACGGAGGGTGCTGGGATCTGTTTAGCCACACTTTGATAATAATATCTGCCTTTCCAGTCAATGCTCTGAGCACATTCTGAAATACACCTGCCTTCGTTCAGGCCATTGTAACGAAAGAATGTAGACTGGGTGGATTATAAACAACCGAAACTTGTTTCTCACAGTTACAGAGCCTGGAAGTCTGAGATCGGGGTGCCAGACTGGTCAGGTTCTGGTGAGGGCCTTTTTCTGGGGTGCCCTCAGAAGTCAGCAGTGCTGACTTTGTGTTCTCATGAGGTGTGGAGCAGCGATAGGAAGCAAGCTCTCACGTGACTCGCAGGAGGATGCTGATCCCATTCATGAGGCCTCCAGACCTCAACTTACCCTAATTACCTCCCAAAGGACCCACCTCCTAAAGCCATCCCATTGGGTTTGTGCTTATGGGGAGCTGGTCACACTCCAATTCCCAGTGGAGGAATGGAGGAGAGGGAGCAAGAGAAGGGGGTGGGGAAGAACGCGTCCAACCATCAGAGCTCTTCAGACTGACCGAGACCCCCCTCTCCTCTCTGCCCCCCATGGACTCTGATTCCCACACCCCACCCTTCTCCCCACACTACACCTCGGAGCTGAGAGTGTCCCTGCTTTGTCCTAGACATGCTGCACAGTCACCTGGGCTGTGGCTGTCCTTCCTGGGAGGCACGGGCAGCCTCTGGCTGGAGCATGTCAATCATTCTTAAATGCTGATACCCTTCAGGTATCCAAGGCACATCTTGCTCTGAAGTCACAGCAAGAGAGGATTTGCACACTAGTTTTCCTCCTCCATTAGTATTCACACCCACAGGGCCTTCCCCAAGTGGCCTTCTTCTTATATTTTCTTGGCTTTGCTTTCTGACCTAGTTCTCCCAGCTCGTCCCCCTTTTACATTATTCATAGCTTTTATTTCTCACTTAGTAATTTATTTCACATTTTATTCATGCATTTGCACCCACTTAACCCAGGTCCTTATCTTGAAAAATGACTTCTCTAGAGTGACCAGAGAAAGAAAAAGTAGCAAATTATCAGGGCTCCTTTCTTCCTTCCTTCCTTCCTTCCTTCTTTCCTTCCTTCCTTCCTTCCTTCCTTCCTTCCTTCCTTCCTTCCTTCCTTCCTTCCTTCCTTCCTTCCTTTTTTTTTGGAAAGAGAGTTCCTCAATGATTATATTGTCATTTTCAACAGCTGGACCTGAGCTTGCCTCTTAGATAGCGGTTCTCAATCTTGGTTGCACAGTGGCACCATCACAAAATACCGATGCCTGGGCTCACCACCAGAGGTTCTGCTCTCATTGGCCCAGCGTGAGACTTGGCCTCAGGAGTTTTGAGGGCCCTCCAGGAGATTCTAATGTGCCATCAAGGAGGAGAGTCACCGCCATGGGCAGCGCAGGGCAGCAACGCCGTCTTTGGGAGTTTGGAATCTGTCCACGTCCTCTCTCAGTAGAACTATCTTCCTGTGAGATTCCAGCAGGAGTCAGGAAAGCTGGGCTCAAGTCCTTGCACCCCTGGGCAAGTCCTTCCCTCTGTCTGAGCTTCCGATTCCCCATAACAGCTCCATGCCCCACCCTGGGGAGCTGGAGGGTGGCACCATGACCAAGGCTGTACACTGAGCTCCTGGGTTAGAATGGGGTCTGGACTACAGTGTGTAGAGTCAGGGACTTGGGAAACTAAATGACATTGCACCAATGAATGGAGCCCGTGGCCATGCGCAGATCTTCTGCCTGTCACCAGTATGCCCCTGATGTATGCTCTGAGGAGAAGTCGCCTCTTGGGACCTCAGATGGGTTCTTCCCTGCTTCTAGCTCTCAGAACCTCTGTGCCTCCCACTGGGTGCCAGGCAAGTGTTCAAAAAGTCTTCACTGACCACTGCCATCGCATACATTAGCAAAAGCTTTTGACTTTATGGCACGGCCTTGAGGTGGCCCCATGGAGTTCTTTCCCCTGCTTGTCATAGAATTGAAGAAGAACTAGAAAGTACAGAGGAAGCCAGCCAGAAAGGGGGCAGAGTCTCGCCTTCCTTCCCTGCTTCAGAACATTCGAGTTGCTGCCTCTTCCATCACAAAGCAGAAGGTTGATGAATGTGAGCAAGAGAATGGAACCCCAACCCTTATTTTTTAGGTGAGAAAAAAGGCAGTTCTTCTAACTAGACCCCAAGCAGTCAAGTTGTGTGATGTCACACTTTCCCTGATGTCACACTGCCTCCACTTATAGGAAAATGATGCCTTCGTTTATGAAGGTCCCTTACTGAGAAGCAGAATGTCTTTAGGAGAGGAAGAGGGTGGGCCGCCCAGGTGGCTCAGTCGGTGGGACATCCGACTCTTGATTTCAGCACAGGCCATGATATTCAAGTCGTGGGACTGAGCCCCACGTCTGGCTCTGTGCTCAGCGGGGTGTCTGCTTGAGATTCGCTCTGCTCCTCCTCCCCCCACCCCAACTCATGCTCACTCTCTCCTAAATTAATTAATTAATTTAAAAATAACAGGAGAGAAGGGAAAGAAAAGAGGAGAGGAGAGGAAAGACATCATAAGCCATGGACTTGCCGCTGGGTGACAGTTGAAGCTCAGTCCCTCCTCAGGGCATTTGCCTTGCTTTTCTCTTCTCTAGAATGTTCTTCACCTATCAGCATGTGGCTCATTCCTTCTCTGCTCAGGCACCTCCTCCTTGCCTCCCTCACTCCTTACCTGCTCGTGCATCACAATGATCGCTACGACTTACACTTACATTATTTACTCGTCTGTCACTTGTTTACTAGACCATGAGCTCCCCTGAGTGACGGAGTTTGCTTGGTTATAGCTCTGCTCCAGCGCCTAGAACAGTGTCTGGCAAAAAGAAATATGAGAAAGTGAATGAAAAAGTGAGTGAGTGAGGGAGTGGAACCTGGGGATGTGGAGTCGTCTGCTTTTGCAAGACAAAATGGCTCCCATGCTGTAGACTCTACCCAATACCTTAGCCCTGGCCCAGCTCAGTTCTCCTGCAGTGTTCGCAACCTTCTGACTGACTCTGCTGCTCGTTTACTTTCTATCTTCCCCACTAGAATGCAAAGTCCATGAAAGAGGGGACATTTCTGTCCACAGTTAGCACCAGCTTTCTCCCCCACGTAAAGATAGTACCTGGCAACATGGTGGAAATCCGATAAATACCTGCTGAAAAATTAATGGACACCTCACTCAAAAAAGGGGAAAGCCAATCACTCTTTGGTAACGGTGACATTTTTCAAGTGTGCCTCCTTTGTCATCAGCCGCTACATTTTTACTCTCCTGTCCTTGGACAGGGTGCTCCCTCCCTCCATGGCCCCCCAGGGCCCGTTGGCATCTTCCTCTCCTCACAGCCCACGCAGAGCAGGTCTTCACATCAGCCTCTCACAATTGTCCTTCTGGTGCTCTTCCGTATCTCTGCTCTTGCTGTTTCGTCCCCAATCCCAAGGCCTTCCTTTCCCTGTGCACCCAAGCCTACATATCCTTCAGAGCCAGCTCTTTGACTCACAGCTGTCAGACCCACAGCCTTCTCCGAATCTCTACAGGACCTGGTACTTCTCGAATGGTACTTAGGATGCATTAGAAGAGATGGCTGGCCCTTTGGAGACTGTGTTGGTGACAACATAACCCAAGACTCAAGGGGGTACTCAGTGGCCAGGAGTCAGATACCAGCTCGCTCAGAGGTTGACACGAATCTTTAAGCATCGCCAACATCTTTCTCCCTGCCCAGCTGAAGCCACTTCCAACTCTGGGCCATAGCACCCCTCCCGTTCCTCAGCTTGTTACAAATGGGCTTACATCTCAGATCCCAGGACCTCCCCAGACTACTTCCTCTCCTTTCTCTCCAAGCCCAACCTTGACCTCAGCTCCCCAAGTCTCGGGACTAGAGGACATTATTGGTTTTCCCCTTTGAGACTTCGTCGGTGCTCTCCCCATCACCCACCAGCCCGTATCTGGCAATCTCGCACAGCCCGCAGGCAATTCTAGGCCACTCATTACAAATACCCTCTCACCTCTGTTCACCAAATTAACATTACATTTGTTTGCTTCATTTCCCAGTAGTCAACAATGTTCAGTGTGAGCTGCAAATGCGTGTAGTCAAAAACCTAAGACTTAAGACAGGAGTTGCCCCTCCCTTAAAACAGACCTTGGAATGAGGGGGTCTCTAAACGGAGGCTTTTAAACACCCCTCTAGGGCAGTTTCTCGCCTGCTTGCCCACCCCCAATTTTTATGGGAAGCGCCAGGCAATCAGGAATGTGGGTGGACATTTCTATTTTCTCGGGAGAAGTCATATTGGGAGTGGGAAACAAGGATGAGTGACAAGATTTTGATAGATGAAATGTTTTCAGGCTTATTACAGATTCTTCAAGGCAAACAGACTCTCCCTAGATTTCCTCAGAGTCAAATTTAATATCGCCATGTTGCTATTTCCTCTCTTCATGGCCAAGCTCATCTTTTCCCTTACGTGCAGTCTCCCACTTATTCACAGGTTGCGTTCACAGGGGGCACATTTGCCAGATAAACGATATAAATGCAATAAGGCTTATGGGCTATCTGGTAATATCCTATTCTGTTAATATAGCTAAATTCAATATTATCCATTTACGTGTGAATGAATTTATTCATTCATTCACTCAATAAATAAGCATTGAACGATGACCGTGTGGCACCATGCTGGGCAGTGGGGGTACAGAGGGAGCAAGAGGGACCCAGGCTCTGCGTCACAGGTCTCGCACAGGAGTGAAGGGGGCTCGGATCACAAATGAGTAAATATACAAGATAATATAGATTGGAATAAATGTGATGACATGGAAGGGGAGTCTGCTTTAGATTAGGTAGTCAAGGGAAGCATCCAGACTTTGGAGCTAGGCATGGAGAATGAGGATAACCAGGCTTAAAAAGAGCTGAGGCGGTGAAGTCTTTAGGCAGAGAACGGAGCAGGTGCAAAGGCCCTGCGGCAAGAGGACACTGGTATGTGGTTTGGAGGATAGAGAGCAGGCCAAGTGAGCTGGTTGCCCTGAGGGAAGGAAAGGCAAATCTCAGCAATTGCTTTCTGGCCTCTGAGGAGCCTTCCTGTTTTCAATACAACTCCCTTGAGTTGCTTGAATGGATGAAATATTTATTAATCCAAGAGGGCCTGCACTACAGATCTTCCAGAAAGCAATATAAACCTTTCCCGATGAAAGTCACGAAATTACGCTCACAGTGTCTAAAAATCTTTACCTCATGAAACTTCCTTACAGCCAAAGTAACATTTTTCTAGACCTGAGAGACCCATTTGCTCGTTTCCTAACGTATGAAAAAGAGTCTGCATGAATTACAAACACCCTTCTGAGGAGGGATGTTCATGTTCACGAAAATGACCTTGGACTTCAGATCGTCACCAGGACAACAGTGATGCCACAGACGGCATGAAAAGCCTATTTTTCATTCTTTTGTATCTCTGGAATCTTCTATCATTCAATAAAATGTGAGAAACACTAAGGGCAACATCAAGTGTGACTCATCAATAATGCCCTGTAATTGAGACTAGTAAGAGATAAGTCATGTAAATAGTTGGCATATTTCCTGGCAAATGCACCATTAACCTTAGTTGTTGTTCTTTTGGGATAGAAAGGATACACTCAGCTTAAACTTAAAGAGTTTGGGTATTCCAAGGGCAAAGACCTCTTCAATTTTTTCCAAATGAAATCTCAAATCATATTCAGAAGAAAACCACCACCCTTAGCTTGTGCCTAAACACATTTCCTTTCAAAGCCCAAAATGTCCCTGGATTTTCAAAAACAAGGCACTTAGGATGCCACAGCCACTGGCTTTGGCTTCTTTCCTCCCATTTGATTTCCTCCCATTCTTGTAAGCCAAGCGTTATTATTCCAATGGTGGAATCTGATTCTTTTTAAAAACCTGATTGGGCCCATCTGTCCCATTCTGGACATTTCTCAACAGGAATCCCAACCTAATCCAGAGTGGAAAGTTTTCAGCCTCAAGAAATGGCTTCAGTGAAAAAGGAAGGACAGATCACAAGCCCGCCTCCGGTGTTTGGCTCAGGGGAGGCCCGCTCTGCAGCGCCCTGCTTTCTCTCTGACTTCATGCCTACGACTGGGGTGTGATGGGAACCAGCATTCGACTTGCTCTCCTGCTGTGGCAAAATGTGTCAGACACTGTGGGGGCCTCTGGAGACTTGGACCGCAGGCCGGCAGGTGGGATGACAGGATTAGCAACTTCATGAACCCGCGATTCTGTAAGAAGCAGTTATACCGCTAGAACTGCGGTCCAGGAGCTCAAACCTGCCCTCAGGTGGCCAGAAAGACTGAGGGTCTTATTGCCATGTTGCATTTCTCTCCTGTTTGGGTGCAGGGATAAAGGGCTGGACAGGTGTCCCTGATGCAGGCCAGAACTGTGTGGGGCTTTCCTTCATCACATTAGATTCAGATTACTTCTTTTTTTTTTTTTTTAAGATTTTATTTATTTGACACACAGAGAGAGATCACAAGTAGGCAGAGAGGCAGGCAGATAGAGGTGGGGAAGCAGGCTCCCCGCTGAGCAGAGAGCCCGATGTGGGGCTCGATCCCAGGACCCTGAGATCAGGACCTGAGCTGAAGGCAGAGGCTCTAACCCACTGAGCCACCCAGGCGCCCCTGGATTCGTATTACTTCAAGTTCGTCGGGGTAAGGGGTGCTATTTTATCCACCTTTATGTCTCTAGAGTTTAGTACAGAGTGCTCAATAAATACATGTTGAGTGAATGAATTTAGTTTAGTTTAGTTTTTGTTTTAATTCCCATACGTTAGGGCCAGCTGGGTTGTGTCACAGCGGACTGGGTCAATGGCTGGGTGAGAGTGACCTCTCAGACCACCCAGCATGTAGACATCCCTGTTTCCTGGGACAAGAACATCCTCAGCAAAGCATGCTGGGAGATCTCAGACCAGGAGAAGCGCGAACTCTCTGTCTCCCTGAACACGGGCCCTTGTAATCCAATATAATCTCCAACAACCAGTACGTCGTCTTAGTACTTTTTCACACCAGGATGTACACAGAAAATGATAACATTTGTACAGCAAACTGGAATAAGCCACTCGGGCTGCTGGCGGCAAAGAGACCGGCCGGCGGGCTCCATGTGCTTCCCGGTGACTGCGGAGCTCCGCCAGGAAGCACGCTGCCACCATCTGGCGAGCCCAGGGCCCAGGACAGCCTGGACACCAGCACGCCCTGCTGAGCTCGTTGCAAAAATAGCCTTTAGCCAACCGTGACTCCTAAATATCAAATCCATGATCAGGTATAAATTTTTCCGAGACGACCTGTGCCACCTCGCTGTATTTGCCAGTCACGTGATAATAACTACTTGTCCGCCAGCTCGTGGACAAGGATGATCCTTCCAGAGCCAGCTGGGCATGGCTGGCTGGCTGGGGACTCAGTGCAGGTCACATAAAATGTCCCTGAAGATATGCGTACTAGCTTTGATATGATAGCACTTTATAGTCAGGACAAGCTTTAATGCATTGAATGTCAATGAATAACAAGGTTTGGTCAACAACCTGCAGAGTAAAAAAATACATAAATAAACACTAACCTCTGAATAAAATGTATCTTAGGAAGTCCAATCACAAAGGCTCATGTGCCTTCCTCTATGTCTCTTAGATGTTGATTTGGGATCCATTTTTTCCTAGTTTACAAACAGCCTCGATGAACTTGAATCTGACTTACCAATCTCTAGAAGAGAGAAGGAGGGAGAAGAGGGTACTAGAGATGGCATATGACAGCAGCTAGGGAGAGGAGATATAAGCCTGGGACTCACAGGAGGCAACCAGTCCCATGAACCTAAACTGATTTTGAGGCATCACTGTATTGACACGGGACTGTAAAATATTTGATATTGACAAGAATGGACAACTTGGGGCACCTGGGTGGCACAGTCGGTTAAGTGTCTGACTCTTGGTTTTGACTCAGGTCATGATTCCAGGGTCATGAGATCAAGCCCCACGTCGGGCTCTGCACTCAGTGTGGAGTCTGCCCAAGATTCTCCCCCTTGCCCTCTGTCCCTCTCCCTCATTCTCGCTCTCTAAAATAAATAAATAAATCTTTGAAAAAAAGAGAGAATTGTTAACTCAAGTCAGGAAGAGGTTAATTGCGTTCTTCATACTCTGTTTAAGAATGCATGCAAGAGTGCGATCTATTTTCGAGAGCTTTCCATTTAAAGTCTTTAAAAAAAAAAGTCATTGCTTGAAGATATAAATCCTGAGCTATATGGAAGAGGCAGCTATCGGCTTCTTTCTCAAGGGCTCCAGATAATCAAAATCTTACAGTATATGGTTTTATATTTTGCAGGTTTTGTTGAATAGAGCTTTATGTTCTGTGTCTTTTAACAGCCGGCATAGAAAATGATTTCTCTTATCTCTTTCTCTGTAGAAGCCCACTACGTTTAGTTGCTATTTATTTAAATGGACCTTGATTGACTTTGAGTGGCCCTTGGCTAGATTTTTTTTAAGTCTCCTCACCCCTGCTCCAGATAATGAAACCGTAGTATCCGAGCTATTTTTAGCATCCACTGGGAAGTTGGAAGCTGTGTTCTGATCTTTGTCTCACATAATTCGATACTCACCACAGAAACAATGGGCTCTTGTGTGTCAATTAGCTTGGGCACACTTATCTGACTGACAAATCATTTTTCCCTTTGAGGAAAATCAGGGCTCCCCAGTATTCCTACTGAAGAGAAGTCAAATATGCAGATCCTCCTAAAAACAAAAAGTGATGTGTGAATATACAGTTTCGTGGATGCCTCCAAATGTGTCACTTGGTTGTATCAGACCGTTAGCAAATTCTGTTCAAAGATTCCAATAGGGTTTGAGGCTGGAGGAAACTCTCAGCCTTCTTCCTCCATCCAGAAGAGATGTCGAGAAAGGAAGGAAATATGAATGCGCACCCGCTATGTGCCTGATGCTGAGAATTACGTTCATCCCTATGACATTTCCATGCACATGAATATCCCAGGAAAACAGAAGTTCAGAGAGGTGACATGCCAAGTCCGAATGTCACAGCCAGCGGATGGAGGGGATCACCCCATTGAAGTGACAGAGGGAGGAGCCCATCGGTGCGGGGAAGGCCCCTAGCTTACCTCCACCAAAACTATTTATAGATAGTTTGAGGGTTTTTTGTGACATGAAATTCAATGCAGACATGAGATGTCAAAATACACTTAAGAGGACCACATGGTGGTTATTAGGTTAACCTTCCGGGACTCTCCATCCCGGATTGTGCCCATAATGATCATAGGGTGCCCTAGCTAGCTCTTCCCCGGACCCTGTGATAGAGGCAAAATAAAACCAGGAGAGCTCATTGTTACTGAGCAGAGCAGCTCGGCCCATCTTGGAGATCAGCCGGTACGGGATTAGGGAATTGGGAGTCGGTGGAGGCCCAGGATCTCTTGGGAGATCCGTGATAAGCTCGTTGTTTCCCCTCGGAAGATCCTTGCCCAGTTAGGTTTCCATCCAATCGTTTATCCACAAATATGAATAATGCCTGATTAAATAGTATTTGCTTAATTTTGTCCATTAGCCAAAAAAGCCAATTATTCATAAAGATTTATAAGAAACCTTTCAGTAAATCTATTCACTCACGTGAGACCCTCCCAGAAATAACACTTTTCTTTTTTGTCTCATTCAAGTGATAAGAAATAAAGCCCAATTTTTTTACAAGGTGGTCGATATATAATTTTGCAGCAAGTTCACATTTCTCAGGCCCTAAACTCAGGAGCGCCGAACACAGAGGGCTCTTTGCTTTATCATCACTGAACTTGGGTTTTTCTTGAGTTTGATGGTTCCTGTTGGTAGAAATGACTTTGGGGTTCTCAGAGTCATCTCAGCTTTAAACTCCATCAATTCAGGACTTGCCCCCACTTCCGCTCTGCGCTGGGGGGAGGGGTGCTGGTGCGTTGAAATCCAAGGAAGGTTATAAAGAGGTGAGGCATGGGGGGGGGGGGGTCAGCTGGCCCTCCCTGCCAGCCTGAGTTCATGCAGCATATATCCCCTTGTCCTTGATGCATCGTCCTCAAGTCCCCAGTCACTCAGTCCTTGAGAAAACACTGCCGCCTGTGGGTCTGCTGGGGGTTTATGTGAGACGGCCTCTGGCCCGCCCCTCCAGCTCCCCCATGCCGTCATGTCTCCTCTTATACATCAAAGCGAGGCGGGAGACATCATGGGTGCCTACTGCCACTCAGAGCCCCAAGGGAAATTCAGGGCACAAAATGCCCACAACCCCCTAGGGGTTCCATGGGACCCTGCTTTGCAGACTGGGCCAAAGGCAGTAGGGTGCAGGCCCCTGTCGCTTCTTCTCTGTTATCCTCCTCCCTGGCTCTCCTTCTTGCCCCCAGACGGACTTGCCATTTAAGGCTGAGCCCGTTGGCTTTTCTATCCTTAAGACAAGCATTTCCCCAAAATCTGTTGCAAGGACAGAAACATTCGCTTTCAAGACCCAGGAGCCAGGCATCAAGACACAAAAGCTCTTTCCGACAACCGATTATTTCTGCAAGAAGTTCGAAACTCTATTTTGAACCTTAAGAGCAGAAAAGTGATAATCTAAGTTGTTCTGCTGTGTTCCTCCTTCCTTGAAGCCATCAACCCCAGAGTGCCTGAAAATATGACCCTCTCTAATCCTGGGGAGAGACAGGCAGGGTTATACTATAAATAAACCAGCAAAAGATGCTGCACCTGAATCTAACCTCCATGCGCCCCAGCCCCCAGATATCGGAGCCCCCAGGTCCTATGGTCCTGGTTTTCCCGGCCTCTCCCTCAGTCCCAGTGCCCACGTTCAGACTCTGGCTCCAGCAGTCAGTGGTCTGGAGGGGGAACCTCCCTCTGCTTCATCATCTCACTGCTTACACATGGAGACAGAATCTCCCCACCAACACCATTACCTGGCCGGTGATCTTACGAAGCCAATTTTAAGCAGCGGGCTTGTGAACCAGAGCTAAGAGCTAAACTTGAGCTACAGTTGGGACTGAGATGCATTTATGCAACTCTTCAAGCATCTAGATTACACATCATGTCCAGGACTGCTGGTTCCCCTTGATCCTTAGACTAGAGCTCCTGCTTTTGAAATGGGCACAAAGGTTTCAGGAATCGAGAACGTATTGCCCTACCTCCCCTGCAACCAGACGTAACCATGTAATTAAGTGCTGGTTAATGAGACATCAGTGCAAATGTCCTGTGGCGACGGGTAAAACCTTAAAAGACACTTGGCGTCCACCCTTTGCACCATCCCTCCCATTTCTTCCACCTGGATTGAGGCTGTGGTAGTTTTTAAACCACAGAGCGTCACACCTTAGGGATGGGCAGTGGAACAGTTTTCTGGAAGGCGCCTCGTTTCCTGAAAGGCTTTGTTGAGCCTCCTGAAAGGCTTTGTTGGGCTGCAGTAGCTGGACTAGGCTGCCTACCTCCAGACTTCTCTGGAGTGTTAAAGCCGCTGCTCATTTGCATCGTCTGTCTTATGCAGTCAAGGCAATTCTTGATACATCTACTTGTGACTACATCTCCTTCTGTCTGGGCTGGGGTCAGGGGGGTAGGAGAGAGTGTCGGAGAGCAATCTGAAGCTGTCGCGAGCCGCGGTATTCACGAAGGATTCAACTCGGCAGCAGAGTCGAGAATCAGGCGGGGTGCAGGAGGGCTTTCATTCTGCGGCTCTGGAATGTGAATCTGACGGTGTCTCCTTCCCTTCTCGAGGGGAGAGGGATGGCTATGATATAAAGCGTCCGTCTATTCTGCTTCAGGATGCCATGTGCCCTTTTCCTGTGACTTGTGGGGATTCGTTGTGGTTGCCATAGAGACTAAGTGAATCCAAGTTCAACCACATAGCTAGGCCTTTTTATTCAAAGGGACATATTTTGAAAAGGAAACCAGTATGTGAGCTAGTAAGGTGACTCATCTTTCATTCGCGCGGCGAAGCCTGCTGAAGCCTTCCTTCACGATCATGATGGATGTCATCCCAAGAAGCCCGTATTTGTGACTGAATCATGAATTGATTAATTCACTACATTTTCTCTACCCACCCAGCACCTGGCCTCGAAGAATTCTCTTCTTCCAGAATTTTAAGGGAGAAAATTAAGTCATCGACTTACCTTCTCCACCAAATAAATACATACTTCCTAGCCTTTTTTTTTTTTCCCTCTCACACACTCCAGCATGTTGAGCAGATTGTGATGGAAATAGTGCTGGAGACCTGAGCCCTATTCTAGACTCAGCCCTTAATCAACCATGTGGCTTTGGGTAGGATTGCTCTGGATTTCAGCTCGTTCTGCAGCCTGAGGGGTGAGGTGCGATGGCGGCTAAGATTCCTCCCAAACCTGAGAACCAGACACCCCGCCTGATGTGAACTCTCCTCTTGACCATGGCAAGGACCTTAATCAGGTAGGTTCCCTATTTCTGTCTTCCCAACTAGAATGCAAGCTGATATCATAGGCACTCGGTACATGTTTATCTGATGAATGAATGAATGAATGAATGAGGAATGAATGAATGAATCCAATTTCAGGATTAATTTACCTAAACATTACAGGAGTTTTTTTTCTTTTTCCTTGATCAGTCAAATCAAAAACTGACTGTCCCCCCTGTAATCAGTATCTACTGGCAGCAACTTGGATCCAAGCCCAGGGGGGCCCTGTCTTTCTCGCTGGCATCCCCAGCAATTTTTGTCCCCGGGGTTGCAGATACCTGTGACGGGCCCAGGAACTGGGACTTCTGTGTCTCAGCGCCTTCCTGAGACAAAATGATACGAATGTAAAAATAATCCCACCTCTGGTTCCCCAGTAGCATCCAGAATGAACTCCAAGATTTAAAAATCTCTTGCAGGCACTTTTCAAAGCTCCTTTCTTCCCCTGTGGTGGACGCTGAGTCCACAGGACTTTCTTCCCCTGTTGTGGACACTTCTTAGTCGAAGTCAAAAGAACAAAGGAATCTAAACCCTTCTCTAGTCTTTTCCGGAGAATTCCAGAGAGGAAGGGAAACCACACTGCACAGGAAGACAGAAGCAGGCAGGGGAGGCCAGGAGCGACTGGGTTTAATGCTGATCTCCGGGCAGTGTTCCCAGGCACACTCGGCACAGTGTGTCCCCCGGAAATGCCTCTCCCTGCCCCTATGAGAACCTTCTGTCTGCGGTGCTCACAGTCTGGGGAGACCAGAACCTGCATTTGTAGATATGCCACAAGGAAAAGTGTACTTCCTTCCCAAGACCCTCTCCTCCCTAGGCTACAGGCCCCCTGCCCTCTGGCGGTCCTTCCTCAAACACGAGGGATGGACTGATTTGTGTGGACTAGGTGTCTCACTGGGCGATATTTCACGACCCGTGGGAAAGGCATTTCTGCGGTTCCCTTACAGAGATTTGTGAGGAAAGTGCTCGTTTAGTTTCACCCTCCTCTTCAGGGAAAACCCTTCTCCCAGAGCTCCACAATCACTCTGTTCATCCTCGTTCTGGGCTGGCTTGAGCTCCCCCCACACCCGAAGCCTCAGAAGGTGACCCTCTTTGGAAACAGGGTCAATGCAGATGTAATTAGTCGTGATGATGCCATCCTGGAGTAAAATGAGCCTTTAGTCCAACGTGACTGGTGTCCCTAAAAGAAGTGAGAGAAACACACAGGGAGATGGCCGTGTGACAACGGAGACAGAGACTGAAGTGCTCTGGCTGAAAAACCAAGGAATGCCAAGGAGTGCCAAGAAAGCTAGGGAAAGGGAGGAAGCATTCTCTCCAGCAGCTTTCAGAGGGAGCATGGCCCTGCCAACACCTTGATTGCAGACTTCTAGCCTCCAGAACTGGGAAAGAATAGCATCTTAGGAAAGATACTAGAATTAGCATCTTAGGAAACTAATACAGTCCCAGAGTTTTGTATCAGGAGACTTTGACCCACATGACTCCTGGCCCAAGGTGCAGACATGAGGGGAAACATCACATGTAGTAGTGGCCTTTCCCATCTTTTTGTGGGACACTGTTTATTATTTCCATGAAGACTCAAGATCAGCCCCTATGACATGAGGTGCTATTACGGGGGCCCGTATTTCCCCAGTGAAATAGGGTCAGCAGAAAGTACCTTCCGTCTTGCCAAGACTAATGGTGCTACTAGGTATAGCCGTCTTCTCTGGCCAAGTAGTCCTACTGGTTGTCTACTTTTTCACCTGGAAGTATCCTCACCCATCTTCTCTTCTTACCCAAATCCCCACCTCTCCTGGAGGCTCAGTTCAAGGTCCCCTTCCTCCATGAAGCCTATCTGGACTGAACCCGACCAGAGCGACCTCTGCCACATACGTACGTACGTACATAGCGTGCATTCCTTGCTGTCTGTTGCTGGCCTGTCTCCCTCACTCTAACATGATGAGTGCCTTCGAGGCAGCGTTTATACCTCTGCACACTGACTGCAGTGCCTTGCACATTGTGAGACCTGAAAATTAAGGAAAAGGACAGAACAGGTCCGAAAGTTGACCTTTTTTTTTTTTAAAGATTTTATTTATTTATTTGAGAGACAGAGGGAATGAGAGACAGCATGAGAGGGAGGAGGTCAGAGGAGAAGCAGACTCCCCACCAAGAAGCAGGGAGCCCGATGTGGGACTTGATTCTGTGACTCCAGGATCATGACTCGAGCCAAAGGCGGTTGCTTAACCAACTGAGCCACCCAGGCGCCTCTGAAAGTTGATCATTAATGATGAACCAAACAGGACCCAATGGCCGGGAGCAGGAACATAAGTAACATAAGTTCGTATTAAAAAAGATGAAATCAGGGGCGCCTGGGTGGCTCAGTCGTTAAGCGTCTGCCTTCAGCTCAGGTCATGATCCCAGTGTCCTGGGATCAAACCCCGCATCGGGCTCCTTGCTCTGCAGGAAGCCTGCTGCTCCCGCTACCACTCCCTCTGCTTGTGTTCCCTCTTGCTGTGTTTCTCTCTGTCAAATAAACAAAACCTTTAAAAAAAAAAAAAAGAAAAAGATGAAATCAAACAAACCTGCTTAGAAAGGAAACATCTAAAATGACACTTCTTACTACAATAAATCTAGAAAGAGCCACTGACCGGAGAAAATGGACTAGCTAGTTAAGACGGATCTCTGTCTCCCCTGCAATTTTATTTTTATTTGTACTAGTTCCTTCTCGATCTGGATTTTGACTCCCTGTTTATTCTTTTGATCAATGCTTTGTGCTCTTGTTTTTAAAAGTATCTTGAAATTATAAAATTGTATTGCCAGAGAGGAGCTTAGAGATTTGCTCATTCATTTTGAGGCAGGAGAGAGACCTAGGACTTGGAACCAGTTGTGAGTAAAAAGCCAAACCCTCCGTTTATTAGGTGTGGGATGTCGGCAAACTCAGTCACCCCTTTAAACTTTGGTTCCCTTACCGTAACAGTGGGAGAGTAAATGTCTTCCAGGAGTGGCTATTGGAAGGATTAAAACTTATGGATACTGGTTGGGCACTTAACATAAGGCAGTCAAAAATGACAGCTTTTTCATAGCAACCAGAAAATTTGTCTTTGGAGTAAGTCAGATCAATGGTTTTCAAACTGTCCCCTGGAGCCCGAGGAGTATGACACTCTGCTGACATCGGCTGAAGGCAAAGTCATACCTGTTGGTGCTCAGGTCCCCAGACTCTCAAACAAGGCGGCCCTCATTTCTCCTTATTGTATATAGGCTCCATCTAGGACTGCCCCAGTAAGAAAAACATAAAGATCCCAAAAACATGTACACTCTTAGTATAAGACAGTGCTTCTCACTAGATGTTTAGCAAAGCACAGCTGTCTTAGTTACTAAAGCTAAGTGTTTCATCATTTAGAACAAAGGCCCCAGTATGGGGAGAAAGACACTGAGTTTTAATGGGTCATTTGAAAAAAATCCCATATTAGCCAAGTAGAACAACTGTCCTCCCCTACAGTAGATGCCCAGAAAGTTAACTTGCTAAAAAAAAAAAAAAAAAAAAGGTGTATTGGATAAACATCCAATAAATACCTAAACGACATACATCATAATGTTTTGAAGGAATAAAGAGATAAGTGCTGGAACATCTTTGCTATAAAAACACCAAGCATTATTATTATGTCCGGGCTGTTCTGTCATCTGTATTTAATTTGTTCTCCCTTATCTTCACCAGGCTCCCTGCGATCTGGAGATTGAACCAGAGTCGGGGCTTGAAGGTCATCCGAGCAAGACTCAAATCTGTAAAGGTCTAATAATCCTGACTAATTAGAACAACAATGTCTAGGAAGAGAGAGAATGACAGGGAGAAGGTCTCAGGACTGGAGTGATAGTGACATTACCGGAGCTCTTACGGCTGCGGGCTGCCATTTACCGATTAGTACATGCCTGGCCCCATGCTGAGTACTTGGATCTTTGCGACACTCGAGAAGAAGGGTGTCTTCTTCTTAGCCCCATTTTACAGACTAGAAAACTGAGGCCCAGAGAGCTTAAGTAATTGCATGCTGTCACCTGGCTCACAAGTGCAGTGACCAAGAGTCTAGCCTAGGCCGTCTGACTCAAAGACCAAGTGTTTTATGACTCTGCTGCTCTGATAGTTAGGAAGGTGAAATGGAGAATTCTTCTGACAGTTTGGAGACATTAACATAATTCTATCCTTTCTTTCTGTTTTAGGGAAATGCAGACGTGCTTGATTGACTGCATAAAATATTTTTTAGGCCTGTAAGTGTGAGAATGAAGAGCATGTATATTTGCCCACCCTTCCTCCCAAGTTCCTACTGAGATGTTGACAAAGATATATAAGCTATGAATACGTCCGAATAGAACGCTGACGATGAATCGAAGGTCATCAGCAGAAATGTTGGTAAACCGGATAAATGCCTGGGAGTCTCAGAAAGCTGGCGGGACCATATCTTTGTGCCAAAACATGCGAGTGAAAAGATTTGACCACGATCCTCACCTAGATAGGCTCCTAAGCTTGCAGCCAGGGGGTAAAAAGAATGAACATGCATCAGGGCGGTGAGCGGGGTTGGGTAACCTCATCACAGACAAACTGAGAACGGCCAGGCCACTCACGCCCTCCCCCACCGCTCCATATACAGACCCCTCCTCCCCCCTCTGCTAAGTGGAATCTTGTCTGTGGTCAATCTGCCCTTTCACACGGAGCTCTAATCCACTCTCTGATTTAGAAAATTGCCTTCTAAGTAAGCACGGCTATTAGTGAAATCCCTTCCATTGACCTATATTAATCCACATAGTTCTTCGCTCACATAGTCAACAAAGGATCACAGGCATTTGAAGAAAATAAACAAGAGGCAAGATAAAGACTATCATGAACACAGGGCGGCCTTGGAGGAAACAGACCCCCTAAAAATCACAAGAGATTACTTGTTACCCTCAGAGCAATTTCACTGGCTATGACATCCTTAAAGCAATTAGAGAACAAGAAAGAATGGAAATTTCAAATCATTATCAGAATTAAAAAAAAAAAAACTCAATGACGGGGTTAAATAATGGAAAGGGAGGAGTTGAAGACAAGGCTAGGGGCAGAGTTAATAAAAGTAAAGGATGTTTCCCAGAAGGCCAGATAGAAAAAGAAGAAGGCTTGGCTAATAGAAGAGAAAAATTGGGTCAATATGTTTTTGAAAATAAATACAAAAATCTCCGTGTTTACCTAAAAGCAGTTCCAAAAACATTATTTTTCATCAAGGTGTTCACTTTGGTATAATTCACAGAGTTGTACACTTATGATTTATGCATTTTTATGTATGTGCTAAACTTTAAAAGACATTTTTAGAAAACTTTAATAAAAGAGAGGGCCTGGGGAGCCATCTGAACCTCCTGAAAAACCTGAGCAAATATTACTTTCCTAATTTAAAAAGCAATCAGGAAAGCAAATCCTCATCAAGTCAACCTCATGGCAATATTGCAATACGCCACTCGAAACAGGCAAAACTGTTCTTTGGTTGAATTTGTCTTTAATAAAATCGTTATTTGAAAGATTCATTATGACAAGCACTCAGAAGACCCCCGAAATTCAAGTGAATAATGAATCATTTACCAAAGTATTACTGTTTTGCATAAACTCGTTAACAAGTGATAGTAAAAAGCTTACAAGTATCCGGGAATTTGCTGAAACATTTAGTATAAGACAGAGTGGCATATATACAAGTTTTACTAAAATATGTTCTTTCATTGTCGTTCTATCTACGGAGAATGTTCTTTCTCCAAATTAAGCCAAGTTAGAAACTACAAAAGGAAAACTTTCAGATAATAATGTAACAGAATTAACTCCAGACAGCAATTATATTCTAGCAGCAGAAATATTGGAAGTACAGCAAACAAATTATGCAGATCACAATGGAAACCATTTTAATTTTTTATTTTTGGGGGGGAGGAGGTAGGAGGGGCAGAGGGAGACAGAGATAGTCCCAAACAAGCTCCACACCCAGCACAAAGCCTGATGTGGGGCCTGATCTCATGACTTGAGTGGAAATCAAGAGTCAGTTGTCCAAATGACTGAGTTACCCAGACACCCCAAAAACCACTTTAATTTCTTAAAAGGGGTTTGTGTTTATTGGGACCGAACAGCTTATTTATTGTGTTGTCATATTCTGTTCTGGACTTTAAAGTTTTAAGGTTAGTTCATGTGGGATGTGTGTTTTTATTTTATCAAAAATTTTTTAGGGGCGCCTGGGTGGCTCAGTCAGTTAAGCATCTGCCTTTGGCTCAGGTCATGATCTCAGGGTCCTAGGATCGAGACCCACATCTGGCTCCCTGCTCAGCGAGGAGTCTGCTTCTCCCTCTCCCTCTGCCTGCCTCTCTGCCTTCTTGTGATCTCTCTCTCTCTCTCTCTCTCTCTCTCTCTCTGTTAAATAAATAAATAAAATCTTTACCCAAAAAAATGTTTTTAAAGACAGGCAGGAAAAAGGAAATGAGAAGAAAAAAAAAATCAACCTGTGCATATATGTGATTTATTTTAAGAATCATTTGAAATCATGAGAGGAAAGGCACTATGCAGACAGAATTTATTTTTGGTCTTTGTTAGCTAAGGTAAATAGTATTTTGTATCAAAATTAATGGATAGTAAAAAAAATCTTCTTAAGTATAAAACAGGAAATTGAAAAACAGCAATACAGCATTAGAACCATCTTTCTAAAACCAAGAATATCTTTTCTCCATCTCTAGCTTGTGAAAGTGGCAATACCGTGATTGATCCATGTGGGAAAGTAATATTGCAATTTCCTATAACACCTGGAACAACAACCAATAAACAAAAACAAGGTTCTCCCACTTTTCACCACTTGGTCGCGGGTGGAATGGACTTCAGGATAGTGGCAGGAAACCCAAAAGGTTAAATCAACATTTGTTCAATGAGGCAATGCCGTAGCTGCCCATGGAGGAATTCTTGGCTTGATGCAACGTCAAGAGGTCAAAGCAATTGACCAGCAATGAAGGAAGATAAACTCGACGGGTCTTTCACTTCCCAGGGCCCAGGCTAAAAAAATAAAAGATCTGGACTCGAGATTTCTCGATTCACATGTCCTGCTGGAGAGGGGAACAGAGTACATTCCCACATCCAGACTTGGTTCTGTTGGAGTGAAGCAAGCCTGCAACATGTTTTCCAGAGACAACAACATCAGAAAAGCATCATAAGGCTGTGCATCGTAATTTTAGGGGACAAAACCTTAAGTAAATGAACTGAAGGCAGAGAATCTTCTTTCTTACTTGCTTCTCAAAGTTCTAGGGTCACACCTGCAGTGCCTCTCTGCTCAGGGAGCAGGACAGCTCTGTGTACCTGTGGTTTCATCTTTTGGGGGGGTCTCGGTGTCCCATGACTCTACGCAAGCCAAGAATAGTAAGAATGATGAGGTTTCTTCCTTTTCCCTCCACAGCTCCACTTTTTGTTTCTCTGGTAAATAGAAGAATAAATAGGGCCAGTATTTGTTCAGTGAGCCCTTGGCCATCTACCTTTGCCAGTGATCTGATTGGTCAGTAGCCCCCCCCCCCCCCCCCGGCTTGTTACATATTTGTCAATATCAAACAACCTAGAGGCCACTATCCTCTGCCTTCTGTTCTTGAGTAGCTGTGAGATAAAACTGTTTGCTAAGAACAAAGGAAAAGATATGCAAAACCTTTACTAAAACTTTTGACATGCAGGGGTGCCTGGGTGGCGCAGCTGGTTAAGCGTCTGCCTTTGGCTCAGGTCATGATCTCAAGGTCCTCGGACTGATCCTGCCCTTGGGCTCCCTGCTCAGTGGGGATTCTGCTTCTCCCTCTGCCTCTGCCCCTCCCCCCAGCTTATGGGTTCCCCCCCAAATAAAGAAATAAAATCTTAAAAAAATTTTTTTTTGAAATGCAAAATTACCTCATCTTCTAAAATAGGAGTATAATCAGAATTGTAGTGGGACAGTTAGTTGGACAGGTAGGAACTACCTATAACCATGACGACATCCATGGGAGAGTGGTACACAGTGGTGGCTCTCAACCCGGGACCAGATCCCCCTGAGGAAGCTGGGCAGGGCCTGGGCCTCAGGATTTGCAAAACCTTTGCAGGTAGGTGGTTCCTTAGGCTGTCAAGGTGGAGGACCACTCTATATAGATATCGGGGAAGACAGTAGGTTGAGGATTCTTGGATACAGAAAGACACATATATAGTGGAAGAAATCTCAAATATGTAGACAGCAATAACTTGGGGACATACTAGTGAGACAGACTTGGGTGCCTTTTTGACAATTCCATTCTGGTAGGTGATTAAGGATGTGCTCAAAAGAGGCAGAAGAAGCCCAGTGAAAGTGAAGGTAAATCCTTGCAGCACAGGGTTGAACTATCAGTGCTTAGAGAAAGTAATCAAAGGATAGTACTTATAGTATTTCTATCACAAAGCATGGTAGAAAATCTGGGATTTCTGACGCAAAAACTAGAGCCCGCACAGAAAATGGTTATAGATGAACCCTATTACAGTTTAGATCATGTGCCTTCCTGCCTCCAAAATTCGTATGTCGAAGGCCTAACCGTTAGTCTTTCAGAATGTGAACTTATTTGGAGATAGGGTCATGGAAGATACAATTAGTTAAGCCAGGATGAGGTCAGATTGATGTAAAATGGGCCCTTCCTCCAATAGCTGGTGTATAAGAAGGGGAACTTTGGACCCAGAGACACACATGGGGAGAATGTCGCATGAAGACTGAAGACCAGGGTGATGTGTCTATCAAACAAGGAACCCCAGAGATTGCCCATAAACCCGCAGCAGCTAGGGGAGAAGCATGGACCAGATCCTTCCCCAAAGCCTTCAGAGGGAGCACAGCCCTACCAACACCTGGATTTCAGACGTCTCTTCTCCAGAACTGTGAGACAACAAATTTTTGCCCTTTAAGTCAGTTTGTGTTGCTTTATTATAACCCAGGAAACTGATACACTTCCAAAGACCCTCCCCCTCATTATAAAGAGGCAAAGAAAACTCTTTGAAATATCTTTAGCTCTTTGTAGGCACGAGCTGAATTCCACAAACACTCATCCATTACCGGGATTCAGTGAGTGTTAACTGAGCAGCTACACTGGGCTCGGATCTCATGAGCCCCTGAGGAGCAGTAGAACTTTGAAGGTGCCGCCGTTAGGCTGAGAATGGAGACCACGTGGAGATCCGGTGGCATTTTATTTTACTGTCTAGTGCTCAATTCATTTCAGATTTTATATGGGTAAGTATGGTTAATATAGTTCTTCCTCCTGTATTAGAAAGTTGAAAGATGTCTTAGATCAGGTTTCCTGGAAAACAGACTCTGAGATTTGGGTGCAGGAGGTGTTTACTGGGAAATGTTCTCAGGAACAAGACCTGCACAAAAGCCAGGGGAGAAGGACTGGGCACATCGGTGTGTCTGTAACAAAGGTCTCAGCCGGGTCTACGAATGTCCTGATATGAGGCAAGGGGGACGGCCTTTGCACTCCTAGACTGACCACTCATTAAATAACTTGATCTGGGTAGCTTTCTCTGGGTAAAGGCAATCCCAGGGAAGGGTTCACCTTGTTCCACATGCCCAGCCATTGGAAGAATAAACACCTCCGTCCCGAGGAGCGTTCTGGATAATCCACTACAACAGTCATTCCAAAGGACATCTGTTTCTGAATGAAAAATAAGAATCTGTTAACCAATATTCATTGGGCACCTAATGGGAAGAGTAGACAAAAGGCAGCTAGACTGGCTCCTTGAGCTATCTTCCCAGCGGGACATACACACAGAGACAGGCAGTGCTGGAAGAGGAAAAATCAGAATGGAGAATGTAGGTTCACCCTAAGGAGAGTAGGGCAAGATCAGGGAGACAAGGAATAGGCATTGGGTCATTTAATCTGTATATTTCACAGAAGTTAGAGTTGGTCCGTACCGTCTCTTGGTAGGGAAATGGTCCTGGGCATAGTTGTACAGAAGACAAAGGGAGGCCATCTTCCTTTTGCGGACACCCAACCAAGCACCTGATCCTTTGTTGGTCGTGTGGTTCTGCTCAGTGATTTCGGGCTCCTCCTGAAGGTGATGGCCCAGAGCCTCAGCAGAACTCTGCCTGGCTTGTAGCAGCCTCTCCCGAGTGGAACAAACCCCAAACCTGAAAAGTTACCCACACAGAGCTGTCGGTGACTCCCCCCCTCTGACCTATAACCAGGGGAGAAGGCGTCCTGCTTTCTAATTCCACAGGAACTTATCACTCCTATATCCGGCTAGCTTCTCCCACCCCCTGTGTTGGTTCCCTAGCCTTGCCTTAAATTACCACGACCTGGTGGCTTCCCACAACAGAAATGTAGTCTCTCCTAGTGCAGGAAGCTGGAAGTGTGAGATCAAAGTGTCAGCAGGGTCAGCACCAGAGTCCCTGAAGGCTCTCGGGGACAATCTGTCGCAGGTCTTCCTCTTAGTGTCCGGCACTGCCAACCACCCTTGACATTTCCTGGCTCATAGGCACATCACTCCAGTCTCTGCCTCTGTCAGGACATGGTGCCCTCCCTCCATATCTCCGTGTCTCTTCTCTTCTCCTTATAAGGACACTAGTCGTATTAGATTAGGACCCATGTGGCTCCAGTCAGACCTCATCTTAACTTGATCCCATCTGCCTTCCCCAGTAAGGTCACATTCCCAGATACTGGGGATTGTGTAAATAGGTAATCAGTATAATTCCAGCCCAGGTAGGAGGCACAAGAGGAGCCAAAGTGAGACAGCAGGAAAGGTATTTTGAGGCCACTGGGGCCTCAGTGGGGTCTCTCCAACAGAAAGTACCAACTTCACCTACTTGGAGGTGAACTCCATGAACTACCTCCCTTGGTTGACCAGATTATATTGCTAATGAGGCCAAGATTTGATCATGGTCCGGGACTACTATTTCCACCCAACCCCAATGCTTGCTGACTCTGTGAGAGAGATAGAGCAAGGGCAAAACCCATTCGGGCCATGGAGTAGACGGTGCCTGGGTCACAGAGGCCTCCATATTGATCGAGGGTGCCATCTTATTCCAAGCAGTGTGACGTGAAGACGGCTGTATTCTCATCATGTTCTTAAATAGAAATGATGGTGGGCAGCTACTGAACCGCAGCCCGCGGAGCGCTAATACGGATCGAGGTGAAGCTGGCACCAGAGGTGGGCGAGAGGGGGCTGTGGATGTCAGGAACGGGAAAAGGACTCACATTTATATTTTGTTGTTAGAAGGCAGAAAAAAATCGCAGGCACTTTTTAGGCCCTCTGATTTCACGTGTAATTTTAGGTCGGCTCGACTGCTTCCTGAAAAGGTCTTTGAAAGGATAAAGGAAAAGAAGAGCTCTATCCTAAAGCCCAACAATGACTGTGGATTCTGGGAACCAAATCACCAGCCCTATCAGATCCCATAAATGGTGAGGGGGACCTCCAGCAATGATGAGGCTCATAACTGTCTTGGGGAAAACATCAAGGACAACAAGCAAAGATCAGGGAGAGATATACAGCAGTCAAGCAAGCTGGACACTGTTGCCATCCAGAAACCTCCCACAGGCTACACTTGGAGCCTAATTTCTTCTCCCGTAAAATGGAGATGACCAGGCTTTCTCTAGGAGCCCTGGAAGGTCATGGCCAGACCATCAAACCCAGTTCTAATACTGCCAAGACCTTGGGCAAAGAAATTACTTAACATTTCAGAGCTACAAAATAAAATTATAATAATTATAATAATATTTATTCTCACAGGGTTGCTCTAAGAATTAAATGGGGTACCACGTGTTAAATGTTGGCTGTCCACAGCAGGAGCCGGATTTGGAATTTCCTGTTCCCGCCATGTAGAAGGCAACTCACCTCTGAATTAGAGATGTTTGCATCTGTGGGATTGCAAGGCCAACCCACAGACATGTCCACGTACATGGGTACACCGTTTCACCCAGCACGGTGAACCCGGGTATTGTGCATTGAAGAATGCCGAGTGGGATCAGTGAACTCCAGGAGGAAGCAGATGGGGGTTGGACTTCTCTTGTTCCTGAGCTGTGGATAAAAAATGGAGCCCAGCTACAGAACACTGAACCCGGGTCCAGAGATCACTGAAATGTACGTAACGTGACACGGTAGGAACCTTATGGTTCCACGTGGGGACGTGTCAATACAAACAAAACAGATAAATGAAGGAAGAGGACATCATTCCTTTTGCTGTTGTTTTTCCTTTGCTGTCCCAGTTTAAATGTGCTTGTTGAGGACCGTGTGACTCTGGTGACTCTGAGTGGAAACTCAGCTAGTTCCCGAAGTAGAAGAGACAGCCCTGTCCCTTGTGAGGCAACGTCTACCGGAATAGTAACTGCAACTCGGCACTTTCAGGGGAAATGCGGTCGTGTGGCAGAATGCAGAGGAGGAGATTTGCCCTGGCCCAGAGGCTGGCACCATTTAGGGAGCCTTCTTTAATTGTCCACGTCTGGACTACCCCAGCAGAGCCTTACTTCTCACTAACTGAGGGGACACATTCCACACCCTGGGTTTGAAGTTTCTTTAACGTTTTGTCACAAAGGAGACAGGACTTCTGGAGCAGGTCAGAACTCTTGCAGAAAATTAACCGGACCACTTCCTGTTCCTTTTTGAGACTCTGCAGTGATGGTCTGTGCTCCCTACTCTGCCAACACCCGCTTCTCACCCCTACACCTACACAGAGACAGCTGTCGTCTTCTCCCCAGCAGACAGTACCGGCTGACCGACTGTGGCCCTTTCCTTGCTCCTCGTTTGTTCACTTGGAGCAGTGGCTCTCAACCTTAGAATCACTGTGCAACCTTAAAAAAAAATCCTGACGCTCAAGCTGCACACCAGATGAATTCAATCAGAATCTGCAGGGGTGGGACTCAGGCCTGGGTATTTTTTAAAGCTGTCAGATTATTCTAATGTGCAGCCAAGGTTGAGATTCACTGACTTAATGAAAGAGGGAATTGGTGCATAACAGTGTCATAAAGTGCAGGGAGCAGCCAGCCCGTCTGGGCTTGGAGATGGTCACTTGTCAGGTCATAGAGCACAGGAATCTAGCTGATTCTCTAGAACTCCCAAGTGTTATAAGGCCGGGACATCTGAGATGGGCACCGTAGTGGTGATAATTATCTGTGCAGGCCGCCATGATGAAATACCATGGACTGGGTGGGACCGGGTGGGATATATAGTGGATACTTATTTCATCGCACGTGGGGAAGTTGCAAGTCCAAAATCAAGGTGCCCTCATATTCAATTTCTGGCAAGACCTCTCTCCCTGACTTTAGATGACTACCTTCCCACCATGTCTTCATGTGAGGTCATAGAAAATATAAATTAGTCTCTGTCCTCAGATCCTGGTACAGAGCTTCTGAAACCCTTGTGATTACCTAAGCGATGACAACCCTAGGAGCATGTGTTGTTATAATATTTGTCTGCGACCACGGATTTTGACACAGGACTCCAAACACCCTTGTAATTCCCTGAATGATAAGGACGCTAGGAGTATGTTCCATTCTATTGAGGTGACCCTGGGTAGCCTCCTGGATGACACCTGGTTGGGGGCTGGCCAACAGAAAGAGTAAGCCATGATTAGCAGCTTGGAATTTTCAGCCCCACACTTCGTCCTCCAGAGAGAGGGGAGAGGGGAGGGCGGTGTAGTTAATAATCGATCACACCACCGTGAGGGATCCTCAGGGGGAAAAGCTCAACGGTATAGGGTTTAGAGAGCTTACAGGAGGATGAGCATAGCCACCCTGGGAGGTGACACACCCCAACTCTATGGGGACTGAAACTGCTGTGCTGGGGACCTTCCCAGACCTTGTCCTTTGTATCTCTTCAGCTGGCTTTTCATCAGTGACCTTTATCATATCCTGTAATAAACTGGTCAACATAAGGGTTTCCCTGCGTTCTTGTGAGACTCTTTAGCAAGTTAATCAAAACTGAGGAGGAGGTCATAGGAACCTCCAATTTGTAGCCAAATGAAACAGAAGTTGTGGGTAACCTGGGGACCTACTACTTACAATTGGCATCTGATGGAGGATGGAAACGATCCTATGGGACGGAGCCCTCAGGCTGTGGGATCTGACACTATCTCCGGGTAGGTATTATCGGAGTTGAGTTAAACTGTAGGACACCCAGCTGGTGTTGCAGAGAATTGCTTGGTATGGAGAAAAACCTCCACATATTAACACATTTGGTGCCCGGAACACTGTGTGAGCATTCTATATAAAAGTAAAGGAGATCTGGGGTGCCCGCCTGGCTCAATCAGCTAAGTGTCTGCTTTGGGCTCAGGTCATGATCTCAGAGTCCCTGGATTGAGCCCCGCATCGGGCTTCTTGCTCTGCAGGGAGCCTGCTTCTCCCTCTCTCTGTGCTGTTCCCCCTGCTTGTGCTCTCTCTCTCTGGCTCCTTCTCTTTCCAATAAATAAATAAAATCTTAAAAAAAAAAAAGTAAAGAAGATCTGGTGGGAAATTGAGTTTTTCCTTTACACCTCAAATGGCCCTTCCTCTGTGCTCATGTTGGGGGCAAGAGTGGGAGTGGGGGGGGAGCTCTCTGTGTCTCTTTTTTATTTATCTATTTATTTATTTAGAGACTGAGGGAGCAAGCGGGGGGAGGGATGGAGGGAGAGGGAGGATCTCAAGCAGACTACACGCTCAGCAAGAAGCCGGACGCGGGGCCCAGTTCTCACAAAGCCAAGATCCTGACCTGAGCCAAAATGAAGAGTCAGGGCTTCTCAGTCACCGACTGAGCCACCCAGGCATCCCTCTCTGTGTCTCTTCTTGTGAAAACATGAATGCAATTGGATCAGGGTCCCACCCTTATGACTCACTGAACCTTAATTATTCCTGTAGAGGCCCCACCTCTAAGGGGTCAAAGCTTCAACATGTGAAGGAGGGGGCAGGACACATTTAGTCCATAACAGTGGCTGTGGCCCTAACAGACGCCACAGCGATGACAGCTTGCTCAGGCGTGCCCTTGCTACTTGTGGTGTGGTTCCGGGACCAGCAGCTTTGGTGTCCCCCGGAAGTTTGCTGGAAACTCAGAACATCGGGTTTCCATCCAATCAGCCTCACTGAACCAGATTCTACTTTTTTTTTTTAATTAATATATAATGTATTATTTGACCCAGGGGTACAGGTCTGTGAATCATCAGGCTTACACATTTCACAGCACTCACCAGACTCTGCTTTTTCACAAGATCTCCATGTGATTGGTGTGTACATTCGTGTGTGAGGAACTCTACCCTGGTAGACTTTCCTTAATTCCAGCAACTTTGTTAATTCTTAGAAATTTTAGTAGATTAGTTCGCAAAATAGCCAGCCATACCTCTGCCCACACCTGCTTCCTGGATCTCAGGCAAGAATCAAACTTGCTCACCCTGAGCTTCTTGAGGAACGAATCTCCTGGCTGTTGAGTTGAGGCATCAAGATGGAAAGTCCAGAGTGACTATTCCCACCAACTCAACCCTCCTGTTCCTTAGCATTCTCCTCCCCTCACCTCCTTCCACTTAGCTTTCCAAGATTTTTTCCTAAGAAAAACCATCGAGATCAATTTTGAGCCAGCAGCAATAAGCACTCGTGAGAAGCCTTACCTACCATTCTAGTCCAGTTCCACTGGTTGAGTAAGGGTCTGGTCCTCAGAGGTTCCCTTGTCGCCCCAGGGGACTTGGAAAGCCCTGAGATGTGGGTGCGGCTGGCCCGGTCACAGATCTTTAAGCTCCAGTGATGAAAATCTGGTGAGTGAGGGCAGCTGGCCCTGATCCCGAGGGTGGCTGACACGTGAAAACGATCAAGGTGAGTGCAAGCCACAGAATAGGGCTACGGTGCCCTCATCTGTCTTGTCACAACTTTGCCCCAGTAAAGGTGTCAGGCAGACTACATGGCTTTAGGAATTTAGGTTTTTGTGAGTGCAATGAAAGCCACAAGAGGACTGGGGAGTTGACAGTCGCACCATGTGGGAGACATTCAGGAAGACCCACCCCCATGCCAAAACTCTCCCATCCGGTGTGGATGGTGTGAACCTCTGCCATGAAAGAGTCTTTTCTCTTCATCCCTTGAGATTTAAAAACCTGGAGAAGATGAAGCCCTTAGGTGAGTAAGAATTTTAGGCTGTTTCTTCTGCGCTGGGAGAAGAGGGCATCTCGGATGTCTTGAAACAAGGTCTGGTTGGAACCAGAGAGGCAGGAAGGCCTTCAGGATAAAATCCACCTGCTGCAGGGAGAACTTGCCTGCAGCCCACCTGACCCAGGGGCCTGCAGTTGGGTGGTCATAGAGCCCTCCGCCCACAGTGCTGGAGAGTGAACTTAATCTTAACTGACAATGAAAATAAGAGTGTTATTGTCCATCTGGAGGAGGATTTCTAATGGCTTCATATTTGGTCAATATTTTTGTCAGTTCGCTTGATAAACTTATGGATGATCTTACGTTTCTGGATGAAAAACTGGAGGAGAGCAACTATATACTACATAATAGGTGGGTATCAAAGAAATCTCAAGGGAGGGAAACAATAGGTCAAAACTAATGAGATGCATTTAGTAAGAATAAACATAAGGTATGGCTTTAGGCTAAAAAATGCCTGTTTGTGTGCAAGAGGCAAGAACCTGCCTGAGAACTATAAATTTCAAAATGAGGAGTATTAATACAGGGTTCCACTATCCTCTACACTCGTATTATGTTAACACAGTCCTGGATATTACATTTTCTAAAAGGTCATTTTTGGTTTAGAGTGATAGCTTGAACACAATATTAATCATTTTTCCTCCCTAGACCTTACTGCAGCGGGAAGAGCTGTACGTGCATATTTTTGGTCCTTTATTGCAATCTTTTGCCAGTCTCAAGACATCGATGAATTTGCTGAGTTTATTCATCCACTTACAAATTTATTCACTCGTTTAATATCTTTTGAGCACCTACTATGGGCTCTGCTATGAGACCACATAGATGCATAACCCTGGGTCACAGCGGGTATCCCTGACCAATAGGACAGAACGCAAGGAGGCAAACTCTACCCACCCTGACTGCTCCTACTCCAGCCCAATCCAGGAGGAGGAACCGGAGGCAGCAGAGAGAGGAAATGGATGCGCCACCACCGCCACCACTGGTCCTTCAGCAAAAGGTGCAGTCTGAGCTGGAAGGAAGAGAGAAGTATTATATTCAATGTAAGACTGAATCTTCGATCTTACACTTGAATAGGCCTTTTTTTCAAAAAGATTCTGTGTTGCAAGGAGCACTGGGTATTGTATGCAAACAATGAATCTTCGAACACTGTATCAAAAACTAATAAAGTACTGTATGGTGACTAACATAACGTAATAAAAATTTAAAAAAATTTTAAAGATTTTATTTATTTACTTTGAGGGAGAGAGAGAGCATGCACGCAAGCAGGGTGAGGGGCAGAGGGAGAGCACGAGAGAGAATCTCAAGTAGATTCCATTCTGAGCATAGAGCCCAATCAGGTCTCAATCTCACAACCCTGAGATCATAACCTGTACCAAAATCAAGAGTCAGACACTTCCCTGACTGAGCCACCCAGGTACTCCTTGAATAGGCCTTTTAATGCCTAGGGAATTGGGACGGATATGCTAGCAAGAAGTGAGAAGACAAACTTCTGCTGAATGTGTTTAAAGATAGTAATGGGGAAGAAAAGTAAGACTGTTTTCTGCCTGTGCCCTATGTGTCCAGCCCATTCAATGAACATTGAATCTGTAGAGAATCTCTTTAGAAGAAAGAGTAAGAAACTAATAAGAGTGGTTGGAGGAGGGGAGCAGGCATTACCTCTTCAAAGACCAAATAATTTTTCTTTAAGGACCCAGACAAAGAGATGGACAAAAAGGGACATATTCAGAGGAGAATGAGTAGAATCATGAAGGGTCTGATCACAGTGTTCCAGAAGGAGTGTGGATGGATAGGAAAACTTATACCTGGAATGGGGGGACATGCGAGTATGGGAATGGGGTCGTGTCTTAGTCTACGTGTCTTCAGAGGACAAGACTGGAATGAGAGAGAAGAAATCGTAAGCAGGTGAATAATATGTCACTTTCACTTCCCTTTTTAGGTATGAGCTTCCTCTTGAGGCTCTATGAGCTTCCTATGAGCTTCCTTCATCTTGTGGATGACAAGAGGTTCTAAACAAGGTTGCCACTGTGAGTGGAAAATGACCTAAACAACTGAAGTCACTTTCACTCTGTGATTCAGCGACAGTGAAGTTTCAATTTGCTACCCATGTGAGCCTTGGGTCTCTCTGAAGTCAATATCTGCTGGGGCTGTCTTCCTAATTTCCACTTGTCAGTGCTAGTCATTGCTCAGATTCAGTGATCACAACGAGAGGGGTGAGGGAAAACGTGGGAATAGTGGGAAGCTCAGAGAGGTAAACAGAGATGTGGGACCGTCCGAGCTCTCAAGTTTTACCCTGCTTGCACGCTGACAAGTGAACCTGCCATGGTTTCCTAGATGCTGACAGAAGACAGGAGACTCCTGGGTCAGAGATAAAGACTTTATCACTCAGAGCCACACCAATTCTCCTCGTCCCCCAAGTCCCAGTGTGGAGGCAGGCCTTGGCAGATGGGCAGTGTGCAGACAGAGGACCTCGGTCACAGCTAGGGCAGTTCAACTTGAAACCCCCAATCTTATAGGCTGGCCACTAGCAAACTTGCTCACACTTTGCTCTGGAGGGAAATATTATCTCATTTTTATCCTGCTCAGGAAACAAATTTGCCCTCTTTCCTGAAGAGACCTCTATCTCTGTTAAATGAACATATTTGAAAACACAGTTTGGGATAGAAGGTGCCACAGATGTGCAGAAACACAGTACGGAGCTTAACAACCTCTCCCTGTCTGAGCGAAGTTGCCAATTCGCTGTTTTGTGTTGTAGTTGGTTGTAGCATTGCAGATGGACCACAACGCTCTGGACCCCAGTCTACCTCTTTCTGGACCAAGGAAGCAAATGTAGTTCTTGGATTTAGACAGATATTGATTGGAATCTTAGCTCTGTCACTTAACTACCAAGGAAGTTGTTTGCCTTGTGTCTCTGACCCTCGGTTTTTCATTTGGAATATGGGTCCATGATACTTAGGATTGTTAAGAGGATGCAAATACAAAATAATTGGATAAATGTATGAATAAGCATGAATTCACGATCTAATATTCTGTTGATTTTTACTCAGAGAAAAATGACATTCTGGATACTCAACTTGTAAGAACTGACCAAAGCACACACAAAGCCTTCTGTCTTCGCCTGTGATGTGGGTCTGTAAATTAGGAGGGGGCAGGAGAACAGAAGAGGACAGGGCTTTGGACTTGCCCAGCTCAACAATACTCATTTGTGCCTTTCAGTCACTCTTGGACCAAAAGATCTCAGATCCTGAAATTTCACCAATTCCTCAGATCGGAGAACGAGTCATCTTTGCTTTCCTTTGTCTTGGGTCAGATGGCCGCTGACCACCCTGTTTTCTTCACCTTCCTGCTTCTGCACCCTCCGCTGCTTCCCTTGACCTTGCCTGCTTAGAGCAAATAGAGGTTGTCTGCCCTCTATTCTCCATCATAAACACCCTCATCCTGTAATATCAAAGATTTCCCTGGGGAGCTCCAACCCAGTCTCTCTCTCATTAAACCTGTTTGGGGCATAATTTTCTTCTGGCAGCTCCAATCTTCTAAGATGAAGACACAGTAGGTAAAGTCTAGAAATCTGCCTGCTAAAAAACAATATGAAAGCAGATGACTTAACTCTAGGCGACCAAATAATTTGCCTCCATTGCTTTGTAAGATTGTTTTGCTTTGTTGGCTCCCACTCCAGAAATAACAGGTGTGTCTTCTTTGTTTTTTTTCATCCCGGGTGAGCCAGGACTCCTTGCTTTATTACAGAGAGTCATCGAAAAGGGGAGTTGGGTACTGCTGCAGACCAAGAGATAAGAGGCAACAGTTAGCAGTTTAAATACCTTGGCAGATTTAAAAAGAAAATACCACCTTGTCATCTAAGCTGATTCTCAAACTTTATCATGCATGAATTACCTAGAAGGCTCTTTAAAACTACTGGGACCCATTCCCAGAGTTTCTGATTCAGTACACGGAGCATGGGACCTGAGGATTTGCATTTCCAATGAGTTCCTGGTATGGCTGATGCAGCTGGCCAGGGAACACACTTTGAGAACCAGGGCTCCAAAGTGGTAGTTCTAAGGCTACCCATTACAGGAGCTTGCAGGAGCTTTCAGAAAGTACTACCCAGGTCCCAAGCCCTTGAGATTCTGATGGGATTGCACTGGGGATGGACCCGGGGATCTAGATTTTTACAAGCTTCCCAAATGATTGCAGAGGATACCAGGGTTGAGAATCACTGTACTTCTAGCAGTTTCCTGGATGTGCATGTTCTTCTCTCCCTCACAGCTCAGCTACTCAGGAGGAAGATGGGTGATATAAACAAGTCATTATTATAAGCCTTGTTGGATGGAAACCAGTCATTTGAAAGCCACCTGGGAAGTAAGAGAAGACAAGCATCTGGTCTGCTTGGCACGTCCTGCTGGTTAAGACTGATGAGGACTTCAGCTTGCCATGACCCTGTTCAGAATGCTGGTCTCCTGGGCAAACATCTCCTCCAGAGGCTTCTGAAATTACAGAGTAATAGACTCAATAGAGCCCCCCCACACACACACTTGGGCAGAGGGGCTCAGTGTGTGGATTCGAGTCTAGTGAGATGAAAATAAGCAAGATGCTCCCTGGGTGGGTTGATTC
>CM053608.1:116187486-116209725 GCA_028646535.1 Procyon lotor
TGTTGCAAAAGACCCACTTTATTTTCCTTGTCTCACTAAGGACTGGGGAAAGCTCCTCAGAGACCAGCCCGGGTATTCAGAGTTACTACTCTAAAGCACATGCACGGAGACTGTCAGGGAAGAAACCAAGACAAAAGGGCCAGGTTACCCTTTCCGGTTAGGTGACTTGCTTTATTGAACATTAAATCCCATAGGCCAAAGGGTTTTGCAGCTGGCCAAGAATCACCTTGCCTTGGGAGAAGGTAGAATATTGGCCTTCCGTTGCCGGGGAAAGAGAGAGCACAGTGCTTTCCTGGCCTGGGATGTTTCTCCCTCAAGAGCTGTCCTTTGACGAGTTGACTCAGCCTGCTTGAAAGAGGCGGTCCAATCCTGATGAACTTGATCTGACCTTTCATACTGGTCCCCAGGCCTCAAATAAGCTCTAATTTCTGGGCTATGTTACCTCCTGAGAACTTCTCCTTCCTGAGGATGGTTGTTTCCTGAGTGTGGCCTCGTACTAGCCCAGGGGTTGGCAAAAAGGTTTTTGTTGTTGTTGTTGTTGTTTTTTTGGAAGGGGCCAGGTAGTAAATGTTTTAAGTTTTAAGCACATTGCAGAGAGTCTCTCTTACAACTGCTTAACTCTGTTGACCTTGTTCAAAAGCAGCTATAGATGATTGGTAAGCAAATGGGCAAGGCCGTGTTCCAATAAAAATTTATTTCCAGGGGCGCCTGGGTGGCTCAGTCGTTAAGCGTCTGCCTTCGGCCCAGGTCAGATCCCGGGGACCTGGGATCGAGCCCCGCATCGGGCTCCCTGCTCAGCAGGAAGCCTGCTTCTCCCGCTACCATCCCCTATGCTTGTGTTCCCTCTCTCGCTGTGTTTCTCTCTGTCAAATAAATAAAATCTTTAAAAAAAAAAAAAAAATTTATTTCCAAAAACAGATGGAAGTCCAGATTTGGCCTACAGGCCATAGTTTGCTGCCTTGCATAGTTTGCTGCCTTATTTTAAATAACTTTTCTCTTCCTGCTAAAGATGCTGATGAATGTTGTTACCTTTACCCAGGGCTGGAGCAAAGGGAGAAGACTTTGTTCTCTTATTCATATCCTAGAATTTGGCACTTCCCTTATAATCTTATTTCTAGGACCTTATGCCACATTTATTCTCTATAAAATAGAACCCCAATGTTTGCATTGTGTGGGTTTATCTTGTGAACCTTAAAGGATTTTTCAAACCAATCAATTCAATGTTCTTCTAATGAACTGAATATTTCACCTCTTAAATTTATGTGTTGAAGTCCCAACCCTCAGTGCTTCAGAATGTGACCTTATTTGGAAGTAGGACTATTGCAGATGTAATTCATTAAGGTAAAATGAGGTGATACTGGAGTAGGTTGGGCCCTAGTCCTATATGACAGGTGCCTTATGAAAAGGGGAAAATTTGACACCTCTGTGCACAGGAAATGCCAGGTAAAGACTGGAGTTATCCCACCACAAGCCAAAGAACTACCAGAGGCTTGGAGAGAAGCCTGGAACAGATCCTTTTCTGGTACCTTCAGAGAGAACATGACCTTGACAACATCTCGACTTCCACCTCAGACTTCCAGTCTCCAGAACGGTGGGAGATCAATATCTAAAGCACTCAGTGTGTGATACTTTATCATAGTAGCCCTAAGAAATGAATATATTTCTGTTATGAAAAAGGCTGACCCAATGTGGACCGATCGTGGATCTCACCTCTCACAATGGACGTGTTAGTAACAAGAAGATGGAAGGTTGGGCGTTTTCTAAAGAACGCAATCTGGGATTATAGGATGAAAAAGGGTTGTTGGTCTCCTCCTAGGTTGACCCATCTTTACTAGAAGATGCTGCTTGGGCCTCACTGGGAAGGAGTGCTTCATTCCTGAGTACAAAGCCGGAGGCCAGGACACTTGGAAGGACCCACTGGTCACAGAAGTGAGGTGATGGTAGGTCTCTCCCTCATGTGTTCTAATCACCTTGTTTCCATCAGTGTCTCTGCCTTGCTGGCTTGGGCTTTCATTAAATTCTTAAAGTTTTTTTTTTTTTCCATTTCATATCATTTAAAAAATTTCTAATTTCTCTGATACCAACATACGTAGAAGTAGCAAAAAATACGGTAGAGTAGACTTCAATGTGATCCACACAGTCAAATATATTTTAAAAATCTAACAGGTTCTTGGTCTTTCTCAGCTGTAAGCATGCGTTCTTCAAACAAGCCTTCTGACCAGACCATGGGAAGGAGAGGCTCACTCAGATTTATCTTTCCCTTAAAACATGTACCAGAGACATACCCTTTAGGGTAAAATTCTGCCCTTTCTTAAACCTCACTGGACAATTTCCTGGCAGCCACAGAATTCCAAACACCAACAACTCTTCGAAAATAAGAATACAAGATAGCTCTCTAGATAGTTAAGCTGGCAGAACCGTGTACCGTTATCATTCTTCCATTCCACAGATGTGGACTGCACTTCTCATACAGATCCGACTGTCCCCACCACCATTTTGCAAGCATTTCAAAGGGCGTGACTGTGGAAGTTTACATGGCCAGTTATAAAAGAGGCCAATGATTCAATAGACCCTGGCATTGATCACTTTATTACATCATTTATTTACTTATTTGGCATTGATCTTTTTAGGTATCACCTCAACTCAACACCATCTATTAGGATCATGGTCTGCCCCAAGTTCAGCACCATGGCGTCACTATTATCTTTGTCAGTTTTCCCATCTTCCCCTCCTGGTTTCACCAAATTCCCTGGAAATGACACCCGCCCGTGTCAAGGCTTGACTGGAAGCACATAGAGTTGCCCATTAGTGTTCTCACATCAATATTCATTCTGTGCCTCTTGGTTCCATCCTGGTGCCCCTTCACAGTGGCGCAGCTGAAGTCCATTCCATTTAGGCATCATTAGTGGTACGTTATACTCTGTTCTTATCCCTCCTCCCTCTCACCTTCAGAATGCTCCAATCCCCTGGCTCATTTTGTAGACCCATGTTCCTTGGTAGCTACAAGAAAGGAAGTATAATAAAGCAGATGGAAGTTATGGCTGGGGGCTTGACAAAGGGCAAAGATGGTCCTCTGTGTGAATGCATTTGTCTTATGAACTGAGAGGTCTGGCAGAATGTGTGTTGCCCACCGACATAGTATGAATCACTCCTTCCTTCTGCATTTTCACAAGCTTTTGTCACTGTACATATCACAAGTGAGCAGAATTACTCATTCCCATGCCTCTTCCCCCTTAGAGAATGATTTCACTTTTTTTCTGTTAATTTAAAGGCCTTGAAGGGCCTTTACTGGAGGAAAACTAGAACAGTGGAATGTTAAAGCTTTGAGAAGATCTAATACAGTTTTCTCATTTTCATATAAGGAAACTGGTGCTTAGTTGAGTCAGTGGCAAATCTCAGTCTAGAACTTAGATCTTCTGAGCTTGCTCAGCAGAGATTAGGGGATATCAGATGGCTTTGCAATCTTCTTCACCTGTGCTCAAAGCCTGATAACTGGATCACCCTGGGCAAGTTCTCTCTTTCACCCATTGTTTTCTCATCTGTAGAAAGAGAATACTATTGTGACAGTTACCTCAAAAGGTTGCTATGAGAAATAAATGAAATAATATATGTAAAGTGCCTAGTACAGCCCTTGATGCCTTCAGTGATACCTTATTCATTTTTTGCCACTTCTTTCTCATCCTGTGCCCATCCACTCCCATGTAAATAATGAAAAGAATTCTATGCTCTTCTCACTATTCTATATGGGCTTCTCAACACTTCATTGCTTACACCAGTGGTGAAAGCTTTTGTTCTGGGGTCAGCATTTTCCAGGTGGTACGTGGATTAGCTGAACCTCCCAAGAAACAATGGAAATTTCCAGGCATAGAATGAAATAAGAGGTTCTGGGCCTGGAAACAGGTTAGGAAACCTGGAATCAAATGCTTCTTCCTGAGTGGGAATTAACCATTTGGCCCTGTGCATGGGAGACAGTGCAGTGCAGTGGTTTGGAACATGGCTTCAAGTCAGGCAAACACAGAGGCAGAACCCCAGCTCTGCCTCTTCTAAGTTGTATGAAGTTGGACAAGTAATTTAGTTTCTCTGTGTCTAAATCTACTCATCTGAAAATGAGAGTACACACTATCTCCCTTAGAAGTTGGTTGTAAAGATTAAACAAGGTCGTGTATAGAGGACCTGGAATTTGGTGGGTAGTAATGGCGAGTATTGGGGTTATCATCATTTTTTGTTAGAAGCTGACTCGTAAATCAAGTCAGGTGTACTCGAATGCTCGGTGGAATAAAGTCCCTTCTTGATACTCTTAACTCTTTTGATTTGCCACTGGTTTAGTGAGCTTGAAATCTATATTCATTCATTACAATTATTTTAAATGAGGCTGGGGACCATGATTAGAGAGAAATCTGAGATCATGATCTCTGTCCCCAAACACCATAATCCATTTGGACAGAAGACAGATGACATTTTATTTGATGAAAACCTGGATTCAGAGTCAGGAAACCAGGGTTCTAATCTCAACTCTACAGTTCACAAATTAAATGATATCCAACAAATTGTTATTGGCTCTGCTTCAGTTTTCTCAGTTATTTTATGAGGTGGTTGGACTAGATGTTTTTTGAAGAATTTTCCATCACCAACAATCATTCTTATATTCATACAATAAGTTCATGTGTTTTGGGTGCCAGAGATACAGTAGACAAAGCCCTGACCTCATGGGGGGTTATATTTGGTGTTAAAGACATAAAGTAAACAGAACATGTAAGAAAACCTCTAGTATGATAAATGATGACAAAGGCCATGGGGAAAACACAGCTGGGATGAGAGAGAACGTGCTGCTACAGGTTGGGAATTGGCCGTAATTTTAAAATAACATGGCCAGCAAACATCTCACAGAGAAGGTGATACTTCATCAAGGCCTCAAAAGGCTTCAAAGAATCAGCCATGTGGCTATTGGGGGGATACATCTTCCAGGTAGATGAAACAATAAGAGTGTGGAAGGAGCCCACTTAGCATGAGTTGAGGAACAGAGAAGATTAGAGTGAATGGAACAGAGTGGAGGAAGTGGAAGTCAGGGCAGTGATGAGGCTGAATTCTGCAGGGCCTTGAACTCACTGTTCAGATTCTGACTTTTGCTCCCAGTAAAATGGCAGCTAAGGACGAGTTGAGCAAAAGACTGATTTAATCTGATTTATGTTCTAAACGGATCTCTCTAGCTCCTACTGTGTAGAGAACAGTCTAGAGGGGAGCAAAGAGCATAGTCAAGATGAAACGTGAAGGTGGTTTGGGTCAGGATGTGGGCAGAGGACCTGTTGACAAAGTCAGTCAGTCTCAGGATATGGATCGAAGGTAGAGCTGAGACAATTTGCTATTGGATTGGATTGGAAGTTGAATATGAAATAAAGAGATGAGTCAAGGTCACATCAAGGGTTCTTGGCCTTGGCTTGAGCAACTGGAAGGACGTAGTTGACATTGATTGAGATAGAGCAAGCTTGTGAGGGAAGATCAGGAGTTGAATTTTGGGAGAGGTACATTTCAGATGCCTGTCAGGTAGCCAAGTAGGCAGCTGGACACATGAGTCTGGAGTTCACAGGGAGAGAGCCAAACCTAGACATCATCAGCTTATAGAATGTATCTGCAACCATGAGACTGGATGCAAGCACCAAGGAAATGACTATAGATAGAGAAGAAAAGAAGTCCAAGTCTAGACTCTGGCATCTCCAATAGTAAAGGGCCAGGAAGAGGAGGAGAAACCAGCAAAGGTGATGGTGAGAAGTCAGGGGTAACCAATGGGGCAGGAGGAAATCCAAGAGAGTATGATGTCCTAGAAGCCAGGAGTACAAAGTGTCCCCAGGAATCTAGAATTCTAGGATCTAAAAGATTCTGAAGAAATGAGTAGATGGCCATCACAGAGTCACATATAGGCAGTTGCCTATATCTATTTGCCTATATCTATTGTTGCCTGGGGTTCCTGAGAACTTAGGGTGGGGCTGATATCAGTCTGGAGGAGCTGTTTGTGGATTTATCCTTCATCCTTAAGCAGGCTATACCTGGAACTGACAGACTGCAGTCCTACAATGAGGTATGAGTCAGAGACCAGAATAGAATTTGATGAAGGGGAAAAAAAATTAACATTCTGGATCAAAATTCATCTCAACTACAAGCTGTTAATTTTTATTCCTATGCTTCTTTACACACACTGTTAATTATTTCTTGGCCAAAAACTCGCTGTTGGGTAATGCCTAGGAGGCTTAGCTGGTCCCCAAATTCTTTTGAAATACTGAGCTCCAAGTTATGAAAGTTTTGACTCTTAGAAGGGCATCTGAAGATGAAAGTCAGCCTCTCTCCCCTGCTCGGCAATGAATTATGTTGGCCTCTCTTATTATTCCCTCAATTTTAAGAAATGGAAACTCTTTCACAATGTTTAATGGACTCTTCACATGTTATTTCACGCACCATTAATATAACTGGATAATAAAATTGATGTTTAAAATACCCTACTTATTCCATGCAAGGTGTGAATATGCAGCGACCATGATTAACCCAAGACAAAAGAAGAGGGCAGGAGCAGAGCCATATGATGTGACACAAGAACAGTTTTGGAGCACAGGAAGTGGGTGTCCTGTGGCTTGTTTGGGGAAAAAATGCAGTCATACTAACCATCATTTATGTTCTATGTCCATCCCCTTACTCATCTTTCACATAAGTCATATGAGACGATATTACTCTCATTTTCTTGAAGAGGAACTTCAGGGTGAGTGGATTACTTACATCCTTTGTCAGAGGGATATGGTTTGGACTGAACTGTATTCCCCCAAAATTCATCTGTTGAAGCCCTAACCCCCAAAGTACCTTAGGATGGGACTAAGGTCCCATTTCCCAATAATACTATTGGGAAATCGTATTTGCAGAGCAAGCTGGCCTTCCATCAGAAAGCAGAGAAGATACACAGGAAGATAGAGTCACTGTGTGGCTACAAACCAGGTATATGAGAGATAAACTGCCTGGTGATGTCTGCTCAGCTTCCCACCCTTGGGTTCTGGAAGGGTCTGTGTATTCATTCAACATGTCCCCTTTACCTTGCCAAGAGTGAGTGGATTTCCATCCCTGCAACCAAACAACTGTTCACTGAACTCGTCTTTCCTTGAAGTAGAGTGAGCCAGAGGTCTTCTAAACGAATCCCACATAGCCCACATAGAAGCATCCCGAACATACCAGATCCCACTTGTTCACCACAGCTTTGTTAATTGTACAAATGTGTGTTTGCACAATTCTCCAGGGTACTCCAGGGAAACAGAAGCAGCAGGGAGTCAGGCCATAGTGCCTCGGAGGGATGAGGCCGGAGGGAGTAGGGAGATGCTTGGGAGTCTGTGGCAAGATTTGCATTAGCTATAATGGCAGCCTGAATTATGGTGATAGTGGTGGAACCGGGAAGGAGGAAACACAGACTAAAAACACGGCTGGGATAGAATCCGCTCCTCTGGTTACTAAAGGAGGAGCCAGTGTGACTGTGGTTCTAAGACCAGACCGAATGCATAATGATGCCAGTCACAAGCGTGCACAACCAAGAGGAAAAATGTCTGGTTCTGAATGGGAGAAGGAGGAATCTGCAGTTTTTAGACTTGCACCTCCCATAGGACATTCTACCCCAGGGCCACCACTGCACTGAGCTTTGCTCTATCTCCCCTTACCCTGGTTTCTGCCATCGCTATTCTCCATCACACTCACTCCTCTGATGTGCCAGGGGCAGGGGTCTGTGCAGTTGAGAAGCCCTGAAGCTTAAGCTTTATATTCACATTATTCACATTATTCATATTCATTCTACCTTTGAGCACCACGTCAAGTATGAAACATGTTCATTCGCATAAGCCCTCATTTATTTGGAGAACTCCCTTTGCTTTTCTCTTGGGGAGCAGCTCCTAGAAAACAAGGCCTTGAGCTACATGGCAGCTTCGTGGGTAATATTTTGATCTGATAACTTATAGTCTTCCCAGCTTAAAGCCAGACTTTGAGGCAGGCTTTTGGAACTTAGGAGTACTTGAGCCTTACAAGAGGGCTAAGGAATGGGGCTGGGGGGCCCAGAGAGGGATGCTGTGAGGGACTGACGACTGAACAGTGGCAGTGGCAACATTGGCAAGGGGGAGTGGAGGGTAAGGGGAAATCCTAACATGGCAGAGATCATTGGGTTCACCTAAATGGGGTTAAATAAATTCTTTCTGCAATCAGGGAGAAAGTAAAGCCTGAAATTACAATTAAATTTAGTTATAGAAATGAAAAACAGGTTCCATTTCTTGCTCATGCAAATATAAGGCTCGCAAATTTGTACCTACTCTGTATATCAAAACAATGACCACTTCCCATGGGCACCACTGCTAGGTGATGTGACGATGCCCTGAATTGGTACTTTGGCCCAAGTCTCTGGTTCTCTTACTGGAAATTGCTCTGGGCTGTCTCAAATGATATATTCACTGATTTTCAGAACACTCTGTTTGAACCTACACGGCTCAGCACCAAGTTGCGGCATTGCTTTGCATTTTCAGGTGACAGATACATATCAGAGAAGATTCCTTCCTTTAGGATCTCGTAGTCTGGGAAAACTAACTTTCAAGAAACAGGAAATAATACAAGACTAACATACTAAAGAGAATAGAGTGTATGTGTCATTAGAATTCAGAAGAGGGTAATGAATGGGGGCTGGAATAGTCTAGACTCTTGCCACTCAAAGCATGGTCCATGTACCAGCAACAGTAGCACGACTGGGAAATTGTTAGAAATGTGGAATCTCCAGGCCTCCTGGATCAGAAACTACATTTTGACAACACCCTCAGTTGTAAACACCTTAAGGTTTGAAAAGCAATGCTCCAGAGACTTGGTTCATGAGCTGAGTTCTAAAGAATGGGTAAAACTTGCAGAAGCTTAGTATTTACTGGCATTAGATTTCTTTAGGCTCAGTATTTCTCTTTTAATAAATGCAATATGCTCTGTAGCTTTGAACTCAGAGGCCCTTCTAATTTGTAACGGGAAACCTGGGTAAAGTTGGGAGGGCTATTTTTCATGCAGAAAGAAGATGGAATTCCAAAGAGTGAGGCCATTTGGAACAACTAGTGAGCTCGATCTGGAGACTGAAAATACAAGAATAAAAGTTTACCTGTCCTTCTGAACGTAGACCCTTCAGAGAAAATTTATATTTGTAACCACCCTGTCCTGTATTTGGTAGCTCCAAAAGTATTCTTGCTAGGATATGTATAAGAAGCCCTCTTGGAAACATCCAAACTCTCAAATTTATTCTTATTTTTGATGGAATGTAGCAGCTCATCTCAGCAACTTGCATGACAAAGGCCTCTCCTGATTAACGGATTGGCATCTCTAACTCTTGCATTTTTAGAGAGGATCCATTCTTCCCTTTGGTAGAAGAACTTAAACATTTTAATCTGTCTTCTCTGCCTTTGGCCAAAGGGAAATAAAAACATCAGCAAGGGTCGCCCAGATGACTCAGATGGTTGAGTGTCTGACTCTATTTCGGCTCAGGTCATGATCTCATGGTTATGAGATTGAGCCCCATGTCGGGCTCGAGTCTGCTTGAGATTCTCTCTCCTTCTGCCCCTCCCCTTGCTCATGCACACTCTCTCTCTGAACCAAATAAATAAATCTTACCAAAAAATAAAAAATAAATAAATATTAATGATTGGGGTAGATACTTGAAGGTTTTGATTTTCTATCAGACTTGCATCCTGTTGTCTCCCTTCACAGGTGTGTCAGCTCGAGACTAACTCCGCCCTCTCCTCCTCCTGCTTCTTTATCTCCACCTCCTTCCCTCCTTCTATGTCTCCTTCCTTCTGTCTGATCTCCCACTGGCTTCTTAAGTCATCACTACTGCAGCCTCATTGGTCCACATCCATGCCAGCTGGTGTCCCATGCTGCTGCTGTTTTTCCTATGAGACCGCCACTCCATTCCCTTCTCTGAAGCTCAGAGGTCACGTTCCAGCTGTCAGGACGTATCACACATCTGGGCCTTGAAGCATTTCTTCTTGTGTCTCTCCGATGCCTCGCAGGACTTTCAGACTTGTGATATTGCAATGTGTGCCTTTGACTTGAAGGTCTTGTTAGACTGCAAGTTCCTTGAAAGGAAGGATTTTTTTTTTTTACTTTATCGAGCTTTGTATCCCCCACAATGTCTAGCAAGAACAAGTACTTGGCAAAGAGCAGGTGTTTCCACAAATCATTGTTGAGTAAATTAATAATGAGAGAGAGATGAGCCAAAGAGGTTCCTGACAAAGTGAAAGAAAGGTAACATGGACACGAATCCTGAGGGGTGTAAAGGGGTGGCTTAAAGTATATTTGGAACAGGGGTCCACAGCTGTTTTCTGGAAAGGGCTAGATAGAATAACGTAGGATTTGTGCTCCATCCTGTCTCTGTCCCAACTGTTCAACTCTGCCATTGTGTTCTGAAAGCAGCCACAGACTATATGTAAATAAATGGGTATGATTGTGTTTTAATAAAACTTTATTTATTATGGACACTGAATTTTAAATTTCATATAACATGCATGTGTCACGAAATATTATTCTTTCAAAATTTTTTTCCAGCTATTGAAAACCTTAAAAACTACCACTAGCTGGCAGGCAGTAGAAAAGTGGGATGGGTAGATCTGGCTCTTGGGTCATAGTTTGCTGATCCCTGATTTAGAACAATAATTAAAGTGTTGCAATTAACGAAGATTCACATCAAAGTTTTTATGTTGGCCAAAAGGACAATGATTGAGTAAACTGTGGTATAATCACTTAAGAAATTCTTTGCCGCCAATTAAAATAAAGACTATGTTGCAACACGGAAAATACTATGATAAATGGCAAGTTGAATAAAGCAGGCTTGAAAATTATGTCTACTCTGATTATGACTATGTTGAATGAGTCTTAAATAAACTATCTGCAAATTATGTATGCACAGGGATTGAAAGACAAAATGAAAACTCTTTGATTTGTATGGAGTTGAGATTGCGGGTAATTTGTTTTTGTTTTTGCTTAAATGTGAGTATCAAACTGCCTTCCAGTTCTCGGGTTCTATGATGCCACTGACATTTAGCTCAAATTAGTCCCTCAGGAGAGCTCCCTTTGCAGATAAAGAAGGAAAAGAACATAGTTTAGGTTTGTCAGAGGTCAGAAGAGTTTTCAGTAGTGTTCTAGTTCAACATTGCTGCATAACAAACAACTCCACACTTAGCAGCCTAGAACAACTACCGGTCTATTATACTCATGTGTTCTGTGGGTCAGAAACCACTTAAGACGCAGTAGCTATGGCATGACTTGACTCTATGATGTATGTGCTCTCAGCTGAGAAGACCAGAATATCTGCAGGTGATGCAAATGGCCGGGGGTTGGAGGACCCACTTCTGTAATGGCTTCTTCACTTCCTTCCTGGAGCCCAGCAGGAACGGCTCTAAGGATGCTACATTAGTTTGTTAGGGCTGCCATAACAAAGTACCACAAATTAGGTGGCTTAAACAACAGGAATTTATTCTCTCATGGTCTTGGAGACTCAAAATCTGAGCTCAAGGAGCAGGCGGGGCTTGTTCCTTCTGAGGGCTATGAGCAAAAATCTGTTCCGTGCCTTTCTCTTAGCCTCTGGTGGTTCTCTGGCCATCTTTAGCATCCTTGGCTTGTAGATCCACCAAGGCAATCTCTGCTTTCATATTCTCATGGTGCTCTCCTATACACGCATCTATCTCTGTCCAAATCCCCCTCTTTTATAAGAACACCAGTCATATTTGATTAAGGCCCACCCTAGTGACCTCCTCTTACTGGGATCATCTAAATTTTGACTCCATTTTGAAATAAGATCACACTCACCAGTATTAGGGTTAGGACTTCAACATCTTTGGGAGGATATAATTCTCCCCATAACAGAGAGGCTCAGCTAGGACCGTCGACCACTACGTCACCGATGACCTGCCCACTCAACATGAAACTGGGTTTTGAGAGGGAGCATCCCTAAAGCAAGCACTGCAGGTGAACCAGATAGAAGTACTTGATCTTTCCTGAACTAGCTTTGGAAGCTGTACTCTATTGGTAGAAGCAGTCATAAGCTCGCTCAGATTCAAGAGGAGGGACATAGACCTCATTCCAGAAGAAAGAGTATGAGAGAGTCCGCAGCCATTAAAAAGAAACACCAACAAAAAACCCAACTCTAAGTAGGGATTTTTAACATAGGGTTCATGGACCCAGTGGGAATCCACAGATGGCTTTCAAAAGTCTGAGAAGCCATGAAATATGCAATGTGTTGTATCAGCCCGCACTTTTTTTTTCTGTGGCATGGGTCCACAGTGCTCATTCTATGCTCAAAAGGGTCTATGACCTACAAAGTGATTAGAAAGTGCCGGAATATTGGGTCCATCTGCTGCTTCTATTCAGAAAAGGACACTCCTCCCTTTCTCTAACTCAGAGAAAATGTTTTCTATCTCTGGCTTGGCATCGGTGCCAGCGTTTCTCCTTCCCTGAGGCAGCTTCTGCCATCTGCCAAATGACGTTGCTCTGTGACCCCGGTGTCCTTGACACTGTTCAGAAGCCTTAGAGGAAGGTCCTCAGCAATCGCAGAATGCTCTGGCTCCTCTCTGCGCAGGGATGGGTTGAAAAGCAGCGTGTCTTCCACGCCCCAGGACCCGGGAGGCTGCGACATCTTCCCCTGGCAGCACGAGGGAGTCAGTAGAGGGGCAGCTGTTTCTGGTCTTCCAACCTTGTTCATGTCTCTGTGTTATCTGTGTCCCCGTCTATCTCCTCCACTAGCTAACAAACTCCTTCGAGAGCAAGTACCTGTCTTATTTCTCTTTATATTAAAAAATATTTAGTACCGTGTTTTGTGCATGATAATGCTCAAAATGATTGGTAATTTCAAAACACCAAAATTAAGCTGCAGAAAATAGAACAGGCGCCTAGGGACTCCAATTCCAGCTTTGGGCATGAGGGTGCTGGTTACTTCTGTTAGGACACTAGGTCTTAAGGGCTCCCTGGGGTTAAGAAGGTCACACTTGGAGGAATATATTAGCTGGAAACAGTGGGTTTGGAAGTGGGTATTTGGGGAGTGACACTTAGAGCTGTCCCACAGAGTCTGTGGGACGCTGGCCAAGGCATTTCTGCGTGGGACTGTGGAACCTGGTGTGAACCTTGGCTCTCCCATTTAGTGGCCATGAGAGAGGCAGTTGGTATACCAGCTCGATGGGTAAATGTCTGGCCCCTCAAGTCAGGCCACCTGGGTTTGTGTCCTATCTCCTCCTCTGAGTCCTCATGACCTTGGGCATTTACAAACCTCCTGAAGCCTCAGCTGCCTCTTCTGTTAAAGAGCAACATCATGAACTCGCCAGCCCCACTGAGCACCCCCCATGCCATAGTTGCTCTTCCAAAGGGTTCACGTGTACTCACCCCTTTGCCCCTCAGAACAACCTAATACCCAAGGGGTGGTATTACCCCATTTATTACCACCCATGGTGCATCTGAAGCCCGAGGGGGTAGCCTGCTCACGGTCACACTACCATCAAAGAGCATGGCTCCCATCTGAACCAGGCTCTTCCTTTATCTACGTTACCACGCAGCTCCCTCTCTCGACGCACAGAGGAACCCAACAAGTGTTAGCTGTCCGTAATGATCATTCCCAATCTCACGTCCTCATCCTGAGGGTGGAGATGGTACTCTCTAGTTCCTCAGCAGAGACCACACAGATAAAGCCCCATGCTGTACGCACAAGACCGCAGTATCTGCCTTTGCTGTCTCTCTGGGGCTGTACACATGGCAGGTGGATAGGCCACAGTCCCGACAACACAGACTTGGGGACCAGGACCTCTTATCGGGTGCTCAGCCCCGGTGGTTTGGTATTTTCTAGCTTGTAGTGCTTTGCTCATGGCAGATGCTCAAAAATATGGTTAATTAATTTCTCCAAGAGTTAGCGAATTCCTCCCACTCTTGTAGAAGAAGGTACTTTGGAAGAAGGTACAAGAAAAAGGGTAGTGAATTCCTGGGACAGAAATACTATTGATTCTGCCCCTGATTCCAGTCCCAGTCCCAGGGAGATGCTCACTCTTCATATGGTAGAGAAGCCTCCCAGAAACCCACTTAGTGCCAATTCTATTTAATCTGTGCGTGGATGTTGCTGCCCCTTATTAATGCCGGACAGCTGCCGCCCTGTCCTTATGTTGCCCGTGCAGACCAACACTGTCTGCTTTAGACTCTGACTGCGACAGGCTGGGGACCACGTCTGTTTACTTTCTGTCAGTGGCGCGATGCCAAGTATCAGCCTCAGAAGCATTTCTTGGCTGATTCAGCAGCTGTTGATCCTGTTGGAGGTAAAGTCTAGTCCTGGTTATTTAGCACCTTGATTTCTTACTTGTGGCAAGTCGTCCATATACCATGATTTTCTGGCCACCTTGCCTCTGTTTTTATTATTTGGTGGCTGGGACCTGTGTGCAGAAGACGTGACTGTTAATATGGTGGAGAAAAGGCGGGTCTTACAGAGTGAGCTTAGCAGGGAGCCAAGGGGACTGGTGTTAGATAAACACTTGCCATAGTCAGGCATCAGGTCGAGAGCTTTCCAAATGCAAAGTGAAAGGAAGGGTGGTTCTTGGGGCCCCAATGGTCTGCAGGAGGGGGGCACAGTCTACTCTTGCTTCCAGGGACAATGACTAGACCGACAGGGAACAGGCCTGGCCTTTTGCCCCTCTCCTTTTCCACCCCTCTCCCTGGAGGAGAAATGAGGGGTCTGATTGTGGGGTCAACCATTGGTCCATGGTTTTCGGTGTAGACTGAATAACAGCAATCATAAAATATCAAGTCATAATCTCTGTAACTTGTTAACATATTTCAGAAAGAGATCTTTGTAAATGTGATTAAGGATTCCGACCGAATGTATAGAATTGTTGAATCAATGTGTTGCAGACCTGAAACAAATATAACACTGTATGTCAACTACATGTATATAATATTATATAAGTGTATTATAGTATACATAAGATAATATTTAATATATTCTATACAGTATATTGATATTATATATAATATAATACTACCATTATTGGTAAAAGTTACGGATTCTGAGACAAAGGGTATTAGTCAGCTTGGGCTGCCATAACAAAATACCACATCTGGCGGCTTACATAACAGAAAGTTACTTCTCATAGTTCTGGAGAATATGAGTCCCAAATCAAGGTGCTGGCAGGGTTGGTCTCTCCTAAGGTCTTCCTCCTTGGCTTGTAGACACCCACTTTCTCCCTGTGTCCTTACATGGACTTCCCTCGCTGTGCCTGGATTCCTGGTGTCTCTTCCCCTTCTGAAAGGGCACAAGGGCCCTTAAGACATTATTTAACCTTAGTGACTTCTTTTTCAAGGTCTTATCTCTAAATATAACATGAGGGTTAGAGCTTCAGTGAAAGAATTTTACAGGGGACGCAACTCAGTCCATAACAGGAGATGATCCTGGATTTTCCAGGTGGACCGGAAATGCTTTGTAAAGATAGAGGCAGGGGGATTCAAGGCTGACACAGAGGAGAAGGCACAAGAAGGGGGAGACAGGAATATGGCTATGGAGGCCAGGCTTGGGATGATGAAGCCACAGGTCAAGGAATGCCAGCATCCACCAGGGACTAGAAGAGGCAGAGAGACATCCTACAGACTCACAGGGAGCATGGCCCTGCTGGCACCTTGATTTTGGACTCTGGCATTCAGAACTGTGAGAGAATATGTTTCTGTTGTTTTAACCTGATTTTGTGACAGCAGCCTCAAGAAATAAGTACAGTGGGGCAGCGTTCCTCAAAGACTAAGACCTGGAGCTTTGGCTACTTCTCTTTTCTCTTTGCCCCCGCCTAGGACAAGGCAGCAATTCTTGATAAATGCGTCTACTCTGCGGACCAGAATTTTCTCTCATGTGGGTTGTCCCAAAGTCTAGACTTGGGAGCAGGAATGGAAGTGGCAGGGGTGAGGGCTTTCATGGGCCCCTTTGGTCGCTCCTCGGGGCCCACATCCTGCATCCCGGCTTCATCAGGGCAAAGCTCAAATTCTGAGCTCCATCTGTCTGATCCTATGCATTTCTTGATTGTCACTGAAGAGACGGGTGTTTTTAGGATTCTCTTTAAAAGCCCCAACAGAATGCATAGGAGAGGCGACTGCAGACTGGCTCCTTTGCAGACAGGAGTGGCCTCCCAGGACCCCAGCCTGAAGAAAGGCAGGGGTGGAAATTAATTGTACCTTAGCAGAAGTCCAGGTGGGACCTCTGACCTTTCAGCTGTGCCTCTGGGCACGGATTCATTTTTCTTCCTCCTCAATTCTCGCATCTGTAAAACAGGGACAAACAAGAGCCCCCTCTCCCATAAGTGTGAGCATTAAACAAACAAATTCACATAAAGCACTTTAGGCAGCTTAAGCATGAAGACTCACAGCAAGCCTGCAAGAGGTGGGAACCGTTACGCTCTAGAAAAAAAATAGAGAACTGGAAAAAAGAGAAATGGAACAAAAGCAGTTGCTGCCAGATGCAGATATAAATTCTCGTCCCCTAGATGCCCTTAGGTAAAACTAAGCAGTGTTTCAGCATCTGCTGAGGTGACCAGAAACGATTCAAGGCCTTGGGAGAGGGAGGTGAGGAAAAAGGATATCACATTGCAGGGCGAAGCCCAGCAAATAAGGCTCACGTTTCTGCCATTAAGGGAAACAGTGCAGCTTGGACATTGGCAGTGGAGCAAAGAGGGCTTTGGCAGCTCCACGTACGTGAATGTGAATTAATGGAATGTTAAACTTACCAGCACAACATCAGGCAGGAGTCACATTCCATCATTTTCAATATTCAGAAGTTCTAGGATCTAGGGGAGGATCATGTATTCATTAACTCAACGCACAGGTATCGAGTGCCCGCTATGTGGTTTTTATCAATGTACTCTTCTAGCAGAGCACATAGTAGGTACTCAGTAAGCGTTTGTTAAATGAACAAATGAAATTATGAGTAAGTGGGTGAATAAACTGCCTCAGCAAGTGAAGAGGGGTGTCCCAGATACACAAAAGGTCTCAAACCACAGCACGTATCATTGAAAAAGAGATAGATATGGGACATTAAAAATTGCATGCACCGCTCTGCTCCCAGCACACGGTTTCCTACTACAGGAAGTGCAGGGAGGGAGGAGTAAGGGCTAGGGTGTCCCTTCTTAGCAGGGTCCGTCTTAGCCAACAGAGCACGCATTTTGCAGATAGATGATATGCATAGGAACAGGTAACAGAAGCTTCAGGATTATTCAACATCCCTTAACTCCTGTGCTTGGTCTCACTGCCTCCTGGAGCAGCATCCAACCCAAAGCCCAAGAGATGACACATGTAATAAGACAAGCACTGGGTGTTATATGCAACTAATGAATCAATGAACACCACATCAGAAACTAAAAAAGAGAGAGAGAGGCGACATTAAGAAGCAACAGGTGATTGTTGGTGAACTGGGAAACTGGTGAACACGACTTCCTGATGGAGCACATCTGAGGACCCCCCCCTCAAGCATGCTGTGGTCCACATGACTGTGTGCTTCCTATCACGGTGCTGATGTGCTACTTACTATTTTGATGCAAGTAAAGGTAAGAAGTACCTTGACTAGAGTTGCTGTTTTCCTCTGAAGTCTGTTTTCAGCCCATTTATTCCTCCAGGGACATTCTGAATTTGGTTCCAAGAATGTATTTCCAGATTATTAAAAGATTTTCTTAAAAACCCTGGCTGAGAGGAACGGCCACACCAGCACACAGCTGCATGGGGCTGGCTGAACCCTGGCCATAAGCAAATTCTTGGGGTGTGGGGCAAAGGTTCCGGAGGAAAAGAACTCCCGGGAGGAGAGAGCATTTTGTAGAGGAAGCACTGTGTAAATCCTTACTCATGCAGTGGCAGTTTGACACGAAAGTCTGTTGCAGGGATAGGGAATGATAGGAAGGCCCTAGAAGTTTCCATTAGGTTTTCAAGGGAATGGATATTAAGTGAGAAGTATAGCGGTGGAGTAGAGAATGGAGGTTAAGTGAAAAAGGAATAGAGAACAGAGGTTAAGTGAAAAAGGAAAAAGAGTAAGGAGGGAGGGCAGAAAGAGAGAATGAGTTACCGATAGAACAAGATGGGACAGTGACAAGAAGACAAGTTGGATCCTCCATTTCCCTCAAACAATCTATCTGTTATTTATTTGTTTGTTTGTTTGTTTATTTACTTATTTATTTGAGAGAGAGAGCATGAGCAGGCAAGGGGGGGTGGAGGGACAAAGGAAAATGGAGAAACAGACTCCCCATCAAGCAGGGAGCCTGATGCGGGGCTTAATCCCAGGACCCCGAGATCATGACCTGAGTCAAAGGCTTAGTACTTAGGACAATGTTCTAAATATAATCATTAGATCAGTTGTACACACAGCATAAAGACAAAGCGAGGGGACAGTCACCTAACAGATGTCGTCATAGATCCAGCTAAGGGGGTTTTTGAATGAGGGGAGCAAGACTGTGCGTATCACGGCTGGAGCGGGGTGGATTTCAACGGTCAGAGATAAATATCACCCTGGAGGAAGAAGCAGCCTGCTTTTCCTGGTGCACAAAGGCTGTGCTTGCGTGAATATCTCGAGAGGGACATGTTTGTCCATTAGACTGGTGAAGAAAGGCTCCCAATCAACCAGGTCTTAAGGAGCTGCCTAGATAGCATCTGGCATGATGTCCAGTGTCTGCCTGGCACAAAGCTGGGCTTGGAGTTGTCCCAGCCCTGGGGGTAGGATCCGGGCTGGGGGTCCACAGACACCTGTCCGCAGGGTACCCCCCCATGGTCTCACCAGAAACGCTTAAGCGAGTCCCCACGCTTCCCAAGCTTCATTGTTCTCTTCCACAAATAGTCAGGGTTGGGTCAACTGCCTGACTCCGTGAACATTATAATGGTCAACTGTCGGGTTCTCCACAGACAACGCGAACCCCACGCAGGTGAGAGTCTCACAAGCTGGAGGAAAGTCCGTGCCAGCCATCCTTCGCTAGACTGCACGAGAGTCTCCTAGAGTTGAAGTTCACACAAGGTAACCCCGATTGGCTCCTCCTGCACGAAGTAGAGCTCACGGTCAATGCTTCTTACGTCCTCGTCCGGGGGCAGGGGAATAATACTACCTTAGTTTTGTAAAATGCCTTCCACTTTGCAAAGCGCTTTCACCCACACTGTATAATTCCCTTCTCGCCGTTGGGTGTTGTCCCTATCCAGATTAGGAGTAGTATTAATATTACAAGTGACCACCGCCACGGTAGCTGCTGACTTTCATCGACCGCTTTCTGTGTCCCAGGCACTGTTGTAAGTGGTCCATGGACACAGGGAAGCCAAAAGAACGAAGAGATTCTGAGGCTGCTTTGTATATATTGCATTTTATGTGCTAGCTACGGGGACCTCAGGATGGCATCTGTACACAGTTCCTTGTTAAGAAAAAAAAAAATCTTTCTTTCTACAGCTAATTTCAAAATTCCCTATCATTCTTTTATGGATTTCAAGACTTTCCATGATGCAGGTCCTTTTTTTCTACATTATTCTGAATAAACCACATCACGGTCATTACCGATAGCGGTTGACATTTATGGGACGTGACCATGTGGCTGGCTCCACTGGACACGGTTTCTAGGCATTCCCTCATTTAATCTGTACAATGACCCCCATGAGGTGGGCAGGATTATGACCCTTGTTTACAGATTAGAAAATGGAGGAATGGGATGCCTGGGTGGCTCAGTGGGTTAAGGTTCTAAGGGTCCTGGGATCAAGCCCCTCATCGGGCTCTCTGCTCAGCGGGGAGCCTGCTTCCCCCTTCTCTCTGCTTGCCTCTCTACCTACTTGTGATCTCTCTATCAAATAAATAAATAAAATTAAAAAAAAAAATAAAGAAAATAGAGGCGTGGCGAGGTTAAGTGATGCACCCAAGGTTGCTTGGCGGCTAAGTGGCAGGCTGGGAGTCTCACCCTGGTAATGTGCTCTCAGTCCCCACCCTGGGCTGTGTGGCTGATGGGCTGTGCCATTCCTCTCTGCTGAGCTTAGACCCAACTTGAGAAGCACAGGTCGGTGGCCCAAACTGAGACTTGTTTGCTCTAGAGGGACATCAAGGAACCTGAGGAAGCCACTCCTCAGTCATCAATATCCAACGTCACTGCTGTTTTCCTTATAGCATTTCATCATACGAGTGCAGCATCCCAAAGTGGGCTATTGCAACATGTCAGAAGACGCAGGGGTCAGTGCTTATTTTTTTTTTTTAAGCTTTTTGGGAGTTGGATTGCCACTAATTAAAATTCTTCTTCTTTTTTTTTTACTCTCCTCCATAAAAATATTTATTCTCTCTCTCTTTTTTTTAAGGATTTTATTTATTTATTTGACAGAGAGAGAGAGAGAGATCACAAGTAGGCAGAGAGGCAGGCCGAGAGAGAGGGGGAAGCAGGCTCCCTGCTGAGCAGAGAGCCCGATGTGGGGCTCCATCCCAGGACCCTGAGATCATGACTTGAGCTGAAGGCAGAGGCTTTAACCCACTGAGCCACCCAGGCGCCCCCAAAATACTTATTCTCTTATCCAGAGAGAAAAAGCCACCAGAAACCGTAATTTGGTTGGCCCTCTTGCCCTACCGGTTGGCCTGTTATTCTCTGGACATCAAACAGCTGGGTGCAGAGCTCGATTTTCCACATTCCACTCTCTGGGTGCTGATGCTTGCCCTCTGGCTACCCCATATTCCCAGGGGCTTGGGCTCCCTGGGGCAGCCGCTTGGAGTGCAGTCAACCTTGAAATGGGGCCAGGTCCTGCTCTTGTCCTTCATCTGGATGCTTCTTCACATGTGTCTCATTTGTCAGGAAGGACAGGACCCTTTTTTGCCGGACGAAAGAATAAAACACGCTATCACACACGTGGTGCACAGGACAACTAGAAAATCTTCTTTTCTAGGAGAGTACAAGACATTTCTTACATTGAGGAGGAGCGGCTCAGCCTGAGCTCTCCTGGTTTGCTCCCACGGAAAGGAAATTATTGGCTTGTAAAAGGACGTTCCTGAATCATCCTTGGAAGAGCATCATTCACTGACTTGTGGGCTACATATTTTGTCTCGCCCAGTTGATTGTCTCTGTAGTTTTGTGTTAAGGTTTAAAGAAAATTTTATTTATTTATTTATTTATTTATTTATTTATTTATTTATTTGGGATTTTATTTATTTATTTGACAGAGAGAGCAGCAGGGAAAGGAAGAGGGAAAAACAGATTTCCCATTGAGCAGAGAGCCCGACTCAGGGCTCGATCCCAAGACCCTGGTAATTGACCTGAGCCGAAGGCAGACGCTTAACCCACTGAGCGACCCAAGCGCTCCTAACTTTAAATCTACTAAACTTTAAATCATAGGTTTTTTTTTTAATCATAGCTTAAATCATAGTTTGTCACTTATTTTAAAAGCTTCGTGGAAAGGGGTTTTTCTTTATCAGAGAGTGTCAGCATCGACAAAGGTGACCTTCACTGTCCCGCAAACAGAACTGTAACAGCCTGACCATGCCCACTTGTGATCATTTTCAAAATGCTTAGTAAGTTCGGCTGTAGGAACCTGTCGATCCACCCTCCACAAAGCTGAACATTTTCAGATAATCATACTCGATATGGTTGCTAAAGACACAGCCTCTGTGACACTTGAGATGTCACAATTATTTAAAGGAACCCTAGCAAATGACCCTAAAAACAAATGCGTACACACACACACACACACACACATACACACACACAACTTAAATACCCTAACCCAATCAGAGCTCTGAAAAGCACCACAACACTGCATGGCAAACAAAGTCATTTAATCTAAACACCAGCGGTTCTCACCCTTGGCAGCACGTGACAATTCCCTGGGGGACTTTTGAAATACTGATGCCCAGGACTCACCCCTAGAGGTTCCAATTTAATAGTTCTGGGGTGGGGCAGGGTGACCCCCTGTTCCTGTTTGCTCGAGATGGAGGGGTCCCAGGATGTGGGACATTCAGTGCTAAAATGAAGGGCATCACAGGGATCCAGGACTAGTCAGTCACCCTGGGCGGAGATGGGAGTTCTCTTTGTGAGTGTCCCTTGTGGACTCTAATAGAGTTCGTTTTGAAAGTCACTGGTCTAAATCCTTAAACTTTAGGGGCACCCGAGTGGCTCAGTCGGTTGAGCATCTGCTTTCCACTCAGGTCATGATCCTAGGGTCCTGGGATGGAGCCCCGTTTTGGGCTCCTTGCTCACTGGGGATCCTGCTTCTCCTTCT
>CM053608.1:116210225-116282156 GCA_028646535.1 Procyon lotor
AAAAAAAAAAAGAAGGAAAGAAAAACAACGCTCTTCAAATTTTTTTCATAGAAAATCTTTTTGGACTTGATGTGTCGACCCCACATTCTTATCTTATGAACCAGAGTAGGAATGATCAAATAGTTTGCCTCAGACTCTTCGAGGCCCAACTTAGGTTCAAATTCAGTCGATCTGCACATGAAAATCAGTAGTGCAAAAAAGAAAAAAAAAAAAGGAAATTAGAAGTACGGTCCTTCAACATGTGAGCAAAGCAGGTTGGTTTCTCAATTTCTTTTCTGAAACCAAAGGAAATTAGTCATCTCCATCTGTGACCTTCTGATACTTAACAGTAGCCTCTGTCCTCTTTGGGAGACCTACAGTCTCATGGCCAAGTCAGGCATTTAAATCACGTCCTGGCATCCCAAATGGCAGAATTCTGATTGGAGTTTTATGCTTACCTGTTAGGGAAATGTTATCCAGCCACCTTTGAAACTTTTCTGTCTGTCAGCTCAACACATTTTAATTTAAAAGCTATTTCCTGTACACATACTATACATTTGGAAATTTAGGGAGTATGTTCGGTTCCAGTCTTTCAGAAGTGTGAGTCTAATTGAGTTAAGAGATGAGCACTTGAAAAGCAAAATAACAATTAAAGGTAGCACATAAGTAAGAGTCAGTTGGGTCATTTCAATAAGTATGATAGGTATGCCAAAGAGCAAGAGGTAATACTATGCTCCCGTGGCCCTAGCAGATGAAACTGGAACTGGGTCTTGAAGCACGAATAGAAGTTGGTCAGGTAGAAGGAGCAGGAGAAGGCTCTTCTGGAAGGAACATAGGCTCAGAAGTAGCAATAATGGCTAGACAGGGACTGGTCAACCTGGTCACTTACTCTTTTGGAAAATCATCAACGTCACCCTAAGTGGCAATTTGGATTTTTAAAATCCTTAATATTCGACTCATCCGTAATCTTACTCTGGGTTCATTCTGTTTCTACTTCATGCCATTTTTGTACCCTCCTCCTCTCAAGAGCCCGGCATCTTCTACCACAGTCGCTTGAAAACACCTTCCACATTAGAAGCGGAAATTCTTGGCATTAAGTCAATAATTGATTTTTGCTTTGTGGACCCGCACATTGTTTTCACCAGACAAAAGGAGAGGAAGAGACAGGAAGGTTGACAGACAACTTGTAAAAATCTCATGAGACGACTTATTGTATTTCCTTAGGGAAGCGTTAAAAGAAATTAGATCATGGCGTGTTCTATTTGTGTCAGAACTGAATGGTTATTGTACAAAGCTTGTAAAACTTCAGGTGCTTTGCCTAGAACCGTGTTTTAGTCTTTGGGTGTTTGTAATACTTCCCCAAGCTCTCATTGGGGCTTGCAGAAGACAGAAGACTTGCCTTCAAAAACTGGAAACCATAGCAACCTCACACGCATTCTCATTAGGGCATCGCCGCCTGGGCCATCAAAGAGGAGCTGTGTGACAGCAGAAGTTGGAGGGGCTTTTCTGTGTGGCTGTTACTTCACTCGTCTCCTGTGCTTCGGCTTTTCCATTTCCACAATTCATTTTTATGGTGCTTGGGTTTATGGCACTTCTCCATACCTTATTTCGTTTCATCCTCATAATAACTGCAGAAGGTAGATGTTATTAACCCTCACTTTCATAGCCATGAAAGAATTGAAGCTCGATGCATTGCTAAGTTATTCAGAGAGAAAAACAATCTCTGGCCAGTCTTTCTGAGTATAATAATAATAAAGAAACCTTCTTTGTGTGCGTGATATGATTAGAGATTTTCAAGAGTTGCTGTGTGTATGTGTGATAAGGCCGTTGGCTAGCATTAATAACACCTATAACTAGATCATCGCATTGGGGGAAAGAAACCAGAGATTCAAAGGGGGAAGAATCACTTCTAAAACAGCCACATTGATGTATTTGAAAGTATTCCCAACACTATCAATGTGGTGGGGGTAACGAGATAGTAAGAGGGCAAATTCAAAAGTGAACTAGCACTATTTTCAAGTTAAATAATTCAGCTACAACATGGGGAGGTGTGTTATATTTATATTTATGGTCAATATGTGAATTATTTAAAAAATGCAGGGCACCTGGGTGGCTCAGTTGGTTAAGCATCTGCCTTCAGCTCAGGTCATGATCCCAGAGTCCCAAGATCGGGTCCCACATGGGCTCTCTGCTCAGCAGGGTATCTGTTTCTCCCTCTCCCTCTGCCCTTTCTCCCCACTCATGCCCTTTCTCTCTTAAGTGAATAAATAAAAATTTTTAAAAATACATAGACTTTTTGGAACATTTTGATTTTTTAAGTGGATTGGTTATTCAAATAACTTGTATATTGACATATCTTCTGTAGAAACATACAGATTATAGAAAAAGTTACCAATAACACAGTCCAAGATGATATACTGGGCAAGCCCAGTCAAATCCCACTCAAGATTTTTAAAACCCTTAAAAAAAAAAGAAAAGATTTTTAAAACCCTTGATATTCAAGGCTAATATACAGAAGTTCAAAGATAGTTATTTCTAAGATACATTTATTTTCATCCTGATATTGAGGGTAAACATTTTTTAATCTCTCCCTTTTTTTATTCTAATTAGACTCTGTTAGTGTCACAAATTTAACTGACAATAAATTGACATTAGTAATCCTTCTAACTGTCCTCTACTAGACGAGACACTTGCTGAATGTCCTTTTGATATACTGGTTTCAGTAAAGGCTGACGCGCTTAAGATTCCAGAAGTGACGGAGCATCTTCCCTAATCTATCCATTAATCATTAATTGCTTTAATAGTTTAAAATGTATGCAAAGACAATTCATCCATAATTATGCACGTATTATCCCTTTGGGCATATGAAATGTGAGACAATTTTATACAACTTCCAAGGGCAAGGTAACAATCTTTCAGACATCTTTCCAGAGTCTACTAACAAATGGATTTTCTTTCTTCAAGTAAATGGCTTTCAAACTTCGCTCTCCAGAGTTCTAGAGGTTCCTAGGAAGTGCCCCAGGGGCCTCTAAGGAGTTGGAGGTGATAAGAGCAGGTCTTGGGTTTAATGTTTCAACTCACCATAGACAGAGCCATGGAACAGTTTCAAATGTTGACACTCTTCCTAAATTCGACCAAGGGCACCAAGAACAAAACACTGATGACAGATTCTAACCTTAAGGCCACCTGCAGAGTGTCTCAGTAAGGTGTATGGAAATTCTCAGAAGCCATCTCAAAACAAATTTATATTACTTCAACTTAAAAAAAAAAAAATCACGGCATACTCTTAGGAGGATCTGAAGATGCCAAAAATTAAAAAACAATGGAATCTCAACAAATGGAATCTCAATCCCAAGTTGGGCAGGATCTGAATAAGAAGCTCACTTTAAACCCACGCAAGCTCCCTCTTTGTCTTCAGGTGAACCATTGGAACACTGAACATGGTTGTTTCCCTCCCTTTCGTCGCTTCATAGGATTTCTCTTGTCTGCCTCTTTTTTGCTATTTTGAGCCAGTTGGTTCAGTGTTGCCTGACTTCCTTGGGGGACCACTGGCTTCTCAAATCTCCCTGAGTGCGTGCTCTAGATTTGCAGCCTGTCCCTGGAGTCCCATCACCCTCCCCCAAGACAGGAGTCTACATAGCTAGACCCCTTTTGCCAAGCTAGCTCCTAGCCCCAGTTCTCAAAAGCTTATCTTATCTGAGGTTATCAAGAAAAAAGCTCAAGGGCACCTGGGAGGCTCAGTTGGTTAATAAGTGTCCGACTATTTCGGCTCAGGTCACAATCTCGGGTCTGTGAGATTGAGCCCCGAATCAGGCTGTGCACTCTGTGCGGAGTCTGCCTGTCCCTCTCTCTCTGCTCCTTCCCGCCCCCGCGTTTGCTCACTCGCTCTCTCTCTCTCTCTAAAATAAATAAATAAAATCTTTTTTAAAAAGAAAGAAAAAAGCTCAGAGTTGAGTTGCTACACAAAAATGGAAACAGCTTTCCTTCTGGACTTTAATCCTGAGTATAACAATATGGAATCATAGAACAGCAGGTCTTTAAAGGAACGTGGAAACACTGGTCATTCAGAAGGAGGAAGAGGAAGGCTGGTAATTCAATCCCATGACTCCTACTACCTCCCCAAATTTTGGCTCTTTGTAAAATGACCTCCACAAAAGAATTCCCCACTCTCCTAAGATTCAGTCATCCTTTTTTCTACTCCTGGTAGGAAATTTATCACATCAGCTTACATTTTAAAATTAGCTTCTAATGTAGAGAACAATCTGTTTCCCACATCTTTGGAGACTAGTCTCTAAGATCGTATGGGATACAAACCTGAATCAACTATAAAAATAAAATCATAAGCCACCTGCTTCAGAAAATGAAATCATAGCCAGTTCTCAGCCTCAACCATCCCCTCTATGGAATGGGGAAAATAATGTTAACTCCCTCGTAGGGTTGTTCTGGAGTCTTAAATGGGTTCCCCATATAACAAGATTGGCATAGCCTGGCGCTCTAGGAAACACTAAGTACCTAAAGTTTTTTCTGTGCTGTTGATTTGGTTGTAGGGCTGGGGCTTGGGGCTTTCTGCTCACCCAGTATGACAGTCTATTTCAAATCACTTTTTTCCAGGCTGCTGAAAAGTCACTAGCCAGTAAAGTGGTGAGTCATTCCATTTACAATCCCAAACAGTACTTCCCATTTATACCCAGGGCATTATTTTCTGCCACTATTTCTAAAGCCATTAGCATTGTTTCTTTGCAAGGAAAAAGCTAAGAAAAATTAGCAAACAGGGATGCCTAGATGGCCCCATCAGTGAAGCATCTGCCTTCAGCTCAGGTCATGATCCTAGGGTCTTGGGTTCAAGGTCCCTGCCCAGGAGGGTGTCTGCTTCTCCCTCTCCCTCTGCTCCTTCCCCTGCTTATGCTCTCTCCTGTGTGCACTCTCTCTCTCTCAAACAAACAAACAAACAAACAAATAAATAAAATCTTAAAAAAAAAAAAAAAAACACAGAATCAACCAACAGCTTTCTCTTTTCCACCTCCCCATCCCATGAGGGCCCAAGCAAAATGCAACCCATGTTCAGGACACGGCAACTTTATTTTCCAGGGATGCTTCTAGTTAAAGGTTGACATTGCATGCTGACTTACTAGAGCAAGAGAAGGTCCCTTTTATTTCCTTAGCATGTCATTAGACATATTGCCAAACCTTACTGGGCCATGAGACCTGATCAAATGCCCTCCTTATTGATATTAATAAGGATTTATTAGTTCAATGAATGTAATCCATTTCATTTAACTCTAATTTATAAAGAACTTCCCAGCCGTTTTTACTAAATACTTTTATAGTGAGAAGATGGGGCTTCCAATCATACTTCTGTTGTGAGTCAACTGTGTGTCCCAGGGTCATTGTGAGACAGGAGCGCGGCACAGAGTATGAGAGGGCCGTGATGACTCCAGCATGTTCCATGGGTCCCTCCTCACCTCCCCCTGACTTTTACGGCCGTGTCTTCACGGCCCCCACGTGTTCCATGGTTCAATAGCACAGCTCACCTCTGGGTGATTCGCTGGTCTCTGGAGAGAAGTACTCAGGCCTTTCGGGGAACTACCCTCCATTCGTATTCACTCGTGATTCCAGACTAGTAATTCTGAGAGACCCCACGGGGCTTAATGAAATCTGAAGACAGAAAAGCCTTCCAAACATAATTATCTTCAAATACAATTCCCTTATGAAAAACCCCCACGTTCCTACTCAGTCCTGTTATCAGTCAGGTCAGTCTGTGATTCAACAGAATGTCACTGCAAAAGTCATTTTATAGAATGTCTCACACACACGCGCACGCACACACACACACACACACACACACAGACTTTCTTCCTTCTGTTGGTAGCTGTTAATGGTTGTAAGAATGAATTCCTTTAAAGATTTTTAACCATTCCTTGTAAGTAACCTTTGGTAAAACCAAACTTTAATATTTTAATTCACTGAGATTATATTTACTTTGCCATTTGGGTAATTTTTTGGGTAATCTAAACAGAGTATGATGTACGGATAGAGATACAGACAAATATGCAGATATCTATACATGTACATATATGCACACACACACATTTAGTAATTTTGTAATTTGAAATGATTTATCTGAGTTGATTATGTTAAATAATTATGACAACTTCCCATCACTTTATAGCTTATAGACCCAATCTAAGTCACTGGGATCAAGCATATATATTTTTTAATTTGGTATGAATTTTTCTGCTTGTAAAACCGAAAGAACCACACTGACGAGATGTGCTGTTTTTCAACAAATTCATTGTAGCCCATTAGGACGATGAAAGATGTTTGGGGCAGTGTCTCTGCTCCCAACCAAAGGCGGTCACATGGCTGCCTAAGCAACGTGTGTTCCCATGTGTTCTTCTCATTATTGTCCCCCTTGGTGCTTTTTCTATTTATTTTAATTAAAAAAATGCACTTCCAATTTAGAACATGTCTTGATGGCACAGTAACGTGCAGCTCTAAGCGCTCCTGGGGAGCGGAAAGCCTCTAGAGACTGAGAGCCTGAATCCCCACCCAGAAGCTCAGGGTCCCCACGGTTCCCAAGAAATGGGAAGACCCCGGTCTGAACCCCCAACCTTGGCGAGTCCCTCCCCTCTAGCATTGCCATCCAGATCGAAATTGGGTTGAGGCAAATGTCAGCGGGAGTCTACAAGGGGCGTGGTCTCCTGTTGCCATGGTAACCGGAAGGCAGAGAAGGGGCACGATAAGCTACTATTTTGGATTCTCAGAGTGTTTTAGTACCTACCATTTGTCAGAGCCACCCCTGTGGCCCCCGCCAGCCCCCTCACAGTCCTCCCCAAGTGCAGGCGCCTATTTAACTGTGGCAAAGGGTAGCTGCCTGCTCCGTTCTCCACTGGCTGCCTGAGAACTGAAAGGTCAACCCACTGTGGCTCTTTCTACCTGACCCCGCCCCGAGCCCACCCAGCGACCAACGGACTTCTTCCCTGACTTGGCCGCTCTGATCGATATTTTTTGGCAATGACAATACCCAGAGTACGACCTCTCTTAGGCTATCGGAAACTGACAAATTAATTCTTTCGGTAAGTAATTTGTTCAGTGTATAGATTGGCTGCACAATTTGGCACAATTTTGCCCGAGGAGACCACCACTAGTGTCTATCCCGTCGGCCAGGTAGACCAGGTTCTACCAACCTCGGCACTTGCGCACCGGCACAAAGGCCAAATCCTGTGACATGGGTGGACTGCTGTCTCCCTCCCTCTTCCTACCCTCTCAAGGCTTTTGGGAGATGCTCTGTATCACCATAAATGAGCCAGTTATCAACGCATTGCTTCTCTGCTCCAAATTCACCCTTCAGTACTTGCTCTGCCTAAATAGATTGGCCTCCGTGAGCGTTCCTCCTTTGCGTGGCTCGTGATACAAGCCTTGTCAGCAGAGGGCGCTGCAGCAGGAAGGTTTCTCTTCCTGGTTCTGGTTTCGGCCTTTTGCTTTTCTTGTTCCTATTACATGGTCTGTTAGTGGGACACGTGTACAGGGACAGATGGCGGTGCCCTGCCCCAGCTGCACATTGGTAATCTCTCAAGGACTGCAGTCCTGCCTGGGCCTCTGACCCCTTTCCCATGGCCAGTATGGGTGCCAAGGAATCCAGGTTTATGCTCACAGTGGTGTCCCAAACTCTCTCTGTGCACCTGCCCACTTTGTTGTGCAACTGCCCAACTCACCTGCACCCTGGATGGTTTTTTGTTTTGTTTTGTTTTGTTTTAACCCAGTAAGCTTCAACTATACCCTCTCCAGTGAGATCTGAACTCCAGTCTTGGGGAAGGGTACCTTCTCAAGCCTATCCTTCCTTGGACACTCTTCCTTAGCACAATGGTCCTGTTTTTCTTTTTTAAGATTTTATTTATTTATTTGAGAGACAGAGAGAGAGTGCATGAGCAGGGGAGGGGCAGAGGGAGAAGCAGACACCCGGCTGAGCAGGGAGCCTGATACGGGACTCGATCCCAGGACCTTGGGATCATGACCCTTGCCAAACGCAGATGCTTAACCAACTGAGCCACCCAGGCATCCCACAATGATACTTCAGAGTTATCCTCAGATCTTTATAGTTACTCCATTGCAGCTTAATCATTCTTCGTATTAAAGTCTCCCTAATTGAGGTACCATATGTTTTTTTGTGTCCTGATTGGAACCCTATTAATACACCCTATTCCCATCTGGGGTCCAGGAGCTTCCCAACTGGCCATTAATTTGATGTCCATTGACATCCTCGCTCCTTTCCTGGACTCATTCTGTATTCACCAAGTCTCCAGGGAATTGGGCAGAAAGAGTCTGGTCAGTCAATGAGTGTTTCTTCTTAATGGTTTGCAACCTTTCACTCAGTGATGCCTCCTCCCTCCACGCTACCTTGTGAATAATGACTTCTCTGGGTAAAAATAAGTAAAGACAGACTGGTTAAAAATAACACTACTCCTTGAAAGAGACACTATTTCAGCCCCTAAGAAGCCTTCTTTATCTAGAAGTATATACAGAGCCCATTTATGGTATGGTTTTTGTTGCTGTTAATATTGATGAATTTCAGCTGAACACATAGACTCTGTCAGTCTAAGATAACGAAGTGGTTGGTGTATTTTTTAACAAAAAGGGTTTTGAAAGTGACAGGTGAGTAATTGTCAGCTGAAGAGATTGTGAGTGCAGAGGTCATCATAAAAGATGTCATCTTGCTTACTGTGATCTTTTTCATAACATTGGTTGGAATGACAGCTTCCACTCCTGACTGATTCTCACACATCCATGGGTTGATACGCAGAAGATATTGGCCAGCTTTCCAGATAGTAATCTCTTTCTAAAGCCAGTCAGTTTGAAGAATTCATTTTCTTCGGTGACACAGAAAGTTATTTGATTTCTGGAGCATTTTTCTACCTAATACAGAAAGATTGAAACTGGATTTTTTTAATAATGAGGTTTAATTAGAAGAAGTCTTCTAATGAAATAGTGGTAAGAGTTGTACAGAGAGGAAAATCAATTTGAAAATACCTTGTTCCCATTAGGTCTTATTATGAATGGTGTGTTGTGGGGTGCCTGGGTGGCTCAGTCAGTTAAGTGTCTGCCTTCGGCTCAGGTCTTGATCTCAGGGTCTTGGGAATAAGCCCCACATCTGGCTCCCCACTCTGCAGGGAGCCTGCTTCTCCCTCTCCCCCTACTTGTGCTTGCTCTCTCTTGCTCTCTCTGTCTCTCATAAATAAATAAAATCTTTAACAAAAAATGAATGGAGGGGCACCTGGGTGGCTCAGTCGTTAAGCGTCTGCCTTCAGCCCAGGTCATGATCTCAGGGTCCTGGGATCGAGCCCCGCATCGGGCTCCCTGCTCAACAGGAAGCCTGCTTCTCCCACTACCATTCCCTCTGCTTGTGTTCCCTCTCTCGCTGTGTTTCTCTCTGTCAAATAAATAAAATCTTTAAAAAAAAAAAAATGAATGGAGCCTTGCCACTGAGAACAAAGTAAGATTTATTCAGGGAGAAATCACCCTGGAATCATTAAGGACATATTAGTAATGGCATTTTACTAGCAATAGTTGTCTTGGAAGATGCGATGCAAGTTTTTGCCTTATAAAATGGACAGTATTTCCAAAACTTTGAAAATTAAAAAAAAATATGTAATTATTATATTCGGACTTTGAATCTCTCCTTAGAGAAGTCGTTTATCTGTAATGGAGTTTATGATCACTTATCTAGATAAGAAAATGCCAGAAAAAAGAAGCCCTCCCTCATACCCCTCCTGTCATTGTGAACAAAGCAGTTCCATTAAAGACTCATTCATCCAGACCTTTAGGGGTTTGGGATGTTCAAGAGTTGCTTATTAAAATGAGACATTTCTAACAAGTCTTTATGAGCCAACTTTATCAGAGGTGAGTCTGCCAAGTTGCTTTATAATCATGATAGGTCCACAAGTATGGACACAAACTAGATTTCTGGTAATCGTCAGAGGTACCAGAGAATGTGTGTGGTTCTGCAGCTTTTTGTTGTTTATAGGCTCCTCAAAGTACATTCTCTTGTTTAGTTTAAGAAGGTTGCTTGAGGGGCGCCTGGGTGGCCCAGTTGGTTAAGCACCCGACTCTGGATTTCGGCTCAGGTCATGATCTCATGGTCGTGAGGTCCAGCCCACATCGGGCTCCGCACTCAGCATGGAATCTGCTTTCTCTCTCTCCCTCTGCCTCTCCTGCTTGTGCTCTCCCTCTGTTTCTCAAATAAATTTTTTTAAAAAGAGAAAGGAGATTGCTTGAAACATGTACAATCTATCCATTCTCCCAGAGGGGCAAGTCACATCATCAAGATGCAAGACATCTAGAAATACATTCCAAGTGACATCTACATGTTTTGCCTTGTTTTCCTGGTTGTATTTTACTTTGGTGTAATGCCATCAAAAAGTGGATACAACAAACAGCCCTGCGAAGGGCATCACTGTAATTACTGTAAGATCATTGTCAAAGATTTTGCACATCACCTCATACACTGTGTTCTTTACATGCAAAAATTTTCTTCCTGGTTTTGGAACCAATGGTGGTTATCTTGGACAGCTGGTTTCTTTTTCTATTATGGATACTGTGAAGTATTCTATAGACTAAATTTTTTTTCTTTTTTCTTTTTTTTTGCTAGCTGTTCCAAAGATGAGAACCACATTTGTATTCTGCTCGTATTTTTATTCTCATTTCTGTCTTCATTATATGTTTCCACCTTTGTTTTCCTTTCATCTTTTATCCGTGTTTTTAATTTATGCTACATTTGTATACAGTACGTTATATCTGCATAAGTCATGTGCCTCCGTATGTGACGTGGATGGTTATAGGCGTGGGTGTGTTGACTAGAGCCTTATTTATAAGTTACCTTAAATAATCTCTAGAGCAAAGTCAATTCCAAACAACATAGATAACTGGTTTTATTTAATTCTCACACACACCTAGTAGTAGATGGATGTAATTATTTTTCTAATTTTAAAAAACGAATAAACCTCAAAGCTGTAAGGTACCTTATTAAAGTCATGAAATTAATAAGTAATAGAACTAGTCTGAAGCTCACTTTCTTTTTTTTTCTTCATCCCAACCCCCCTGCCTTGCCTTCCATACTGAATACCCCGCCAAAGGGGAAAAGATACTGAAGAAGATAATAGAAAGTCATAATCTCCCTAGAATGAATCGTTCCTTATTTCTGCTGTACAAACAGAATGTTTACATAAATGCAACTAAACTATCTTGGCTCCCAGGGTAAAATATTCCAAAATCAATCATCCTATTGGATCCACCTGGGCTCTATGCATAGTGAGGTAGTCACCTGGGTGGTCTGTCTCTAGTCAATAGATCCCAAATTTACCTCGACATTCAAGGACTCTCCCTCAGGACTTGTTAATGAGTTGGTTTCATAATCTCTTCTTTACACCCTGCTTTCAGAGGCTTGGGAATTGCGTTTATGGATGTTGAGGTTGATTGGTTGACGTGACCTCTTTCTTTTCAACAAATAAAACATGAAATTTCAATCTCTAAACCTCTCTGCCTATTTATTTTTAATGAGGTAATGTTCCCCTGATCAGACAATCAAATCACAAGCTCATCCAGAGAAGCCTGGTCTTTGAAAAAGATGCCCAATAAAACCTATGGAAAAAAAAAAAAAAACTGAATGAACAGCACTCTAGCTGTCAAGATCAGTTAAAGGTGCTTGTTATCTTAAGAAATATACACATACATGAAGGGTACCAAGCACATTTCTTATTTTATCTTTATCTCTGTGAATATGGGATTTGCTTGCAGGGGAGGTGAGAAGCTGATAAAAAATGTTTTGGTCTTGTGATTTCTTGGCCCTTACTTCAAAGGCTCATAAATACCCAGATGCCAGATATCTAATCAGTGCTATAATCTAAGCTAATGGGAGAGGCTATTAACTTAGGACAGAATTGCTAGCTGGAGGGTGGGGGATGGGTGGAGTTTCCAATGCCACCCAGTCAAATAAAGAGCACCCTGCTCTGACTGTCCTCTGGAAGAGGGTTGACCTGGGCTCGTATTCTGAGTTAGAAGTTTCCTTAAAAGTGATCTGTTTAGGGGCACCTGGATGGCACAGTCGGTGGAGGGTCTGATTCTTGGTTTTCGGCTCAGGTCATGATCCCTGGGGGGTAGGATTGAGCCCCGCAAGGCTCGGTGCTGAGGGTAAAGTCCGCTTAAGACTCTCTCTGCCCCTCCATCCCCACATGCTCTCTCTCTCTTCAAAACCAAGTAAATAAATCCTTAAAAAAAAAAAAAAATGTATTCTCCTTCGAATGTTCTAGTAGCATCCTCCAAATGCTCCTTTGGATTCTTCTGAATACCTCCAAGTAGTAGAAAATGCCCCACCTGCCAAAGCACTCATTTCACTTTCAAGACATTCTGATTTCCCAAGACTCATAATTACAACACAGGTGGGTCTGTCACCCACAATTAAACCCTTGGCAGCAGAGCATACTCTCCCATAATTTAAAACAACAACAACAACAACAACCACCTCCAAAGGACCTTTCTATCACTATGGTGAAGTCTCTGGGAATCATCAAAACACAGGAAAGTGTCTCCAGCTGAAAGGTGGCAAATATGTCACTTAGCAGATTATTTATGGTAGGACAGTAGACTAATTTGAAGAATGATGGACATGTTTTATAAGTTGTCTTTGGGGTTCTGGGATCTCCATATGGGGGAAGAGATAACTATAAAGTTTAATCTCTTATATCTCTATGTGGTTTTTAAAGGAAATTCCTAGCACCACACCCATGACAAACGGGACCTATGATCTCTCTTTGAGCCACTCCAACAATAGTTTTGGGTTCGTTTTCCCCTGCTGTTTCTCCTGCTCCACTTCCTCTTTGTTTGGACCTGAGAGGCACAATATTATTTATCTCCTGTTTTTATGGATCTCACATCTATACATGCTTCCCAAAACTTCCCCAAAATTGTTTTGTTTACCTTTTGACTTCACAGAAGGGGTGTCATACTATAATTAATATTCTAGGATTTACTTTTTTCACTGAATTTTAAATTGTTCAGATTCATCCCCACTGTGGCATGTGGTTCATCTGATTTTTCTGCTCTATGATATTCCATATATGTACATGTGCTATATGCACATTTGGGTTGTTTCCAGAATTTTGCTATTACAAGTAGTGCTTCTGTGTCTATTCTTATACATGTGCAAGAGTGTACCCGTGAGCATAGTTGCTGGCTTATATAATACATGAATATTTAATGTTCAAGGTAATGCCAAACTGCTTTTCCAAAGTGGTTTTTATAACAATTTACACTCCTACGACCAATGTATAAGAAATTTTATGCACATACCCTCCAATACCTGTATCATCAAGCTTCTTAATGTTTATGTCAAATCTGTATTAAGTTATATCTCACTGTGAACCTGACTTGCATTTCCGTAATCACTAATAAAATTAGACATGTTTTTTATGTGTTTATTGGCCATATGTGTCTTTTTCTTTTATAAAATTCCTGTTCATGATTTTTGCCCATTTTCCTACTGCATTGTTTATCCTTTCACTAATGATATCTAGACACCCTTTATATATTCTCGATGTGAATTCTTTCTTGGTTGTACGTGTTAAAATCTTCCCCCCAGATTGTAAGTGTTCTTTGTATTTTCTTTATGGCATCTTTTGAAAAATATGTATTCTTTTCCTAATATAGTCTAATCAATCTTTTCTTTCATATTTATCACTTTTTATGTCTTGCTTAAAATTCCTACCCTCTCCAAGTCATGATGAATGCTGTAATGAGCTGCTTAGATCACCATGCAAATGTGAAATAATCCTTAGCTGAACTTTCTCACCCAAGGTCTGGCAGCTGGTGTAGAGGCTGACCCTTTCACCTGAACTCAGGATGGCTCTCAAACACCCTCCTATGTTCATACCTCTCTGTAGGATCAGTTGAGGCTTCCATTGTCCAGCATTGCTGCTTATCTTCCTTTACTTTATCCTGCTTCCTTCCCTCCCACAATTATTGATCCCAAGAATATCCCCAATGATCTCCTTCAGAATCTCTGTCTCTGAGTTTCCCTCCTTGGAAGCCAATCCACAACAAGGAGTCAAAATATGAACTTCTAGTTTTTTGCTTTTTTAAAAGATTTTATTTATTTGACAGAGAGAAACACAGTGAGTGAGGGAACACAAGCAGAGGGAATGTTAGCGGGAGAAGCAGGATTCCTGCAGAGCAGAGAGCCCGATGCGGGGCTCGATCCCAGGCCCCTGGGATCTGACCTGGGCTGAAGGCAGACGCTTAACAACTGAGCCACCCAGGCACCCCATGAACTTCTAGTTTTTATTCCTCATCACAAATCCCACTGTAGGGCAATTGCTCCTATTAAAATTTTCTTATTCTAATTATTAATATTGAAACACAACTAGCCTCCTAATAGCATCTGGTCCTCATTTCTGCTCTTTGAAACTAAACAGGGCAAAACTATCCCGTCTCTCTCATGATAGCTATTAAATCAGCAGAGGACGACTATCATGTGCCCACCAAAGCTTCGTTTCCTGGGCAAAAGAGCCCAGTTCCTTCCATTATTTCATATAAGACAGTGTTTCCAGACTTGTCTCCATCCTTGTTGACCTCTCCAGCTTGCCCATCACTCTCTATTACTCAATAACTGACTTGGGATGGTTCAACTTAGAATTTTTTGACTTTATAATGGTGTGAAAGCAATCAAGTTCAGTAGAAACTATACATTGAATTTTGAATTTGAATCCTTTGGATCTGAACTAGTGACATGTGGTTCAACTCTCCTGTGATATACTGGGCAGCCACAGCTCCCGGGCAGCCCCGTGATCATGAGGGTGAATGACAAAAACACTGACAATTGCTCTGTCCCATACAGCTATTCTGTTTCTCACTTTTGGTACAGCATTCTATAAATTACATGATGAGATATTCAATATCAAATTGTGTTGGATGATTTTTCCCAACCATAAGCTAACATAAATGTTCTGAGCATGTTTAAGGATAGGACAAACAATGATGTTCAGTCAGTTAGGCATATTCAATGCATTTTCAACTTAATAATATTTTCAACCTACAATGTTTATTGGGTTTATTGAAACATAATGCCATCATAAGTCAAGAAATACCTGTATATTGAAAGAGATCTTTTCCCAAAAAGTAAAGGACATGATTGCTTTACCTGTCAATGTATACCATAGGTAGTATCAGAAATCCAGGCAATTCAGGCTCCAGTATTTACATTGTGCATGACTTTCACATGGAATGAATCTGGAACACTGAGAAGATGAAGCCTGAGAGGGTCAGTCATTCCGGGACTGGAAAGGATCCTGTCAGGACAGCTCATCCACTCCACTTGCCGGCAACTCAATTTGCTACAGCAGAGACAAGGAATTGCCTTTTCTATTAGTTCTCTCTTGTTTCAATCTAAAATAGTTTAGTGCTCCTGCTCCTGGTTACCTCCAATTCCTACTAAATCTTTTATAAAAATTAAGACTCAAGGAAAAGAAAAAGGCAAATCTAGACATTCCCCTGTTCAGGAGTAGCCCAAGGTAATACCTATTTTCTTCATGTATACCTTTTTTTTTTTTTATTAACACTACGTATTATTTGCTTCAGGAGTACAGGTCTGTGAATCATCGGTCTTAAACAATTCACAGCACTCACCATAGCACATACCCTCCCCAATGTCCATAACCCAGCCACCCTCAGTTTCTTTCCTGTGATTAAGAGTCTCTTATGGTTTGTCTCCCTCCTGGTCCCATCTTGTTTCATTTTTTCCCTCCCTAACCTCCATTATCCCCCACCCTGCCTCTCGTATTCCTCATATCAGAGAGATCATATGATAATTGTCTTTCTCTGGTTGACTTATTTCACTTAGCATAATACCCTCTAGTTCCATCCACATCATTGCAAATGGCAGGATTTCATGGGGGTTTTTGATGGCTACGTAGTATTCCATTGTATATATATATACCAGATCTTCTTTGTCCGTTCATCTGTTGATGGACATCTAGGGTCTTTCCATAGTTTGGCTGCTGTGGCCATTGCTGCTATAAACATTCGGGAGCATGTGCCCCTTCAGATCACTACCTTTATATCTTTAGGGTAAATGCCCAGTAGTGTGATTGCTGGGTCATAGGGTAGCTCTATTTTCAACTTTTTGAGGAATCTCCATAGTGTTTTCCAGAGCAGCTACATTCCAGAGCAGCTTGCATTCCCACAAACAGTACAGGAGGGTTCCCCTTTCTCCACATCCTCACCAACAACTGTTGTTTCCTGGCTTGTTGATTTTAGCCATTCTGACTGGTGTGAGGTAGTATCTCATTATGAGTTTGTGTGTGTGTGTGTGTGTTTTCATTATGGTTTTGATTTGTATTTCCCTGATGGCAAGTGATGTTGAGCACTTTTTCATGTGTCTGTTGGCCATTTGGATGTCTCCTTTGCAGAAATGTCTGTTCATGTCTTCTGCCCGTTTCTTGATTGGATTATTTGTTCTTTGGGCATTGAGTTTGATACGTTCTTTATAGATTTTGGATACTAGCCCTTTATCCGATATGCCGTTTGTAAATATCTTCTCCCATTCTGTAGGTTGTCTTTTGGTTTTGTTGACTGTTTCTTTTGCTGTGCAAAAGCTTTTGATCTTGATGAACTCCCAATAGTTCATTTTTGTCCTTGCTTCCCTTGCCATTGGTGATGTTTCTAAGAAGTTGCTGTGGCTGAGGTTGAAGAAGTTGCTGCCTATGTTCTCCTCGAGGATTTTGATGGATTCCTGTCTCACATTAAGGTCTTTCATCCATTTTGAGTCTGTTTTTGTGTGTGGTGTAAGGAAATGGTCCAGTTTCATTCTTCTGCATGTGGCTGTCCAGTTTTCCCAACATCATTTGTTGAAGAGACTGTCTTTTTCCCACTGGACATTCTTTCCTGCTTTGTCGAAGATTAGTTGACCATAGAGTTGAGGGTTCATTTCTGGGTTCTCCATTCTATTCCATTGATCTATGTGTCTATTTTTGTGCCAGTACCATATCATTCTTCTTTAATTTCTTGATTGTAGGATGCTCTTTAGCCTCCATGTATTTGAATTCTTTCCAACTTTCCTCTTGTGGTTGAATTCTAGTTTTAAAGCATTGTGGTCTGAAAATATCCAGGGAATGATCCCAATCTTTTGGTACTGGTTGATACCTGATTTGTGACCCAGGATGTGATCTATTCTGGAGAATGTTCCATGTGCATTAGAGAAGATGTGTATTCTGTTGCTTTGGGATGAAATATTCTGAATATATCTGTGATGTCCATCTGGTCCAGTGTGTCATTTAAAGCCTTTATTTCCTTGCTGATCTTTTGCTTAGATGATCTGTCCATTTCAGTGAGGGGGGTGTGTTAAAGTCTCCTACTGTTATTGTATTATTTTTGATGTGTTTCTTTGATTTTGTTACTAATTGGTTTATATAATTGTCTGCTCCCATGTTAGGGGCATAGATATTTAAAAGTGTTAGATTTTGTTGGACAGACTCTTTAATTATAATGCAGTGTGCTTCCTCATCTCTTATTACAGTCTTTTGCTTAAAATCTAATTTATCTGATATAAGGATTGCCACCCCAGCTTTCTTTTTATGTCCATTAGCATGGTAAATTATTTTCCATCCCCTCGCTTTAAATCTGGAAGTGTCTTTGGGTCTAAAATGAGTTTCTTGCAGACAGCATATTGATGGGGTCTTGTTTTTTTATCCATTCTGATAAATGGATCACACATACTCTGTGTCTTTGGATGGGGTCATTTAGCCCATTTACATTCAGGGTAACTATTGACAGATATGAATTTAGTGTCATTGTATTGCCTGTAGGGTGACAGTTACTGTATATTGTCTCTGTTCCTTTCTGGTCTGTTACTTTCAGGCTCTCTCTTTGCTTAGAGGACCCCTTTCAATATTTTCTGTTGGGCTGGTTTGGTGTTTGCCAGTCTGTTTAGTTTTTGTTTGTCCTGGAAGCTTTTTATCTCTCCTTCTATTTTCAGTGATAGCCTAGCTGGATATAGTATTCTTGGCTGCATATTTTTCTCATTTAGTGCTCTGAATATATCATGCCTGTCCTTTCTGGCCTGCCAGGTCTCTGTGGAGAGATTTGCCAATCTAATATTTCTACCATTGTATGTATGTTACAGACCTCTTGTCCCAAGCTGCTTTCAGGATTTTCTCTTTGTCACTGAGACTTGTAAATTTTACTATGAGATGATAGGGTGTGGACCTATTTTTATTGATTTTGAGGGGGGATTCTCTGTGCCTCCTGGATTTTGATGCTTGTTCCCTTTGCCAAATTAGGGAAATTCTCTGGTATAATTTGCTCCAATATACCTTCTGCCCCCCTCTCTCTTTCTTCTTCTTCTGGGATCCCAATTATTCTAATATTCTTTCATCTTATGTTATCACTTATTTCTCAAATTCTCCCCTCGTGGTCCAGTAGTCGTTTGTCTCTCTTTTTCTCAGCTTCTTTATTCTCCATCATTTGGTCTTCTATATCACTAATTTTCTCTTCTGCTTCATTTATCCTAGCCATAGAGCCTCCATTTTTTTTTATTGTACCTCATTAATAGTTTTTTTTATTTCAACTTGGTTAGATTTTATTTCTTTCATTTCTCCATAAAAGACTTCTCTAATATCTTCTATGCTTTTTTTGAGCCCAGCTAGCACCTTGATAATCATCATTCTGAACTGTAGTTCTGGCAAATTACCAATGCCTCTATTGATGAGGTCCTTAGCCATTGGTACCACCTTTTGTTCTTTTTTTTTTTTTTTTTTTTGAGGTGAGTTTTTCCACCTTGTCATTTTATCCAGGTAAGAATAGATGAATGAGAGAACAAAATACTAAAAGGGTAGCAATGACCCCAGAAAAATATACCCTAACCAAATCAGAAGAGATCTGAAATGGGGGGAGAAGAAAGGAGGGAAGAAAGAAAGAAAGAAAGAAAGAAAGAAAGAAAGAAAGAGTGTGTGTGTATAAAATTGGTGAATAGAACAGAGCCACACACTTGATTTTGGGTGTATTTTGGTCTGTTAGAAGAAACTGCTTCCCAAAATTTTAATGAAGGAAAAGCTTATATATATTTATAAAAATAAGGGTAAACATGATGAAGGGCTGGAATATGACTGTAATGATGAAAATTTAAAAAGATTCTAAAAAAAGGATCTTTTTTATCTTGATAATATAAGAAGTTGATTAAAAAAAGAAAAAAGAGAAAAGAATGTGATCAGGCTGGAGACTAGAACAAAGCCATGTGCTAGATTTAGGGTATATTCTGATCTATTAGAAGAAACTTATCCCAAAATTTTAAGGAAAAAAAACCTGTATTTATACAAAAAATAAGGTCAAATACAATGAAGGGATAGAATATGACTAGAACAATGAAAATTTAAGAAGAGTTTTTAAAATGGTATTGATAAGATAAAATAGTTTAAAAATGTTAAAATAGGAAAGAGGAAAAAATTTTAAAATGGAATAAGAAAAAATAAAATTTTAAAGATTTAACTTGGAAAGACTAAAGAATCACGGGGGGGAAAGTCGTGAATTCTACGCATTGATTCTGTAGCTCTGACGTTCCACAGTTCTCATTGATTGGTGAATTGGTCCTGGCTGGTTGTTCTTGCTGATCTTCTGGGGGAGGGGCCTGTTGTGCTGATCTTCTGGGGGAGGGGCCTGTTGTCCTGATTCTCGAATGTCTTTGCCTGAGGAGGAATTGCACCGCCCTTGCCGGGGGGGGGGGGCTGGCTAAATGGCCTGGTTCAGAAAGCGAATCTGCACAGGTTTGCTCTCGGGACCTTTTATTCCCTGAGCACTTTCCGTACTGCCCTGGAGGCCGGGAATGAAGATGGCGGCTCCCAGTCTGAGGAGCCGAGCGCTCAGAGCCTCGCTCCTCAGTGCGACCTTGCAGAAAAGCAGTCAGTCCCTCCCGTCTCCCTGGTCTCGGTCTGCGCTCAGAGCTCACCCAGCCTATGACCGAGCATTTCTATCTCTGGCCCACGGCCTGTCTGGAGTCTCCAAACCCAGCAGATCCCTGCAGCCGCTCCCGTGCACTCCTGCCAGAGGAGGAAGGTGAGTGTCCCGGAGCTGCCCCTTGTGGGGTCCCTGCCCGAAGAGCAGCGACTGCACTCGATCACGGTGTAAGGTAAGCCCGAGCTGAGAGCGTGCTGCTCGGCTCCGTCTCTACCGCCGGCTTCCCCGCGCTGATACCTGGGAGCTCTGCCGCCCTCAGACACCCCCGGTCTTTCTGAGACCACACTGTCCCCGCAAGGTCTCCACCCCCTGCTTAGCCTCTGGAGTCACGTCCCTCAGCGGAGCAGACTCTGAAAGTCCCAATTTTGTGCTCCGAGCCTCTGGGGCTGCCGGGAGCCGCCCCACCCCCGCCGTCTCTCTTCCCGTCGCCTTGGATTCACTTCTCCATGCGTCCTACCTTCTGGAAAGTGGTCAATTTTCTGCTCCTAGAATTGCTGCTCTTCTTCTCTTCGATCTTCTATTGAGTTTGTCGGTGTTCAGAATGGTTTGATAACTACCTAGCTGAACTCCTGTGACCCAATACTTAAGTCTCCTACTTCTCCGCCATCTTGCTCCTAGTCCTTACGTATACCTTTTTAAAAAGAGATAAAACATCACCTGCATTTCCTCAGTGGGTACGAGGAATATAACTGAGGCTTTAAAAGCTGGTCTTAGAAAGGGAGCATTGTATCTAGTGCAGACAGGGTTGTGGGTCTTTCTCCCTCGTCCCCCTGACCCATGGTGCCCTGGAGCTTCTGGCCTGCTTCCTCCTCCCAAATGCTCCAAGCTGCAGAATGACTTCTTTTATTCTCTTCTTTCTCTTTCTCGACTCTCAAACAGTCGTCCATGAGGGGTTGACAAAAAGCAAGCCAGCCAAGACCATACAAGTGGCTACACAAGTGAATTTCTACCTCAGCCTTCTCAGAGAAGTTGTCACGTTTAAGAATTGGGGGGTAGGGGGTCACCTGGCTGGCTCACTCCTTTAAGCATCTGCCTTTGGCTCAGGGCATGATCCCAGGGCTCTGGGATCAAGTCCCTGCATTGGGCTCCCTGCTCAGAGGAGAGTCTGCTTCTCCCTCTTCCTCTGCCCCTTTCCCTCCACTCATGCTCTGTTTCTTGCTTTCTTTCTCTCCAATAAATAAATAAAACCTTAAAAAAATTAGGGAGGGGAAGCAGCACCTGGGTGGTTCAGTCAGTTAAGTGTCCAACTCATGATCTCACCTTAGGTCTTGATCTCAGGGTCGTGAGTTTGAGCCTCACATTCAAAATAATGGGGCCTTTTGGCTAAGGCTTTGGCTTCTTGGCCTTTTGGCTAAGATCAAGTGCAAAATAATGGGGGGAAAACTATTTTTTTCTGATTATCAGAGAAATACAGGTCCCCTGTTGGAAATACCAAAAAATTTTTTTAAAAAATCACAACTCACACACATATACATGCACATGAGCAAGAAAAATCCCATCACACCAAAATAATAACCACTAACATTTTCGTGTATATTCTTTCAATAGGTTTTCTATGTAAATAAATATGCTTTCTTTCTTTTTCTAAATTGGATTAACATTGTTTTGCAACTTGACATTTTCACTTAACAATATGTTAGAAACATTTTCGTGTACCTTCAGTACTCTAGAATATCATGTGACTATCATTTTTAATGGCTAATTGCACTCCTATCATGTGGATACAATATAATTTATCTTACCAGGTCCCCATTGAACTTTTTTGGTTGTTTTCCAGTTGCATTATTTTAGATAATTCTATAATAAACATCCCTTAGATAAATCTTCACATACATTTGTATTTACTTCCTTAGGATAAATTTCGAGGGGCGAAATTGGGTGGTTACATTTTTAAGATCTTAGATAGACATTTCCAAAGAATCCTCTAATTTACTCTGCTAAAAGGGGCCAGTAGTGTTTGAAAAATGCCTACTTTCCCATACCTTCAATATCACTAAGTGTTACTGTAAAAAAGAAAATATTTTCCAATTTGACTGGAGATAAGGAGCTATTTCCCTTTGTGGCATTTATATTACATCTCATTTACTTTCTTTACATAATTTATTTAATAAAAGATCTTTTGAGATGTGTGCACGCACGCACATGCACGCACACGCACACATGCGTACACACACACACACCGTGGAATATTATTTGGCCATAAAAAAGGATGAGATTGTGCCATTTGCAACAATATGGGTGGACCTAGGGAGTATTATACTAACTGAAATGAGTCAGACTGAGAAAGACAAATGCTATATGCTTCCACTCATATGTGGACTCTTAAAAAAAAGAATAAAAAACAAAAGCAGAATCAGACCTGTAAATATAGAGAAGAGGGGTGGGGGATGGGCAAAATGGGTGAAAAGGAGTGGGAGATGCAGGCTTCCAGTTATGGAATGAATAAGTCACAGAAATAAAAGGCACAGTAAGGAGGGAAAAAAGATTTTCATTGACCATTGGTATTTCAAATTTTCACGTCCCTCTCTTTTTTTTCTTTTCATCTTCCAATTGGCCCATGTTTTCCTCCTTGACCTGTACATTCTCTGTATGCATTAAGTTTGTCTTTGGTCTGCATTATAGTTTATCCAATTTTTGAAGAGATTATCTTATCTCCTGTATCCAATGTAAAATTGATGAAATTGGAGGCAACGTAATTAAGTAATATCCAATTTCCCATAAAAAATAAAGGAGAAAGGCATTCCCCAAAGCCCCCCAAGGTCCCTGTGCAGGTAATAAGGCCTCATAAAGAAGGAAAGCTCTTTTTTGCGAGTGTGTGAACCACGAAAGCGTGGCAAAATCATATACTCTGGGGACACTGTAAAATGAGAGGAGCCTGTTTTCAGCCCCGATCTGACAGTCTTTAATGGCTCCAGTGACAATTGTCATTGTGACAAAGACCTGAGGGCTTTCCTGTCTCCTAAAAATCAGCTTCATATCAATTAGTGTGTTCAGTGTGTCACCAGACATGAGAGGAAGAAACACCACATCCTCCTGAGATAAATACTTCCATTTAGAATTCATTAATAAGACATAGCTCGGAAAGTTGTAATCATAATTTAAGCAACAAAGACGCCCTTCCAGGTCAATGCTTTGGGGAGTGGGTTCATTTTTATTACTTGTTAAGGACCTTATTAGAGCTTTAAAACACATTTCAAATCTTTGCCTCAGCAAGACTTCCAGCTTGTCTAAGCTCCCAGCACGCCAGTAGGGCCCATATTAACTTCTCCGTGTTTAATGTTCTTTTCTGACAAGAGAAATAAATGCATCACACTTGGAGAATGGGTCCTCTGGGGACCAACAAAGAAGAGGAACACGAATGGAAAGGGAGATCCCAGGAGCTGGGTGTGAATTGCTGTCCCAAAGCCCGGAAGCATATGAAACAACCTATATCATTGCTGTCATTATTTTTATATTCTTCCATGGAAATAGTTTTATACTCTTGACCTCTGCTGCTCAAATTTGGTACATGCTCCCTCCTTGTACCAGCCAACTGCAAACCGGGAGCTGTGAGGCCAGTCCCTTGTACACGTGTGACAAATCCTGATGTCAGTGAAGTCATATCGTGTTAAGCCAGTTGCTGAATCTGAAGTAAGAGAAAAACTGTACCTAGACTCTCCCTTTTTCAGACCCTCAGCTTTCTATAGTCGTCAAGATAACCAGTGCGAGTCAGTATAACAATCCCAACATCTCCACGGCTACAGATGATACAGGTGTCTCTCCCTCCCACGTCCGGGTCCAATACAGGCCAAGCAGCTCTCCTGGGAGCCTCTCCTTCAGGCATTAAATGGGGCTTCCAAGCTCCTCCCATCTTGTGGCGCTACCATCTTAAACATGGCAGGCAGCTGTCGTGGATGGTAGGTCTAGAAGGGGGAGAGAGAATATGGTGGAGGTGGAAAAAGACAAGGGAGTCTTAGAGCTGGTGTCCAAAACCCAGTCACATGACTGAATCTAGCTAGAAAGGGAGCTGTGAAGTCTATATTCCCACATGCCAGGAAGAAGAAAATGGAAGGGGATTTGGTTCACACATAGCATTGTCTCTACCACAGCTCAGTTGGTTTTACCCATATAGGTGACACAACCAACTGAAAGGCCCCTGTGACCCCAAACTTTCTTCCCATACCTCTCAGTCTTGTTGGATACATAAAACGTCTATGTCACTATCCCGTTAAGACTTCAAGGCTCGATCGAAGGAGTCGAAGTGTATGCCATGAACAGAGTCACCTCTTGGGGAAAATATCCCAGTCGTTCTTCCTGTCCCAGGCAATCTTAGCATCTTAGGGAGGTAGAATCAGCTACTTACCAACTTAACCACAGCAGATTAGCTCAGGACACTGTGCATAAGTGAGAGAAACTCTACACAGACAGGCATGAGGCAGCTCAGACACGTCAGAGCTGGCTGGTGCAAACAATTCAGATAGACATGATTCACACCAAATTTGCTCCAAAACAGCCTGATCTAATGCTCTCTTTTGTGAATCATAAATATAAAGGGAACAAAAAGGAATTGGGTCTTCGGCTCCAGATTGGTACCCTGACGAATTTCCCTAATGCTGCAGAAAGAAAACTAGGACACTTGGTAACTATGTGCCACCATAATAAACCCCCTTTTATATCACTTTATATCACTTAGCTCATAACAGATCTCTGGGAGAATTCCAAATGGGGCCTAAATATTTTCTGGTACAGAGTGGGGAGCCGATGAAACCATTGCTCTCGAGCAAGGTGGGTCAAGGAGGGATGTGAGCAGTCAGGAGCCCCTAGCAGTTCTGAAAACTCATCAGGTCCCCCTCCCCTAAGGGATAGGAAGTGGTCCTTCACTAAGCTTTGGATTTGCTCCCTGGGAATCAGTTCCAAGTTCATTGTTCTCCATGACTCTTGAGTCTGCTCTCTAGAGTTTCTTCCTTTCATCATTGTCTCCCTTGGCTGCATAGATGTTGTAGAATATGCCCTCTTCAAAGGGTGTCCATCCAGCTGTCCAGGTTTCCTGGGACTGAGATTGTTTCTGTATTGTAGGAGTTTCAGTATCAAAACTATGAAAGTCCCAAGCAAACAGTGATGAGATGGTTACCCTACCTTCTTGGCTGTATCTTGCCTGTAGAAAATTAGAGATCCAGAGATCTTTTTCTGTCTTGAAAAGTCACAGTGTCTTTTAGACCAGACTGGAGTGCTTTGCACAAGATCACTCACCCAAAAGCTTGGTTGGTTTTTTGTATTTTACTCTAGATTTTTGTATGAGACAGAAGTCATACCCACAATTTGTTTTGAGACATCTACTATACTTATTGAGAGTCACTTTGATAACTCAAGTTTCATGGGTCTTTTGTGTTCCATGGGACACAAGTCTATTAGATAGAAATTTTCTTTTAATCTTTAATCCTTTTCAGCATCTTTTAAAAGCTTGATGTGGTCTTTCCTTGGATGCTGAGTCTTATCAGGTTTTTCAAATTCAATAAAAACCTCAGTTTTCTCTTTTACTGGTTGGTGATGAGCAACAGTGTTGTTGCCCAGGACTGAGAGTTCCAAAATTCCTGGGCTCTCTATCTTTCCTCTCTCTTGTGTTTTCAAATCAGCCAGTTATTTTCTGATCTCTTCCTTTTAGTATTTAATCACATACAATTTGTAACAACCTGTTTACACAACCAACATTCTGCCTCAAAACCCCCTTGCCCTTCTTCCTACATTCATGAGGTCTTTTTTTTCTTTTTGCCTTATCATTCTTTACAGGTGACAGTGTTGCCAAATGTTTTGCCATAACATGGGTGACCACTGTGTGACTTCTGTTATCGTCTCTTTACTATGTGCTAATTGAACTTAAAGCCACTGCCCCATGTCTCAGATAATACCCTACTTCTAGTACTAATTTCCACACGAGACAGGTTTTTACTGTAATAATTCTACCAAGCACAACTCCAGTGTCTCCGTGGATAACACACTAAACATTTAATTTCACGCTCAGATATTTAGGTAATCTGCAGTTCAACTGATGTCGGTTAGACTTAACCAGCCTAAACTGGGTGAGTCAGTTCTTCTTCATTTCTGGGACCATCTCAAGAAGCTGCCCAACCTTGTCACCATAACCTCCAAGGTTATGGATGATATTCGTTTGTGGGCACTGACCTACAGCTCAACCCAAGTAGACAGAAACATCTTATTAAAAGATTACAAACAAGGGTGCCTGGGTAGCTCAGTCCTTAAGCGTCTGCCTTCGGCTCAGGTCATGATCCCAGGGTTCTGGGGTTGAGCCCCGCATTGGGCTTCCTGCTCAGCGGAAAGCCTGCTTCTCCCTCTCCCATTCCCCCTGTTTGTGTTCCTTCCCTCACTGTCTCTCTCTGTCAAATAAATATGTAAAATCTTTAAAAAAAAAATTACAAACAATTTCATCTCTCTCAGTGGGGGAAAAACAGTTATTCATTTTACAATACCATGCTTTATTTCTATTATTACAAAAATTATAATTCTTGTGCAAATTAAATGTCTGTTAAGTGGTTTGCAGTGTAGTATTATCTGAGATGAATCCTTCTTTAATCCATTGAGACCTGTAATGATAAAAACCAATGGGTTTGGACCCAAACAGACATTGATTGAGTGCCAATTATGTTGACTGAGAGCTGCAATGAGTATAAGCCCTATCACTGTTTTCAACAATGTTACTGATGTAACAGACTGGGCTGGGCAGTGTTCTCAGTGCTTTCCTTGTAGTAATACAAGCCGCAGAACAACCCGAGGAGACAGGTGCTATGTTATCCCCAGTTTATAGAAGCAGTGATTGTACAGAAAAGACAGAGTACATTCCCCAAGTTTGCACTTCTGATACATGGCAGAGCAAGGAGTAGAAGGCAGTTTGCCATCAAAGTCCTTATTCTTAACGTTGAACTAGCCGAGCTTCATGGTGCCTGTCACCCAGCAAGGCAGACCGTGGCAGTAGTACAAAACAAAAGCACTGTGGGCTGAAGTGGGCAGGAGAAAGTGACTTTTGTGTAGAGTCTGGAGCTGACCATTAGCAGAGCTAGTCACTCACTTAGTAAGGGCACAGCAAAGGGAAGTTTTAAGGGAAGAGATGCACCTAGAGATGGTCAGAGCGTAGCCTAACTAGGAGAAGGCAGGCTGAAGAGAAATAAGCAAAATGCTCCAGGGTTGCTCAATGATAGTGCAGTGGCAGGAGTGCTCTGTGAAAACAAGGGGAAATGTAGAGAAGTAGGAGACGACTTTTTTAAATATACTATGATGTGATCAATTTAGCTCGACCTTCCTTGCCATAAGATCTAATTCCTCCCACTTTTTTTTTATTGTTGTTAGTCATAACTGGACAGTCTCAGTAAGATCTAACTCTGCCAATTCAAAATTAGTCTTACTAATCCAGGTACATGTTCCCTGGGGACATTATGGACACAGGCAAATTCATAGCACATAGTCACTCCTGTCTGGATTTAACCGCAGGTGAGAAGCTATTACATTAACCAGCTGAGCTAATAGTAACGACTACTTCAGTCTCGTTGAATCCCCCGAAGGGGTTTGGAATAGTGTTTTCCCTTTGACCACTGTGAAATGAGGAGATGTATGTATAGAGCCCTATAGAAATTACATTACCATGTAAATGTCAATGGTTGCTCTATAGGTAGATTTCAGGCAGATGATAGCTTTAGTTTCAAGCATGACTCTGGCTGAAGATGCTGTTAAGGCAAAATATCTTACAAAATGTTAACTAGTCTGGTTCCCGCATAACACTAGGGGTCTGAGGGTCAGACAGATGGTAGAGTACCCCCAAGATAAACTGGTGGAGATCCAGTGATGGGGTCTCCATAGAAACCGTGAAATCATTCAGTTGTTCAACAACTATTTGCGGAGTGCCTACTCCGAGCCAGGCACTGTTCTCCACGATGGGCACTCCTAGTTAAACACCATAGACTCTCAAGACAAACTGTTTGGCTCAAGTCCTATTTTTGTCACTTACGAGCTCAGTGACCTTGAGGAAGTTTCTGTGCCTTCATTTCCTCATCTGAGAAATGCATAATGGTCATTATGAGGATAAAATGAGCCAATATCACTAAAACACTTAGACAATGCTAGGTTCATAGCAATAAAGATAATCGAAGGGTGTCTGGATTTGCTCATTTGGTTAAGCAGCCAATTCTTGGGTTCAGCTTGGGTCATGATCTCAGGGTGGTGGGATGGAGCCCCAGGTCTGGTTCTGCACTCAGGGGGGAGTCTGCCTAATATTCTCTCCCTCCACCCTTCCCCCTGCTTGTGTGCTCTCTCTCTCTAAAATAAATAAATAAATCTTTTTAAAAAATAAGACTATATTTAGTCAATTGAGATAGATAATAAACCGATAGACAAAGTAAGGGTCACGCAGGATGAAAAGGATAATACGACCAAGAGGGACAGGATCTTCTTCAGATGATGTGCTCAGGGAAGGCTTCTCCATAGAAGCAGCTGTCAGGCAGAGATCGGGGTGATGCGGACAAGCTGCAGGAAGGACTGAGGCCAGAGCATTTCAGGTCACAAAAGACTCTAGAAAAGGAGTGATCTTGGTATGTTCTCGTAACAGAGAAAGATAAGCATGGCTGGGGCTCACCGAGCAGGTGGGGATGGTGGGAGATACAGATGGGGAAGAAGGAGGGAGACAAGGTCAGAGACAGGCTGAGTTTGTGTGCGGTCAACCACCGTGAAGGTCTCTTCAGAGTTTATTCAAAGGGCAATTAAAGGCCTCTGAGCGGAGAAGGGATAGAAGTTGATGTGAGTTAGGAAGGTTATCCAGCTGCCACATGAAGAGTAGACCATGGGATATAGGAGTGGAAAAAGGGGCCGAGGGGAGGGGGGCAAGCTGTTGCTGTCATTCAGGTGAGAGGCGATGCTGGTTTGGGCCAAGGTGGGTGCATTGGAAACGGAGAGGATAGAGCAGATTTGGAATGTGGTTTGGAAATAGAATGGGCAGGAGACAATGATATACAGGATATGAGAGGTGATAAACAAAAACAAGAAAGAAAGAAAAGAAAGGGGGCACCTGGTGGCTCAGTGGGTTAAAGCCCCTGCCTTCGGCTCAGGTCATGATCTCAGGGTCCAGGGATGGAGCCCCACATCGGGCTCTCTGCTCGGCAGGGAGCCTGCTTCCCCCTCTCTCTCTGCCTGCCTCTCTGCCTACTTGTGAGCTCTCTCTCTCTGCCAAATAAATAAATAAAATCTTCAAAAAAAAAAAAGGAAGAAAAGAAATAAGAGAAGAGCAAGCAATCGGAAGGGAGGAAGGAAGGAGTCTGCTGAACAGCTGGATGATGGCAGTCCAGGATGAAAACAGGAGGGTGGTGCAGCTTGTTGGGTGAAGAGCACACTGGGCGCCCAGCTACTTTGTGCAGACAGCTGCAGTCCCAGCACTGTCTCCTCCTAGCACTGAACTTAGAGTATCCATTCAAGTCATTTTCACTTCCCTGATCAATGAAATGAGAACGATAATATGTTCCCTAACCCCCCTCTGGGAGTCTGTAAGGATTGGACTAGCTAACAGAAAAACCAAATGGATCTGAAACAGACAAGACTCCATATCTATGTAGAGTATCATTACCACAATTGTCAGCATATTTGGGGCCCATCATGTGTCATCGAACATGGGGATTTAAGAGAACTCCACTGAAATGTTCAACGACGTATTCTAAAAGTCCTGGTAGCGGTGCCTGGGTGGCTCAGTCGATTAAGCTTTGGCCTGGCTCTTGATCTCAGCTCAGGTCTTGATCTCAGCATCGTGAGTTCAAGCCCCACATTGGGCTCTACACCAGATGTGGAGCCTACTTTATAAATGAACAAACAAACAAACAAATAACCTGGCAAATCAGGATGCTTTTCTCGAACACACCAGTAGAAGAAAGCTGAATGTCCACAGGGTTCCACATCCATGGTCACTTCTGTTTTCCTATTATAAGCCAGTGGCACTGCCAACATTCTAATCAAGGACCCCATGACTGTATTCAGGATCGAATATACTTGGACAGTGTTTAAAGGAATAGTGTGTTAGGTTTTTAAGTGGGAGAAAATTCACGATGTTGAGATGTCCCTTCCAAAGTTGGCAAGACTTGTCAGAAAGAACTCTAAAGGAGAGGAAGATGAATCTTTTCTAGCTTTCTGGATAGTTTTCTGTAACTGACACTGGGCTAAGGGATTCCCTACAGCTTAGCAAACATACAGAGAAACCAGACCCCTGAATTTTATTATGTGCAGCAATGATATGTTTGTCCAAATCTATGTATTTATTATAGCACAATTTATTACATTAAAAGAATGTAAATGATATAAAAGTATAAGTTTGGTTAATTAAATTATGGTATCTGCCTAGATTATGGTATCTGCCTATATATGCTTTAAAAATGATCCTGGGATGCCTGGGTGGCTCAGTCTGTAAAATGTCTGACTCTTGGTTTCAGCTCAGGTCATGATCTCAGGGTCCTGGGATCAAGCCCCGTGTTGGGTTCCATGCTCAGCAGGGAGTCTGCTTAAGGATTCCCTCTCCCTTTCTTCTTCTGCCCCTCCCTGCCGCTTACACTCACTCACTCTCTCTCTCTCAAATAAACAAATCTTTTAAAAAAGTAAAAATGAAAAAATAATAAAATAAAAAAGTAAAAATGATTTCATATACTAATATACTATTTGTAGTATATGTTTATACATATACTATTTATATTTATAGTTTATAACATACTATTAATTGACAAATTCAGGTTATAGGTTTGTATACAGAACATATGCTCATATGCATATCCTGTATATGCTATATCCTTTGTATATAGCATATATCCTATGTTTTTAGAATATGTATTTATATGTGTATTGTGTATACATGCTTCTTTTTAAGTTTTGAAACAATTTCCAATGTACAGACAAATTACCAGCAGAGTACAAAGAAATCTCTCCTGAGCCATCTCAGAGTAAATTGTTACCAGAGCCTGAAGTGAGCCACTCCAAGAGCTGGTCTTTTCCTGGAATTGGAGAAACACGAGGTCTGGTGCTTGTCTCCTGCCTGGGAGAGGAAGTGGCCTGCATTTCCAAACCGGAGAGCCCACGCTGCTGCAGATCCCATGGGACCAAAATGGAACCTGCAGAAGGAGCCTGGGTCACCCAGAGAGGACCTCATCCCAGCCGCTGCCTGGTGAGGAGCAGTGAGGACAGGGGGAGGAGAAACAGCAGCTGAGCCACCCTCTCCCTATTCCTATATCTGAATATCCGAATAGTAGGAATGCAAATGAAGCTGTCAACGTCGTACGAGGAATGAGGGCTCCTACACACTTTCTTCCTGAGATGTCAAGCAAAGTAATTATCCTGTCACTAGGTAGAAGTGATGAAGATAAAGAAAAAGCAAGTTCTTTGATCAGTTTGCTCAAACAGGAAGGGATAGCCACGAGTGACAACTTCATGCAGGCTTTCCTGAATGTATTGGACCAGTGCCCCAAACTGGAGGTTGACATCCCTTTGGTGAAATCGTATTTAGCACGGTTTGCAGCTCGTGCCATCCTTTCAGAGCCGGTGAGCATTTCAGAACTAGCTCAACCACTGCAAAGTGGTACCCATTTTCCTCTCTTCTTACCTTGTCTTCAGCAATAAGCTAAGTTGCAAGATCAAGAATGGTTAACAGAACTTTTTCAACAAAGCAAGGTCAATATGTAGAAAATGCTCCCAGAAATTGATCAGAATAAGGACCGGATGTTGGAGATTTTGGAAGGAAAGGGACTGCGTTTCTTATTCCCACTCCTCAAATTGGAGAAGGAACTGTTGAAGCAAATAAAGTTGGATCCAGTCCCTCAAACCATATATAAATGGATTAAAGATAACATCTTCCCTAAACTTCAGGTACATAAAGGATTTGTGAACATCTTAATGACTAGCTTCCTACAGTATATTGTACTATATCTACACTATATCCTACAGTGAAATAAACCTACCCAGTGATGAGACAGATTCTTCTAACCCCCAGGCAGGTCCCCCATGATGGCAACAGGGGCTGATTGGATGAGACTTTGTGCAGAACTGGGCTTCTTCTCTGAATGTGACCACTGGACTTTTTATTGTCATGAAAATGACTAGACAAGTTCTAGGACCCGCCCACGTTCAGCAGGAAGGAACAAGTTGAGAGAATTGGTTTGAAGACGTAGAGGTGGAAAATCAGAAAGCAGTATTCTGCTTGAACTCTATTGAACTTGTCCAATAAACTGGATGCACATAATGTAACATAAAAGATAATATTTAGTGTGAGTGTGAAGCCTATCTCTAAATATAAGAAAGAATTCTGATCATTTTTAATGGACCACTCCTTCCCTCACCCCAGTTTTATTGAGATATAATTGACATACAACACTGTTTAAGGTGCATGGTGTCCTGACTCGGTACTCTTTTTCTGGTTGTTTTGTTTGTTTTCCTTTTTTTGCATGTTGCAATCTATTGGTAACTTACTAGTTCTCAGAAATTGGCTCTGCAACCGTCTACTACAGTTTCCATTTAATTATGGTGTTTATGTGTTTTCAGAATCCTGCTAACAAAAATAACACTGATAATACATCTTTGGTAAAATACCTCAGAAAGGACATTTTAAGTGTTACCCATAGTTCAATTTTCAAACCCACTACCAAAAAAAGAGTAGCTTATACATAAACCCTGACATAACCCACAATCTCAGGAGACACAGAATTAAGCTCGGAAAAAGAAGGACAATACATCCTGTTTCAAAAGCATTCCATTTTATACTTGCCTGAAGCCCTATCATACTAACCTGGCAACAATAAATTGCCCAGGGCACTTATTCAAATGTGACCAGAATTATTAAGTTCTCAAGAAATCAGTTTTGTAACTTATAATTTTAAAACATACTGGTTCTTTCTAGAATTACACAAATTCCATTTTCCCAGCTGCTGTATCATTTTATTTTATCCTCCTGGTTGTCCTGGAAACAGTCCTGGAATTATTCATTTTCAGAAAACATTTTTTTTTTATTACTTGCATGGCAAGTTCCTCCCGTTATTTTGGAAAATAAATGAATTAGATGTTCTTGAAAAACAAAATACTTGGAAGCACCTGGAGAAAAAAAAACATTGCAAGAAAATGATTGAGTCTCAAGTTCAAAAAGAAAACCAGACATTCATGAGAGGCAGCTAAATTCCAAGTCAACATGGGTTTCAGACGTGCTCTTCTATTAGACGGTGTGGTTTGAAGAGCTGGCTTGCTTTCTGGATGGTCACAATGTCTACCTATCAGCATATGTGTCCATATGTCATTGTTTTAGGATGTCTCCAGTATACCTAGAGAGAGGTGGTGGTGGCCGGATGGGTACAGGTGGCTGCTGGGGTAAAGCAATCTCTCTCTTGAGGTCCTCAGGTGAATGTGAATAGAGACATCCTTACGTGTACAGACCAGGAGGAGAAGGTAGTTCTAAGCTTCTCCTGTGTTCAGTTCTCCCTTTCACAAAACAAGAACCCCAAGGTCTTCTCCATGTATCTCATCCAAGGAAAAGAAGGGAGCTAAATCACCAATTTTTTTAGAGATTGTATTCATTTATTTGGGGGGGGGGGGACAGGCAAGAGGAGTGGCAGAGGGGAAGGGAGAAGCAGGCTCCCCAGAATCATGGCCTAAGCCAAAGGCAGACACCTAACCGACTGAGCCACCCAGGTGCCTGCTAAATCACCAATTTGATCACTATTTCCTGAAGCAAACAAAACCAAAATGTCTCTGGGACTGGAGCCAATTGGCAGGTCTTAGTCTCATTCAACCCTTCCTCGGGGTGCAATGTAATTTCAGGGGGATGACTTTAGCAGCAAGGCAGGCTCATCTGCAAACCCTTCTTTACACATGTTTGTTAGTTTAACTTTATATGGCTCTATATATGGTATTTCAGAAGGTCAGGTGTCAGTCTTCAATAGACCCAAACCCCACTTCCAGCTTGAAAAACTGCAAAAACCAATGCCAGTCTGCCACTTCAAATCCATCAGAAGAAATCAACTCTGCAAGGAAGGAAGGTTGGAGGCGGGGTATTTTTGAATATACCATCAGTAAGTCACTTGTAGACCACCCCATATGGTAAAAACAAGAATACCCAAGTGCTATTCCTGGCTTTGTCCATAGCCAACCATGGAGCTCTAGGAAAGCCACCTCTCTCTGTGGCCAAAGTTACCAGAAAAACTACAAGGTCCCTTGATACGAGGCAAAGGGACTTTTGACTTTAACAAATGCAAGACCATAAAATGGTTTCTTAAAATTCACAGAAGTTACTAATATACCATAACCATAATTTATCCATGACAAGAAGCTATTGTTATAATGCCTGAAATGAAATGATGATGATGCCAAGAGTTGTTATTTGGGCACATTATTTAGTCGAAAATAAAACTTTTTTGAATGCGAAGATCGTGCCCTCTCCCAGACCCCCACAATGAGGTTGTGTGTTGCTCGAAGGCAGGAAGCATTTTTTTTTTTTTTAACTTGGAGTGCTCTGTCCTGGGGGAAAACTCCAGTGGCAACATCCAGAACAGCTCCTGGGACCCTCTGCCAGACATCAGCCAGAATTTCAGATTTATGAGATGGAGGAGTGTGAAATGTCTCTTGGCAACAAGGTAATAAATGATGTATTTGGACACAAATCTCTAGGATAAAAAAAAAAAAAAAAAGGAAACTGCTGGCTTGGTTTTACAGTGAAATTACCAAGCAAAGTGAAGAGTAAAAAGGCATGCATTCCCAGAAAATATCATGATTGCAACAACACTGACCAAGTTGGGTTGTGTTTAAATGGGGCCTGCAAATATTCTCAGTCATCTAAGCCAGACAGACAGCAGTATGGGGTAGGAAGTGAAATGCCAAGGTAAAGAAGGATGGGAAGGGTGCACAACTATCAGAAACCACCTGCAAAGTATTCTTTCTGAGGGTTGGAGGTGCTGTACTATGTACGCACAAAAAGATCTTCATTGTGATGGTTAATTTTACATCGACTTGACCAGGCCACGGGGTAGCCCAAACACATGGTCAAACATTATTCTGAGTGTATCTGGGAGGGTATTTCAAGATGAGATGAACATTTGAACTGATAGATTGAGTAAAACAGATTGCCTTCCCTGTGTGGGTGGGCCTCACTCAATCAGTTGAAGGCCTGGATGGAACAAAAATGCTGAGTAAGAAGAAACTCCCCTGTCTGAACACTATTGGTATTGTATTTTTAAGGATTTTTTAAAAATATGGTAGAAGATAAGTGGATACATTAAAGTTATTAGAAATCAAAGTTTTCAGCCTAAGAGCTACAAATATATATCTGAAAGGGGAAATCTCTGTAATAATTCATTTGAACTGGAAATAGTATATGAACTCAACCACAAAAACTACTGGCACAATCTTAGCTCTACCCACCAAAAGGGACACCCTCAAAACAACAAGCACAATCTAGTTCCCAGATTTTGGTTTCCAAAATTTGTACTCCACCAAAAAAATTAGACATCTTTGGATAAATGGCAAATCCAAATTCTAAAGATAGAAAAGCAAGTTTGTTTCAAAGATTAATGACAGATATGTCAGAAAGTTACAGGACTCAGAATAGGACACATTCTGCAAGACAAATGACCTGAGTTCTTCCAAATGTACATATCATGGGGGGAAAAGGTGGAAGGAATGTTCTAGATCAGAAGAAACCTAGCAAAACATATAAACAAATACAACAGATTAATGTTGTTTAGATCTTGATTTTTAAATTTTTTAAAAATATTTTATTTATTTATTTATTTATTTATTTATTTATTTATTTATTTGCTTGCTTGCTTGCTTGCTTGCTTGCTTGCTTGCTTGCTTGCCAGACAGAGAGCCCAGGCAGGGGGAGAAGCAGGCTCCCCTGCTGAGCAAGGAGCCGGAGCAGGTCCCTGGGGTCATGACCTGAGCCAAAGGCAGATGCTTAACGACTGAGCCCCCAGCCATCCCAGACCTTGATTTTTTTAAAATCACAGTTATGAAAGTAATTTTCAGATTGATTGGAGAATTTTGCATCTGGACTAGATATTATATAATATGAAAATAGCATTTATTTCCAGGTGTAATAAAGGTATTATAAATACAGAAGAAAATGTTCTTATCCTTAGAAGCTGCAGAGCGAAATAAATTGTGATATCTGTCAACTTTTAATGAACCTAGAAGGGGGGAAAAAGGCTGAACTTGGCTGGAAGGTACACACCAGTATTTATTTTGTTAGTTTTCAAATTTTCACAATTTTCAAATTTTTCATAATAATGAAAATATTTTTATCTCATGATAAAAAAAAAAACGAGAGAAATATTTCTAATTTTTCAGAGCAGAGCCTCTACTCTGTTTCCCGTACAAGCCCCAAATATTTTGGGGCCCAGTTTTTAATCCATGAATTTTCCGGGAACGCACCTACTATACGAATCAAGAGATGCTTTCGTTTAACCAGGAGTCATTCACTGTGCCATACATAACACACCTCCACCCACCCGCTCTGATGCTGTCACGCACAGTGACAGCTCAAGCATCTGACTGCTTCATTGTCTTGCAGAGTGGTCGTGCAGAGCACTTAATACTTCTTGCTGAAATACACAACATGTATTCTAAATGAACCTCCTGTTCTGTTCTTTAAATTCTCATTAAAATAATACTTCAGTGTCTTTCAAAACTGTTGGGTACACAGCCAATGTTCCTCAAGAATTCCATCTGAAAATGATAAAAGGAGCCCTTACAAAGCTTTGTTATCAGAAGATGGTGTGACAAGGTAGAAAATTGCTTGGTCGGGGAACAGCCGTAGTAGACATCCTTCAGGGCAAAGCACACACACATAACTTTTCCCCACTAAGTTTTGGATAGAAATCCCATGGCAGCCCCATAAAGGGGACATCCGTGGGGGAGACGCCTGATGGTCAGCAGAGGAGCCTGACGCCCACAGCGGATCTGGCCTTGGCATCAGCTAAAATCTCCATACCCTTATGTTTGTGCATGAAAATAGAAAAGTTACCAAGAGACAGATATTTAAGACCCAGAAAGTTTTATTTGAGGGTTTACTTGAGTCTTTGTGAGAAGAAATTTGCATGAGGTGTCTTTCTTTTTTATAGCATTTCAAGAAGTGTGCGATAGCTCTGAGAGGAAGTACCAGAATTACCTTTTTCTGAACCCAACCTGGGATGTGGCTTGACAGTGAATCATCTGTGATTGAAGAAGGTATTATGAAGACAGTTTCACAATGGTACACAAATGAACCATATCTAGTCAGTTTATGTGTATTCCTCTCTAAAAAAAAAAAAAAAAGAAGAAGAAGAGAAAATTTCACTAACGATCTTTGCAGAAAATATAGAACATGCTTGCTTTAAAACATTGAACACCAGATATGCAGGGATAGGGCGCCTGGCGGGCTCACTCAGTGGAGCCTGCCACTCTTGACCTCAGGGTTGTGAGTTCGAGCCCCACATTGTGTGTAGAGATGACTTAAAAATAAAATCTTTACCAAAAAAAAAATAACATACAGAGGGAAGCAGATTTATTTATCCATTCATTCAACTAACATTTATTAAACATATTATATGTGTCAGGCTGTGTACCAGGTGCCGAGGCTAAAACCATGAGAGGCAGTATCTGCCCTCAAGGAGCTTATAGTGTAATGGGAAAACAGGTAACACGCAGCTAATAGTTACAATAGTTGACATGCGTGCTGCGGCTGTTGGGGTGGCAGGAACAGGCAAGGAAATAGACATGCTTGTGAAGAATCGGGCACAGAGGACACTGTTGCAGGAAAGGCTGCTTTTGTGGAGAGAGAGAAACAAAGCTCTCTGTGCAGCAAGGTCATTATAGCAAAAAAGAGGGTGAAAGATATCCTCTCACCTCCTAATACAATGCCAGAGCTGGAGAATGGCTGGTGGGAAGGCAGAAAGAAAATGCTGTGTAGACGGATTCTGCTGGAAAGGTATCTAACAATACTAACTCAGAGCATAGGTCCTATGGGCATTAGGATTCTAACAGTGGATGGCTGTTTTTGTCTATTCATTTGTTTTCTGCCAGGGATTTGGACTTGCTTTCCAGGTGGGGGATCCCCACACCCCACTTTGTAGGAGTCTTGGCAGCCCTACCCCCCAGCCTTCTCACACACGCACCCCCACCAGCAAGGCGAGGTGCAGCTCGCCAGATGCTCCAACCCCTGGTTCTCACTCTCAGTGGAGCACGTAAAGCACAGAGGCAGCTCGAATTCTGCTTTCAGTGACAGTGTGCAGCGGTGACAGTCGCTACTGCGCCAGCGGCCGTGTCCTAACCAGACTGTTTCTGTGGTACGACCCTGATCTGCTCAGCTTCCGCCAGCTCCTAACTGCATTCTGACCTTGTTCTTTGGTTTGCCCATCAATCTGAGTATGTCTCAATATTCTTGCCAAGGGTGTGCAGAAATAAGTAATTTTTTAGACGGGGGAGAAGAGGTGAAGGTAAGCCAAGTAATTAATGAACAGAAAGCCCTCCTCAGCCTTCGAGACAGACACGATTGATGGGCGATTGTGGGGAAAAAGACGTACGGAGAACGGTGAGAAGCAGAATCAATAGGAGACAATTTAAGAGACAATATCCGTATGGAGGACCAATGCAAACCTGGAGGAAAATATTGACGGAGGAATACTGGGGGTGGGGAAGTCACACCCACAGCGCCAGGCCAGTGTGCACAAAGAAATCTAGGAAGGAGGGAAGGGCAGAAGAAAACTGTCCTAGAAAAAGATGAAGACATATCAACTGATGCATTAAAGGGGACGACAAAGTCTGGGTAAATCCAGAATAGCTCACCAAAAAAAGGTGGAAGAATTCGCTCAGATATGTTCATAAGAAAAGAATAAAGAAGAAGGAAATATTAAAGAGCCATCCAGGTCAACTTTTTTGTAGCTTTGTCTTAAAAAAAAAATAATGTTCACTATATACCGAATATTGGAATACAGAAAAAAATGAGGGAAAACTGTCCACCATCCTATTAAGTCTAACATGACCTTGTTAGCTTGTTGGCAGGTGTTTTGTTTGTTTGTTTAATTGCATAGGATTTTCTTTTAACTTGGTAGTAATTTTGTATCCTGATTTTTCTTTTCTTTTTTTTTTTTTTTTTTGATTTTTCATTTTCTATTATGGTATCCATAGTTTATCTGAAGCTCTTCAGGTCTTGACTATTGTAAATTTTAATGGCATAATCAATAAAAAGGAGATAACCTTTGCTTTAGATGGTGTGTGTGTGTGTGTGTGTGTATGAGTGTGTGTGTCTAGAACTTATCGTGTGCTTACTATGTCATTAGGGCTCTGCGTGCATTTTCTCTAATCCTCAAACAGTCCTATGCGTCACACATAAGGTCACCTGAACAAGTTCAGTGAAGTTCAGGGGTCTGCCACAAGGAGGCGGTAAAGTCAGGTCTGCAGCCAGGTTTATCCGTTCCCAAGCCGGTGCCTTTTCCACCAGGCTGTGGTACTTCCCAGTTAGTTGTTGCCAAATTTTGTGACCCTGAATAATATTGGATCAATATCTGCATGTTGATAGTTTTCCCCTTAGTTTTAATTGATTCCCAAGAATAGCTACCCAGAAAGAGAATTATTAGGTCACCAGAATATTTTTGCCTCTTGATACATCTGGTTAAATGGCTTTCCAAAAGGTTGAATGTCATTTATAGGGCTGTCGCTAATGAGTAAGAGTATTTCAGCACACCCCTGCCCGATATCAATTGTTTTCTTAATTTAATAATAAAATTTTCCTAATGTTCTAGAAGAGGTTTTTGATATAATTTGGTAAAGATAAATGACAAATTACATAATGCAAAGATGCTTAGTTCTAAAATGATTTCAGTATGGTAAGAGGCCTAATCAACCCCCATTTCTCCTTCTTCTTTTGCCAGCAGAACCCCAATGTCCTTCAGGCATCCACATTCCTCTACAAGACCTCGGGCCCCAACTGAACTTCATGGGGGTAAATCTTAATTAGCTTAACCCACTCATGGCACTTCCTTCCACTCCCTTACTAGTGATGGACTTGGGAAATGACATATGAGCCCATTCTGACCAGTGAGCAGGGAGGGATAATGGGGAACAGCTTCTTTGCCATTGTCCCCATTTCTGCCACTAGACCTTAGCCAACGCGAGGATAGGATGCCTAGAACTACTATCACTATCTTGAAACCTTGAGAGGAGCTAAGTGACACACTGATACTGTCAGGTGAGAAAGATGGGAAGAACATGGGTCCGTAATCATGTTACAGAGCCACTTAACTGACCCTCAGCAGAATGCCCCTCCATCTAGACCTCTTGATTTATTTGACAAAAAAAAATCCCTATTCTTTAAGCCTGTTGGGTCTGGGTTTTCTGATCCTTTCCTGATCTTTGTAGCAGATGGAGACATCAGGGTCAGAGGTGTCTCAAGTGTCAGTATTGGCCCATCATGAGGACGGGCAGAGCAACACAAGAGCCCAGGAGAGCAATCAAATGAGACAATATGCAATGATTTCACTCTCTTTGGCAAATTGCAATTTGCAAAGTAGGGTGGAAGTCACCCCACCTGGCAAACCCAAGCCAACAGAAGATTGGATAAGACCAGGCATGATTTCCTTCTTAAAATGATGTGAGTCCCTGGCCACCATCCACAGTGTGAAATCTGTGATCCCTCAAAAAGGAATCGAGTGAGCAGGGAATTCTAAGAAGAGGAGCAAAGTGGAATCTCGCAATGAATGAGAAGAGACCAGGAAATAGAGCTCACACACAGTCAAGGTCATTCAGAGGTCAGGTGTCAGCTCCCGGGTCTACTGTCAGCTTAGGAAAGGTCCTTCCTGTCTAGGGGCTTCCATTTCCTCAATTGTAGTGAGGAGGCTGCACTAAGTGATCATTCAGATTCACTTTAACTCCAAAGTTAAATGATTGGTTCTACCAATGGTGAGAAGGATAAAGTCAATGACCATGCACCTTTTACTTATATGTATTACTCTGATTATAGGTATTATGAACACTAGAAATACTGTGACCCATGGTGGTAAAGAGAGGATGCTCTGGGATCATACAAATCTGGATTCAAATACCACTGAGACGTGTGATGTCGGATAAGTCACAGAACTTCCCAAAACCTTGGTTTCCTATCCTGTTGTCTGAGTAATAAAACAATTCCCTTAAAGAGCCGTTGTAAGAATTAAATGAGTTAAAGCATGTAAAAAATCTTAACCCATGGTAGGTACTCAATAAACTTCTATTTTTGATATATTGTGTGCTTACTATTGTAAGCAGTAAAAATAATTCTATTAGTAGTAGTAACAATAATAACCAGCATTTATAGGCACATTACAGTTCATGAAGCCAGGATTAGTACCTGAGTCTCCTAACTCCCTTTTGTGTTCTTTCTAATATAACATATAGTCTTCCAAGGTCACATTGAATAATATCACACTCCTAAAATGTAAGAAAATGAGAACAAAATATGTACAGAGAGAGCCGCAGGGTAGCAAATACGCACCATACTGTAATTGTAGATAAACCATAACACCGCACCGTACTCTCTTCCATAAAACTGCTGATCTCTGTCCTTCTGCTTTCATCTGACCTCCAACCCTGTGGAACAAGGAGGCAGTTTAATAGGTTCCTACTCCTCGATGAGACTGGCTCTGCCCGAATCAGCATAGTCATGCCCTCCTCCATTCTGTGAAATGTCAGTCATGAGCCTTGAGAGGAAAAGAGAACAGTCGTGGTTCAGGCTGGTGGTTGGTGGAGTCTACTCAACTTCTCTCCAGCAAGAGGAGGCAAGTGGAAAATCTGTACCCAACACAGAGCCCCCTCTTGAATTCAGACTCAGTGTTCAAATGTGTACCGATCTCAAGGTAGGAGAGAGTGTAAGAAGGAAACTTGCCTAAAAATAGAAAAGGAAGCCACTACAAGTCCAGGAGCAGATTCAACAGTCAGAGATAACACAACAGGAAGGAAAGGAGCAAATAGGTGGGCGCACGGAGCCCAGGAGAGCCAGCATCCATGGAACACTCGAAAGAAATGCGTCTTACGTCTGGCTCTAGACAATTACCGTCAGACTCTCCCTACCAAGTCTGGGTTTTTTGTTGTTTACTTTTACAGGACAATAGCCAACACAACATATTCATCTATCTGGGCTGCCATTCAGGTAGAGGAAACGGTAAAAAGTCATGAGAGATTTCTTTGATTCCACTTGCAGTTGTTATCTGAAGGTCATAATAACCTTCCAGATGGAGAAGAATAAAAAGCTAAAGAGAACAGACAAAATCGAAAGGAACACAGGGAGCGCTCAAGAGTGGACCGGAACCCCCCCTTTGCTTCTTAGCAAAACCCAGAAATTCTCTATGCATAAAAGGGCATGCAGAAAGGAGAGCTTGTAAGATTAAAGCTGAGGGTGCTAGGAGACACAGTTCGAGCCCCCAAATTGGAAATTACTGTAGCTTAAGGAAAATATGAAATAATAAAGTATGTTCTCAAAACTCACAAATGCAGGCGCCCGCGTGGCTCAGTCGGTGAAGCGTCTGCCTTCAGCTCAGGTCATGTCTTGGGGTCCTGGGATCAAGTCCCACATCGGGCTTTCTGCTCAGTAGAGAGTCTGCTTCTCCCTCTGCCCTTTGCCCCTGCTTGTGCTCTCTCTCTCTCTCATGTGCTCTCTCTCTCTCTCTCTCTCAAATAGATAAATAAAATCTTAAAAAAAAAAATAAAACCTCATAAATGCAAAAGAAAGAAATTCCTAGACACCAGAGAGGACCGGAGAGAGATCAGAAGGGAGGCCCAATAACCAGAGTCTCAGTGATGCCTTGAGTAAGATGGAGAAATCCCAGTATCTTGGAGGTACTCACGTCACGTGAAAGAGGATGAGTGGAGGGAATCAAGGTCACAAGACATTAACAACATTAATCAATAATCTTTAGAGTATATACTCGAATTTTTTAAGACAAGTAATGTTTAGTTGATGGGAAATTTAGATGTATATAGCCTTAAGGAAAAAGAGATCCCCTTTACCAAGAAGAACAGGATGATATGTAATTAGGTGAATAGGAGAAGGAAACAACAAAGTCTCTAAAAAAGAAAAAAAAATCAACATTACATTTTCAATTTTAGGAAACTTTAGCATTAATTTCAGTCTAAGTGAGCAGTGGTTGACTGACCAGAATGGAAATATATTATGAGGGGAAAATAAGCAAAATAAGCAAAACTTAATAGAAAGTTCTAGACTTCCAAAGAGGCCATGTTCCAAATCCACTGTCCTAGACCACAAATATAAGGTGTGGGGTTTTTTTAAGAGATTTTATTTATTTGAAAGAGAGAGTGAGAGAGCAAAGAAGCAGTGGGATGGGGGGGTAGAGGCAGAGGGGGAAGCAGGCTCCCCGCTGAGCAGAGAGCCTGATGCAGGGCTCAATTCCAGGACCCTGAGATCATGACCTGAGCTGAAGGCAGACACTTAACCGACTGAGTCACCCAGGTACCCTACAGGGTGTGTTTTAAACAGCAGCTAGGTTCTCTTTCCCAAGCAGCACTCAGAGTTCATAAACACACCATACTGGTTGAGGTTTGAAAAGATTAAAAAAAAAAAAAAAAAAAAAACCCACAGAAAATGGTGGTGGGATCTTAGCCAGGACAGAAACAAACACCTGTGTTATTCCTGAATGCAAGAGCAGGGTGTTGCCAGAATCAGTGGCCAGGCTCAAGGATCCCTCCCACTGTGACGCTGAAGCCACAAAGCAAGGGTGGTCTGAAGCTAGGGGTGGAGATTTGGGGGATTTTTCTGAATTCTGGAAAATTCAAGATTTGATCCCCAAACCACAAGCATTCCTCTGAGAAATGTTACTGTCAGACCTTAAGATGCTGCTGTGCATCAAAGTATCCCTTATCCTGACTGGAAAATGTGAATTCCCAAGAAAAATGCATCTGAGCTCCAGGTGGAGGGTTCCAGATCAGGAGCTGTGGAAAACCACCACTGGAACCTGGGATGGAACATGAAGGGACCTTGAAAACATTCGGGTCCGCCTCCCTCACGTACAGGGAGAGAAAATGGAGGTGGGGATGGGTAGAGCTCACACAGATAGGACCAGAGTGCAGGGCCGGATGAGAGATCAGTTAAACAAATTCATCAGGAAAAAGTCCTCTCCAACCTTTCTAGGGAGAACTTCCTGCTCCTCCTCATGCACCTCAACCTCAGGATTTACCAAACCGTAGCCAAACACCCCTATCATGCCTTCCTCTCTGTCTGTTCCACATCCCCCCTCCATGAGCTTCAGGATGAAGACTATGTTTCACTCGTCCCTTTCACCCCAGATCTTAATATAAAAGGCTTAATGTCGATGTTCATAGTTAGGACTCAGTAAGTATTCGGGGAATGAGCTCATGAACACCAAAAATGTAGAGTGGGGAGTGGATAGCTACACGGAAGGAGGACCCCTGGGTCCCTCCAGGACTCCAGACCAGGCAAGGGGAGAACCGGATGATAGGCTGTGCTGGTCAGACCACTTGCAGTCACGGAGCACATGCTGATGTGGAAAAACCCAGTACCTGGCACAGAACAGGGGCTTCGCAGATATTCATTGCTGGCTTGGTTTTGTTCCTTGGCTACGACGCTTCCCGATTTGGCCTTTTATGCCATTGACCAAACTCTGCAACTACCAAAGTGCTTACAAACTAAGCACTACCTTAGCTTATTATTATTATTATTATATTATTATTATTATTATTATATTATTATTATAATTATTATATATATTATTATATATAATATATATTATTATTATTATTATATATATATAATATATATTATATTATTGCAAATCTGACTTCAGAAACCACAGCTTGGGGCGGGGATGGGGGGGGGGGGGAAGGGTGGTGGTGGCAGAAAATGAATATTCATTTTTGCTTGGAGAGTCAGCAAGGGAGGGAAAAGGGGAAGAGGCTGAACCAGATGCCTTTCAAGACTCCTTACGATGAATCAGCAACAAATTCCATATGACCTTGTCTCTACCTATTGATTCAGAAAGACAATCGGCATCCTATGTCATTATCTGTGCCCTAAATTGACTTCAGTCCCCATCAGCAGTGCCCCCCACATGCACACACCTGCTGTCCCTTCTAGCAAAGACCTAGCTCTCAGGCAGCCACAGGTCCTACCCGTCACCCGGACATGCTGGCCACAGCCAACAGGACTGAGGGCAGCACTCTGTCTAAGGACAGTCTGTTGATAAGCTGGCCAGGAGCCCATGACATCGTCCAGCCTGGTCATCAGCCTGGATCAGTCAGGTTCTCCTTTAGGAATGTGAAGAATCTGAGGCTGAGGGCAAAATTTTGAGGGAGAGAGAAGTTGCTGGGGGGAAAAAAAAAACAGAGACCAGGAGTAAAGACTAGAACACAGAGAACGGGACATGGCGGGGCGGGGAATAAGTCAGCTGGAAGAGAGAAACAGACTTGGGCCAAGAGTCACTGGGTCTCCTGCTGAGGTTTCTGGAACCACCTCCCATCCTGCTCCCCCTAGGGGGTGGGCTTCTGAGCACAGGCCTTCTTAAAATAAACGTCTCCTTTTTTGAGGTGCACTGAATCCTTGCCACTAAAAGTGAACCCTAATTAAAGCATGTTCTGATGGGGGTGCATTTGTTGCCTCTTACCTCTGTTACAAATCACCATAAACTTGGGGCACCTGGGCAGCTCAGTTAGTTAAGCATCCTACTTGGTTTCAGCTCGGGGTCATAATCTCGGGGTCATAATCTCGGGGTCGTGAGATGAGTCCTGTGTTGGACTCTGCACTGAGTGTGGAGCCTGCTTGAGATTCTCTCTCTCCCTCTGCCCCTCCCCCCCTCTTTCTCACACTCTCTCTCTTTCAAAAAAAAAAAAATCACAATAAATATAGTGGCCTAAAGCAATACAAATCTAAGATCTTCCAGTTCTGGAAGTCTCGCTTCTCAAATGCCTTTCCCTGGGCTAAAATAAAGATGTTGAAAGGGCTGCATTCCCCCCTGAAGCTTTAGGAGAGAATTTGGTTTCTTGTCTTTTCTAATGTCTAGAGGCTGTCTGTATACCTTGGCTCAAGGCCACTCACCTCTCCTTCTGTGACCCTCCTGCCTCCTTCTTTCCCTTATAAGAACCCTTGTGATTACACTGGGCCCACCCAGGAGATCCAGGATAACCTCCTCTTCTCGAGGTCTTTAACCTGAATTATATTTGCAAAATTCTCTTTGCCACCTAAAGGATCATAGTCACAGGTTCTAGGAATTAGGACGTGGACATCAGGGGGGACCACTATTCTGCCTACCACATGGGAACAAGGGTGGTCCCCTAAGCATAGCAAAGTAGACTGAGCCTTCAAAATACCCACAAAACCGTAAGTCAGCTAACAGAGAGATACTTAAATTCTAAATGCTTCGAACAGGAAGGAAGCAAGCGGGCCAACAAACAGGCAAACCGCCTGTTCACAAATATCTCATCGTGAACAGGCCTTCTCCTACATTCTCAAGTCTGGTTTCCAGACCTGACATGAACACAGGGGTTCCTGGGCATGTGGGCTTAATTTGAAACGCCCAGTGAGAATCTCACCCTCATTGGCAGACCATCCTTCTGGTCCTGCAACGAATGAACAAGCAGACTATTGAGAGTGAGGCCGACCAGAACTATAGAAGGGATTGGTAGAGATTCACCTTCAATTTGGGTCCTTCTGCATTACTGACATTTTATTTAAGCTCTATTTCGCTCAGAAGATCCCGTTGACAGCCCAGATGCACACGGCTGGGTAATTATTAGGGCACTAAGAAATGACATGATGGGAAGAGAGGAGAATAAATGATTCCCCAAAAATGCCCAGGAGCGGCTCTGGCTGACCAGTGGTGCAAAGCTGCATCGCCCCGTGGGTGCAGGACGAGGGGAGAGAGGCTGAGAAAGACTCTAGGCCCCGTCCCATTCTGGTCCTATCTTTCCCAGGTCACTTTCTGGCTTCTTGCCTGCTGTGGAGGAAATTTCAGGTGCCTTCGGTCGTGTTTAATTGGAAAGGAGCCCTACAGGCTTGGGATTTCACGGGAACCAGTTGTTTAAGAAGCAGAGATGCTTACCAAAAAACAAAACAAAAACAAAAACCTGTGTTGGATTCCATTTTTCAAAAAATATGTAAGTACCAAGCACCGAGCACTGCATCTTCAGAAGCCAGCGACCGATCATTCAAACTGCATCCAGTGGGAGTCAGATGACCACCCCTGCTCCTGGGTTAGAGGATTCCGTAGCAAGGACTCCACACCCCTTTGTAAAGGACACGAAATCAGGATGATTCAAACATGTTGATTCTCTCTGATGTGAAAACAGAGCGATGATGCTTCAGACATGGCCCGAGGGCTTTAGGACTCCCTCTAACACAGCCCTAATGGGATCTACACTCGTATAAATCTAGATCGCTAGAAAATCAGTGCATTTCATCTGAGTTAGGAGGTCAGAGCTCCTCGAGCTTTCTATGTGGGCATTTGTAGGTTCCTGAGCCCCAAATGTTATCACCGAAGAGTCAAAGATAGAAAAATGACTTCCATCTTCAGGGTTTCCCAGACGACCGACAATCGACCCGAGCCAAGCACAGAGTCAGCATGGCACAATTTCCATCGGTTTACGTTTCTTTTTGAACTCTCTGCTGTCCTTGCGCCCCTCACGTAAGTGTCCTGTTTTCCATTGTGATGAGTCTGGATGATGGAATGATGAGAAAGCATGTTGGGTAACAAATGAGATTAGGAAGGCAAGAGAAAAAGGGCAAAAGGGTATCACTTCTCACCTGTTGAAATAACCTACACCCATTTCTTTTTTTTTAAGATTTTATGTATTTATTTGCCAGAGAGAGATTGAGAGAACATGCACAAGCAGGGGGAGCTTCAGGCAGAGGGAGAGGCAGGCTCCCTGCTGAGCAAGGAGCCTGATGCAGGGACCTGATTCCAGGACCCTGAGATCATGACCTAAGATGAAGGCAGTTGCTTAACCTACTGAGCCACCCAGGCGCCCCCCATGACGGTTTCTAAGACAAAGGACAGGCTCTGTAACCCATTAGAGCCGGGAACTGGGCTAACTCCATCCTCGGAGGTGGTTTCCACAGACTTGGGAAGCAGGAAGCCAAAAAGGAGCAAACACGCTCTCTGCTCCCAGATGGATTTATTCTGACAAGGAGGCCATACGAGAAAGGAATAAATGCATATAGTACAACCCTAAATAGGAGCACAGTGGGATGGAGATTCTATAATGGGCAACTGCCTAGAAATATTGACGCTGAGGAGCAGAGAGGCTTAGAAAGCAGAAAGAAGTGATGCTTCTGCTCTCTGATCTGATTTCAGATTTTGGGTCTTCGGTGAAAAACCAGAGGCACAGCCCTCATGAAATGGCTTCTGGAAAACCAAAGTAGGTCTAGTTGGAGGTCAGAAGGACCTTCTGATGCTCTGAGAATTACAAATACCACAGTAACAAGAACTAAAGATTATAGAGCAGGCAAAGGAAATTGTTTTCCTGTTCTCTTCAGTAGGCAGAACAGTGACTCCCCCAGGGATTTCCACGTTCTGTAGCCCAGAACCTATGAACCTGTTAGGTTACACGGTAAAGGGGAATTCACACTGCAGATGGAATTAAGATTGCTAATCAGGTGACCTGGAGATGGAGAGATTATTTTGGATTATCTGAATGGGCCCAAGGTCATCACAATGTTCTTAAAAGTCGAGGAGGAAGACAGAAGAGAAGGTCAGAGGGATTCAGCATGATGCCCTGGGGAAAGGGCTCAATCTACTGTTGGTGGTTTCATAGAATAACAAAGGAGCCAGGAGCTAAGGAAGGCAGGCAGCCTCAAGATGCTGGAAAAGGCAAAGGCACGGATTTGCCCTAGAGCCTCCAGAAGGAGCTCAGCCCTGTGAATACCTCGATCTTAACCTGATAGGATCTATTTCAAATGGACTTCTGACCTTCATTGTCATTAGCCAGTAAGTTTCTGGTCAGTTTTCAGCAGCTGTAGGAAACACACACCTGCCAAGTGAGGATCAGTACAGGAGTCTGATAGGTCTCAGTGAGTACCAGGCATATAACTCGTGCTCCCCTCACGAAGTTTTTGAGGAACTCCAAGCAGCTGTTAGGAAAGGAAACGTTTTCAGATTCCTTGATTTTCATACCGTGACTGTTAAGCTGGGGGTGTCTGAGCCGGGCGGAGGGTCCACTCTTAACGGAGCTCAGGAATCAACCCTCTGACCCCCAGTGAGGTGCAGGCACCTCGGCTAAGGGTGGTATACTCACAATGAAGAGACTTTTGTAACATTGTGGTCTGAGAAAGATCTCAGATGTGCCAATTTGTTGTTTCAAAACTAGGATTTGGTGTACAAAAGTCATGGTGTGGCTGACACATCAGAGATCAACCCAAAGATCATTCCCCCAATCCTCCTTGCTAAGAGACCTTTTGTTTTGTTTAGGTATCCACCTCTCCCCACCCCCAACCCCTTACCCCCCACCCCGCCATGAGCTTCAGGGTCAAGTGGTGATTGATATAAGCCAGTCACAGTGGTCACCTTTGCCCAACACTGTCCTCATGGGCACGTGATGCTGTTCTGGCCAATGAGCTATAAAGGGAAGTCTGCTTGCTGTGAAAAGAGACTTGTGGAAGAAAAGAGATTCTTTCTGCCTCTGGGTGTTACTGTGATGAAGAGGTGATTTCTGAAGTTTCAAGCCATCATCTCCAGACCATGGAGGCATGAGGCTGAGAGTAAGGCCATTTGTCAAGGGTCACAGGATGGAAAGATGGGCAGAACCTGGGTCCCTGGTAATGCCAAAGTCCCTGAATTAACCAATATCAGAGCTTCCCTATTTGAGTCTTCTTTTTCTTTCTTTCTTCTTCTGTTTTTAAAGTAGATTCCATGCCCATCATGGAACCCAACATAGGACTTGAACTCATGACCCTGAGATCAAGACCCAAGCTGAGATCAAGAGTCAGATACTTAACCAACTGAGCTACCCAGGTGCCCCCACCTAGCTAGGTCTTCTTATTTATGTAATTATGAATCCCTTAGTTTTTCTGTTGGTTGCAACTGAAAGTATCCCACCTGATGAACAGATGGCTAATTAACATCCTTAAAACATATAAGTTAATGAGCAAAAGATGTCTATTTTAAGATTTTAAAAATTAAGCAAAAGAAAAGAGCAAGTAACTGCCAAATGAAGAAAAACAACTAGACAGTAAACATTTGAAGAAGCATTCGAATTTACTAATCACCAACCAAATGTCAATAAAAATAACCAGATACTATTTGTTGGCTCCAAATCGACAAAATCCTTCTTTCAACAATGGTATTTGATATGGTCGATGGCTCAGAGAAGTAGGCGTTTCTGTTGGAAATGTAAATGGACCCGTCCTTTCTGAGAAGCAACTTGGTCACACGTTATCACAGAGAAAATCCCTGTTGGCTGGATCAGAGATAGGAATATCCCCAGCAACACTGTTCTCCCCAATATTTGTTTAAATTCTCTGATTTGCCAGGGAGGCCAGAAGCTCTCTTGGAATTATCCAGAACTATGTCCTCATCTGAAGTTCAGACATGTTTGGTAAACGTACATGGGGCCACCTGAAATTCAGAGCAAAACCAGTGTCCTCGGAAGGAAGTCTTCCCCAAGGAAGAAAAATCAGACTTGTCAGGCAACAAGGTCTGCAAATGGAGGAGGTAGCCATTAGAGCACAATGCGATAGACCAGCCACCGGGGGTTTCCTAGAGAGAAAAAAATGCTACGTTTGAAACCAGAGGTCCTCAGTACAAAGAGGATAATAGCTAACACTCCAGGGTCCTCTGCAAGGGGGGCCCTCTTCAATATGGATTAGATAGGAGGGAAGGTGCCTCACCTTGCCCATGTGTCTGAGGGACCAGCAACCAAGGTGAGGCACCCTCTAAAAACCTTCATAATATGCTCGAGAGGAAAAGGAAGCTGTACAGGGAACTCCAGTAAAAGCAGCTATTCAACCAAGAGGACAGGTCCTGGGCCCAGTAAAAGCTGCCCCTTTTTTGGCAGGGGTGGGAGGGGTTGTTGAATGTTGAGTTTATCGCCTTTTATATTTTGACAATGCACATCAGCACAAGTCTTCAGTACCATGGGGGTTTAGTACAAGATAAATCACCTCCCAGTTTACAGACCTTTTTTTGCCCACTGGGCTGACCTCCTCCAGGCTTGGGAATTCTGGCTACTTCTTGGAAAGGTGTGGAACTCAGGTGAGATCAGCAGCAGGTGAGTCTCTGGGAGGTCTTGCCACCAGAGCACTTCAAGACAGCCGCTTCCTTGTTCAATACTGTTGCAGATGCTGCTTTGTTTCAATACCCCGAAGGAAGGGGTATTGCTCTGCATTGTGCCTCCATGAGAAATGGTCCTTTTTTGCCAGTATGGTTGGATAGCTTACTTAAGCTGTTTTTGTGTGTGTTTTTTTTCTTTTTTTTAAGATTTTATTTATTTATTTGACAGAGAGAGACATCACAAGTAGGCAGAGAGGCAGGCAGAGAGAGAGGGGGAAGCAGGCTCCCCACTGAGCAGAGAGCCCGATGTGGGGCTCAATCCCAGGACCCTGAGTACATGACCTGAGCCAAAGGCAGACACTTTGACCCACTGAGCCACCCAGGTGCCCCTCACTTAAGCCGTTTTATTCTCAGAGCACACTGAGGATTCTAAGTCTGTGACTTCACTTGTGTCCATATGCTGGAAAGACCTGAGCGACATTCACCACGGTCAGGAGACCTAAATCTTTTCATATCACGTGACCCAGCAGTTCTCCTTCAAGAAATGTGTCCTGATAACCAAAATTCACTCAAAGATCTTTGGACAAGAATATTCATCATCACATTTTCATAACTGCAAAATATCGAACAAAAGATGTTAAAGAATTAGAGAAAGGCTAAGTAATTTACATCATCTTTAGAAATTATGTTTCTAAAAAGTACTTAACAACATGGGAAAATGTTACGAATTAACCAAGGAACGATTAATGCGAAGAACTCAATGGGTGCTATGACCCTACTTTTGTTTTTTTTTTTTAAATGGAAAAAAAGACTGGAAGGTAATGCACTCAAATTTTGCATAGTAATTAACTCAGGATGCTGAGATTAAGTAGGATTTTACTTTTCATTCTTTTAAGTGAGGGTTTATGTTTCATTTTTTGAAGGTTTTGCAATCGTTTTACCGTGAATGTGAATTGCTTTTGTGACGAATAAAATTATAATACAGTTATGAGAATGCTGTGCTGATGAATTAGAAAACTTCTATTCAAAATCTGATATTTCATTTATTTAATTTTTTAATTTTTTTTAAAGATTTTATTTATTTATTTGACAGATCACACGTAGGCAGAGAGGCAGGCAGAGAGAGGGAGAAGCAGGCTCCCTGCTGAGCAGAGAGCCCGATAATGCAGGGCTCCATCTCAGAACCCTGAGATCATGACCTGAGCCAAGAGCAGAGGACTTAACCTACTGAGCCACCCAGGCGCCCCTGATATTTCATTTATTTTTTTAAATTTTACTTTAATTCCAGCATAGTTAACATATGGTGTTATGTTTCAGCTGTACAATGTAATGATTCAACAATTCTATACAATTCTCAGTGCTTGTCACGATAGATATGCTCTTAACCCTCATCACCTATTTCATCCATCCCCCTCACCTCCCGTTTAGTAACTATCTGTTTGTTCTCTAGAGTTAAGAGTATATTTCTTGGTTTGCCTCCCTCTCTCTCTTTTGTCCCTTCTATGCTCATCTGTTTTGTTTCTTAAATCCCACATATGAGTGAAATCATATGGCATTTGTCTTTCTCTGACTTATTTCACTTAGCATTATACTCTCTAGCTCTATCTGTGTTGTTACAAATGGCAAGATTTCATTCTTTTTACGGCTGAGTAATATTCCATTGTGTATATTTATCTTCTTTATCCACTCATTCATCGATGGACACTTGGGCTGCTTCCATAATTTGGCTTGTAGATAATGCTACTATAAATATAGGAGTTCCTCTATCTTTTCAAATTAGTGTTTTCATATTCTTTGGGTAAATACCCAGTAATTCAAAGCTTATCTTTTTAAAAGAAAAAAAAAAAAAAAAAGAATAGGGTTGAGTGCCCTGTTCAGACAGAGAACAGTTTCACCTCTAAGTTCCTTTCTGTTAATCAATCTGCAGGACAATACTTAAGATGAATTGGATTCCGAAGCAAGCTCTTTTAAAGCTAAATTTCTTTGTAGGCACTTGGTACATTTTCCTATGACTTAAAAAAGATGATTAGTTCTATGCTGGATGTATTCATTTGTTGTAAAATGTTCCTCAGAATTAGGATATTCGGTTTTAATATAAAGAGGAAATACTATTTCTCTTCTAATCTGTCATTTGTCTTCATTCATTTAAATACAGGGTTTAAATACACCTTTTTGCACTTAATGGATATACAACCAGATTTGGAGAACTATTTTAAATACACTAAAACTAAATAAATAGGTAAAAACATTTAGGGAAGCAACTATCGTCCATTTTTTACATTCATTACAATATCTCCTCGCAAGAACACATGAAATGTTTGGAGAAACCTTAAATGCAATGTGACAACGAAGAGGAGCTGGTTTAGGAGTTTGCCTCGGGTCCTCTGACCCATCCTAACCCTCGGCTCCACAGGATGGGGCCTGGCGGCGGTCTCTGTGGGGTGACAGCCCAGAGGCTGCAGAGAGTGACCAGTTCACTGCCCCCTGCCCCAAGACTCCTTGCCGCTGAGCTCAGCCCCTGCCTGTCCAGCAGGGAGGAACTGAAGCTCGCCAGAGGCTTAGGCACTGGCTGGTGTCCCTTTAGTCCTACATTCTAGAGGTAAGGACATTCAACCCCAAAGCCTTCCCTGCCCCCTTCTCATTCCTGGATGTCTAGACCTGGTATGGATTCCTGATGGTCCCTAGTGAGCCAAGCCGTCTGGCAACCAGAAGCCCACTGAGAAAAACAAGAAACACGGGGCAAACCACCAGTTTCTCAGACCTCGCACTGAATTCTCACCGTTTCACTTGCACCTGTTTTTTCCCTCCTGTCTGACCAACATTCTCCCTGCCTGGCCTTCCACGAGTCCTCATGGCCAAGCCCTGTTTCACTTCTTCCCCCTTCCCTCCCTCTCTCCCCTCTCACACATGGACACACAAGCGCACATAAACACACTCACACATACACACAGGTATACACACATATACACACATGCACATGCATACATATACACACGTGGGTGCACATGCATACACACATATGCATGCACACACATGCGTGTGTGCACATGCATAAATACATGTGTGTATACATGTGTGTGCATACACACAATGGACATGCATACTCGTGTGTGTGTCTTGTGTATATGCATGTGCATACACGTGTGTACACATAGACTTACATATATATGCATGCACCCATGCATATGTGTGCAAATGTATACACACATATATGCATGCATACACATATATGCACATGTGTGTATGCATGTGTGCACAGTACATATGCATACATGTGTGTCTATACATACATGTGTGTGCACATATACATGCACATACATATACCAGTGCTTTGCAAGTTGCCCATCATCAATTAATAAAAACAATTTACTTTTAAACTGTTTGATTGTCCCAGTTATTGCCCTCTGCTTTAGTTCTCCTCTTTTTAAGTATAATATTCTTTTGCTTTTTTCAGATACCAAGAAAATGCCCACAGGTTAGTACAACTACTGTAGCCCCTGATTGAGAATGCCCACCTACTCCCATATCCACCCATGGGTACTCTCAGAGTCTTTGCTCTTCCTCCAAGCCCCCAACTACCACCCCAAGGCACAGGGGTGGGACCTCTGCTAGGGGCCACTCTGTCTCAACTCTGCCCAGAGCCCAGCAGAGCACTGGGAAGCCCCCCACACACAGTAACTAGTATGTGGTGATGATGTGGTCTGCTGCAGAGAGTGCCCAAGGTCAAGTGTGCTATTTAATGTACAAGCTCGGTCCCTCAAGGACCCTGAAGCTGATGTTTATCCTTATTGGTCTGATCATTCTTTTGGTTCCTTAACAATTCCCTCCCAACAGCCTCTGTAACACACTCTGACTTGGGAGAGGGGGTTGGGGAACACGTGGTGGTCACAGGGGCACTCTCTGATCGGGGGACCACCCTCTCTGTGACCCATCAGGCTCCCTGCTCTCACATACCTGAAACTCCCTCCCACAGCCTACTTCTTTCCTGGCCAGGAACCCTGCCCTGGATTCCACTCTTCCCGGCTGTGCTTCTGACCCTCTGCCTCATTCCTGCCAGGCCCCTCCCCTTTATGGCCATATCCAGCTCCCTAGACCACAACCTGTGGGGTTCAGGGCCTCACTGCAAATGGGCTCAGTACCCAAAACTTTATGGGACTAGCACCTGACTCCCAGATCATCTACCGCCTCAGGCACCGCCCTCAGCCAAACCCAGTGGATCAGGGCCCTATAATCTTGTCCTACTCTGAAGCAAGCTTGAGACACCTCCTCTTAGGAAAGGGATACTTGTCCAACTTCTCTCCCATTCCCAGCTCATTTGAACTGAAGCAACCGGCTTCAGAAACACCCAGATTCCAATCCTAGCCTTTGCTACTCACTAGAGCTACAATGTCAGGCAGGGACTTAAGCCCTCTCCACTTACCTGCCTCATCTTAAGAAATGCCAATCACAACAACAGCTTTGCAAGTTTGTCAGGGGGTTACAAGAAGAGTGTTCAAATGTGGCATAGGGCACAGAGTAGACAAGCAAAACAAGGTCCCCACTACTATCATCCAGGCTCAGTATAGCCTCTCCTGGCTCTTCCCAGAAGTTCTGGAAGACTCTAGCCATGTATCCACTTGCTGGCCAGATGCAAAAAAAAAAAAAAAAAAAAATGGCAATGACCGCAAATTGTGGTTCAGTTTTCCCTACACACACTCTCCCAGACAGGCTCAGGCTTTAGGCCTGCCTGTGGTCTATTCCTATAATTTCCCATTTTGAACTGCTGCCCATCCTGTATACCCCCCACCCCGAATGCCTGCCTTTAGCAGCACACACAAAACCCGGGCGGTATGCCGGAGCATTTGTGCTGGCTGGCAAGAGCTGGCCATTAAATTTTCAGGAGTGTTGCTAGTCAGCTGAAATCAGCCATGGTAGGAATATTTACACCATGGAAATCGGCAACCATTGCAAGTAAATCTGATTCCCCCCCACACACACATTCCATGCCCCCTATTGCAGATTTAAGATCCCACACTCGACCCAATGCTCACTCTTGAGCATGACTCATCTAAGCAACCCTCCCTTAAACCACATTCCTCCTACCACCTCATTGTCCATTACTAAGAGCTCCCCTTAGGGAGAACTCACAGGGGACTGGGTCTGGGCTCCAGCAACCGTGACCCCGGCGCGGCGTAAAAAGAATCCCAGATGTGGCACCATCCAGGAGAATAACACAAACTCTGGACATCCCAGAGGACTCTCAGCTTTGTTTACTATCAAGTTCCTGTACGTCTGAGACAGCGCCTGTCAAAATAGAGGCAATAGACCATTTCACACATTAATTATCTCAGACTGCAAACCTAATGGGAAGATTTCAGAGGTTCTCCTACCGAATAAATAAGCCCTGTCAAGGTTCCATATAAAAGATTCTGGAAGGATGAGAGTCTAAACGACAATCCCCTAGTAATATTTTAATTGAGATGATGCCATGTGACAGAATGAATTCCATCCACGACTTCCCGTTGGCTCCCGTGTGACCTCTCCCCCCATTTTTTGACAGATTTGTCTTGCTGAACATCTTGGAGAATGTGAAAAACATGGCCCCCCTTTTTTTCCCTCTGTCATGCTGAAATCTGAATCTCATGAATTTAATCTCATGAATTTATTTTCCTTAAAATAACAGGTGCTGCATATTCTGATCACTTCTTGCTTCAATTATATTTGGTTTAACACTCCTTTTCTAAGTAGCTCTGCAGGTCTTCTCGCTCTGTCTCTCCTCCATCAGTGAAAGATCGTTGCTTTGACCTTCAAGCTGACCATGGTCAACAAAGAGAAAAGGGATCAAGGATGCTGTTGTTTCCCTGGGTATAAGTTCAGACTCTGGTTTTCTATTCTTGACACCATCTTTCGTGCTTTTCAACCACGGAGGATAACTTTGGAAAGTCCTATAAGATAGCTACAGACTTGAAATGGCTTAAGATAGGAACAAGTGAACGTGCCTGTCCATCCACAGTAATTCAGGTCACCCACATCTATGTAGCCGGTTATGTACGCAGGAAGACTGGGGTCAGAACTTGGCCAACTCTATTTGTCCCCTGCCAGCTGCCCCCCTGGCAGCTCCAGCTGTTGGTGGCACTGGATGAAGGCCGGAAGACCAGAGGAGAAGGACTTCTCTTCCTGTCTGCATCACCCCCAGGATGGCCCCTCATCCCGGCACCAGCAGGTGGAGCCTGGAGGCGGGTGGCTCCCATGCCCAGCTTCCTCTCACTGTCCCAGAACGTGGCTCCCAGACCCTCAGCCCTCCTCCGAGGTGCCTGCACCTGCTGGGAGGCACCCTCCCCGGAGACTCGAGCCCCATTCCCAGCTCTTGTGATGCCAGCAGCTGCCAGGCAGTGTCCCCTCCTCGGAAGTCTGTCACTTATGTGGGTCCCCGTCCAAACTTCTAGATTCTGGGGACCCCCAATAGCTCCTTTTGTTCTTCTAGCCCAAGGGCTCCCAGCCACTTCCTGAAGAAACTCTTGCTTTGCTAATGGTTACATCTGTGTTCCCTTCTTGCTTTTTCTGTCTGATTAATAGCTGTTTGATCAATTCCTTAGAGTAAATTCTATTAAAAGAACTTGGGTGCATTCGGTTTCCTGACCAGATATTGAATAATAACACACTCACACACGCAACATGCTTATGTACCAACGCTGTTCATGGACATTTGTGTAGCTACATGCTTTCTAGATGCAAACTCCTAGCGCTTTCCTCCATTTGTCCCAGCCCTGCACCTGCCCCTTTAAGGGTCCTCATTGACACTCTATCCTTCCCGGATTCTAAAACGCATTGGAAAGAACAAAGCAACAGAGTTCTAGATGATGCAAAATCTTTCCCTCTTACAAACATAAGCATCTGTTCCATGCTTCTATAGTCAAAAGCTTATAGGCCAACTCTTTTTAACATCAGGCACTCTCGATGGTAACATTTGTTAACAACTTACTGGCTCAAGTGGGAAATGTTAAACAATTCAATGATAGAAAAAATCCCTATTGAAATTCTCAACGGATTCCTTCATTTATTCAACATACAGCATTTTCCACTCGGTGCCCGACATTCTTCTAGATCCTTCCAATCCAGGAAATAAGATGAACAAAGTCACAGCCCTTAGGAGGGTGAAGGGAGGCCAGAGGAATGAGGGACAAGGAAATGGTCTGTGCGCAGACCTGTGGCAGGGAAGACAGATACAGGGAGCGACTTCAGGCAGGTAGAGTAGAGGCTCCATGTGATCGATCTGCAGTCTAACCATCTGGTTTCAAATCCTACCTTGATCACTTACTGGCCAATGACCTTGGGAAAGTCACTGAGCTTGTCTGTGCCTCCTGTTTCCTTTTTTACAAAATGGGGATGATAATAAAGACCTTTATTATCAAGAAGACCCTTCTTCAAAGGGTTGCTAGGAAAATTAAACATAGAGAACGAATGGTGCTTGCCACAGTGTGGGCTACCTATTATTACTATCAACATGAGTGCCAGCTAATGCTGCTATCAACATCAGTGGAGGTATGCTCCGAGGGCTCATTCGCCCTGGAAATCTGACTCATTAATCTGGGGGAGCCCAGAAGGGCCAAAGGCACTCCTCCCTACCTGATCTACCTGCCTGCTTCCCTCTCACCATGATAGGGTTATTTATTGGAGTCAAGACGTTTACCTAATAGGTGCGTTCAATCACCATTTGGTCATTTGGAATCTAATTTATTATGCAACAGTTTGCTGAGGGAATGAGAATTTTTAGGGTGCACAGGAACTTCTATCTGGCCCTGGAGAGAGGTCAAAGGATCCAAATAGCAGAAGGAGCACCGAAAGGGGAGGCAAAGCAGCATGGGAAATGATTTTCCACCACAAGGCGGGGCCGGCCCCGTGTATATAGTCTGGGCTACCATAGCTTTTCACACGAGACTTATGAATCACACTGAGTACGTCCTATGGGTCATTTACTTCCCTCTATCAATTACTAGCCAAGCCAGACACAGTCGGAATTTAAACCAAATCCCTTCCCCCCCCCCCTAACTGCAACCCTCATCGCCACCGTTATTGGGGACCGCAGGAGCTCCAGCCTTCCAGGGAGGGAGACAAAGAAATGCCCGTGTCTTGAAAATAACCTTTCCAATTTCCATTTTTTATCCATCCTGATGAGCCTGGCAGAATCATGAACCCCATCTCTAGATCTCATAAACGGTGCCAGCAGAGCTGAAGACAGGCTCTCCTCATGGTCAGCTTAGCATCCCGAGCTCGCCGCCGGGCGCTGCTTCTCGGGGGTTTTCATCATCTTAATTGCAGCTTGCACGCCCACCTTTTCTGCTCAAGGAGCTCCGAGTATTAATCACCTCCCGAGTCACTTTGGGTAATGCTGAGTGCTTTATCTTCTGCTCTTGTCACCCACATAAGGACATGGGAGGTCGCAGGTAGGCAAATGGCTTCCTCTTCGATCACAGCCTCCCTGAAATCCTAACCACTCATGACCCTGGAGGAAAACTTCTGGCCCTCTCCTCTGGGCAGCCATTCTTCACTCTGGTGAGTTGCCTCCAAGGCCAAATTCATCAACGTCCATTGTAAAAAGGACCAACCTGGCCGATGTTTTATTAACCCTTTGGAGGCGCCATCCAGAGAGGTCAAAGACATCAAGCCATGCGACAGTAGTTTCTGAAAGCCCGAGCAGCCTTAGCATCGCCTGACTCTTGGAACTACAAACTCTCGGGCCCCACCAGAACTGCAAACTCTCGGGCCCCACCAGGACCACCAGGACCTTGGGTGGGACCCCGCAGTCTGTTTGATTATGGGCTCCCTGGGCTCCTGATGCTCTCTCAAGCCTGAGAGCCACTCAGGGTGGGAAACAGGAGTGCCCGCGACACCAGAGATGAACCAAACCTCGTGCCTTTGGTCGGACCACTTCACTTTGCACCTAAAGGCAGGCAAATGAATGTCCCATGGCTCTAGTCCCATCTGAGGTTCGGCTCAGCAATCCTGACACACCCGCCCTGCCGGAATTAGGTGCAGGCTCCGAGCTTCACCGCCTCCCATGGGTATTGCTCAGAGCTCTTATCACCGGCCGGCATGACTGTCAGCCCCGGTCCTGGCTTCTCCCGCTAATGCAAGCTCTTTGAGGGGAGGGAGCCCGTTTGTACACCAGCATCTAGCCCGATGTCTGGCATTTAATAAGTGAGTGAATCAAGGATGAATAAATGCTCAGAAAGCCCAGAGGCATTGGCAGCGTAGCCCCTTCAGTGACCACGCCCTCCCCTTAACCATCCCCCAAACCCTTCATTTGTTCGTGTACCTCTGAAATCTCTGTAAAGAATTGACCCAGGTTTTCCTTTTTCAAAGATGCATGAGAAATTTGATACATGAGAGCTGTATCTCAAAGCTCATTGTTTTCGCGTGCAATGCCCAGTTTCTAAGTGGGAGATGTAACAAAACCATTGTCATTAAGATGTTCCTGCATTTCTCCTCCTGCAAGAGCAGTAGCTCTTACCCCTCACTCATCATCCTTCAGGAGACGGACTGGGAAGCTCAGCTCTGGTCCCCTTAGTGAGGTGGTGTTAGTATTTCCGTAAGTCTTGCATAAAACAAATTCAAGTGGGTGAAGGTTGTGTTCCCAGTCCTAAAACCATCCTCGTAGATCAGGCAATCGTGTCCAAGGATTGTGGAGGAAAAAGCCTCGGGGTTGGGGATGTGCCAATAAATGGCCTCACTATAGACCCATTTGCTGTTCACACTCTCTAGCACGCTTTCAGGAACTTTGTCTAAGAGGCCGTGTGGGTAGAATTCTTAGATGGCCCCCATGATCCCCCTCTCCCCGGGTATACACACACCTTCTCCCAGTCCTTTGACCAAACACGAATCTAAGTGCTTCTGTGAAGGGATTTTGCAGATGCAATTAAGGCCCCAAATCAGTTGACACTAAGAAAGGGAGAGGGAGATTACCTTCAGTGGGCCTGACCTTATCAGGTAACCCTTAAAAGCGACAGGATTATTCTCAGCAAGAGAGAGTTGAATCCTGAAGGATGTCTTCCACCGCTGCTTTTGAAGATGGAGAAGGTCACAAAATAAAGAATGCAGGTGGCCACCAGCGGAGAGGCATCAAGGACGCAGGACCGTTTTCTATGGCTACGAGGAACTCAATTCTGCCAACAACCCGAATCGACATTGGAAGCAGACTCTTCCTTAGTTGAGCCTCCTGATGAGACCACATCCTGGCTGGCACCTTGACCTCAGCCTTGTCAAAGCCTGAGCAGAGAACCCAAACACTTTGCACCCAAATCTCTCATCTATAGGCTGTGAGTTAATAAATGGGGGTTGTTTTAAGCTGCTAATGTGTGGTGATGGTCAGATGACAGCAAGAAGATAACACAGATGCTAATAGATAACGCCCCCTCCTTTACCCGAAAAGGTAAGTCGGCCCTACCCTACCACATAGACCACTAATGTATACTCCATGCCTACCTCTCACCCCCACCACCATTTTTAGCCTTGCCAGAGAAGATTCCAGAAGTTCAAACCTTCCCCATTATAACAGAGGGCAAACACATGTGTGGGGATGGGAAGAGGCCAGGCTGCTCTGGGATAGGCCATGTCACACCCACATCATTTCCGGCCTTGCACCCTCGTGTGGCTGTCACACGCTTTTTTGCAAAGTATTATTTTTATGTCTCACATCATCTAGCACATTGCCCTCACCCTCACAGCAAAGCCATTCTCTGCTCAGGGCCCTGAAATGTCCCAGATAGTGCCAACTGCCTTGGGATTTCCATGACCCTCCAGCTGTCTGCTTTGTTTTATTGGCCCTAGTAGGCATCCTGACTGCTACACCACAAAATCCAAAGAGGCCCAATTCTTCAACTTTCTTCACATGTGCGCTGATGGAGTCATTTATGGTCTCTCTGGCTGGCCTTTTTGTAAACTATAAGGCTGAGTTTATAGGCTCAATGTTCGGTGGGAATATCCAGCTCTGGCCGAGCAATTTCCCTGCAGGGACAATTAGAGGGAAAGGGAGTGTGGTGTCTTTTTTTTTTTTCTTTTAACTTCCTGGTCTTGGCAGTTAACGTTTAATGTCATACATCACCATGAGTCACTGGGGGAGACTCTCCCACGGTACGCATTAGCTTATTAAAATGAACACAACTGTCCTGGCTCATCCAGATTGTAGAATGATGACCAAAATAACAACAATAATAAATCATATATCCATTTCATCCCCTCCTCTGTCATATTTCAGTGTGCCCTCCCTTGATTCTGTAAAAGAGCGATGAGGACTGGTAACTGAAAGGGAAACTTGCCACCCCCACCTACGGAATGCTGTCCTCAGCTCAGGACAACTCCCACCTGGGCTGATCAACTCTGTACTGAAGGGAGCAGGAAAGGGTGAGCATGCCCGTCTGCATGCCCCAGAAGAGCACTTGGCCTCTGTTTTGTTTTTTGTTTTATTATTATTGCAGAATAGTTGACACACACATATTATTTTCAGGTGTGCAACACAGTCATTTGACTTCTCTCTACATTACGCCACGTTCACAAGTGCAGCTCCCACCTGTCCCCGCACAACACGATTACAGTACCATTGACTATATTCCTTATGCTGTGCCTATCATCCTCGGGACTTGTTCATTCCATACCTGAAGCCTGTACCACCCGCTCTCCTCACCCTCCTTCCCTCTGGCAACCATGGGTTTGTTCTCCGTATTTATGAGGCTGTTTCTGCTTTTTGTTTGTTTGCTTTGTCTTTTAGATTCCTTTTATAAATGAAATCATATGGTATTTGTTTTTCTTGGACTTATTTCACTTAGGACTTATTTCGCTTATTCCTTCAAGGTCCATCCATGTTGTCTCAAATGGCAAGATCTCATTTTCTTTTATGGCTGAGTAACATTCCATTGAACATATACGACATCTTCTTTATCCATCTATCAGTGGACACTTGGGTTACTTCCATTGGCCGCTACTTTTGAAGAGCAATGTAGCCTACTAAGGAGTTCCCAAATCTCGCTGTATGCTGGAATCCACCAGTGATCTTTCAACAATACTGACACCTGGCTCCCACCCACGTGGTGGAGGAGATCATCAAGAAGGCATGACCACCAGTTGACCCTCGACCTGGAACTGAGCAATCAAGACTCTCCGTACCCCTCCCCCATCCTTGGAGGGGTACACTGTGCCTACGGTCTCCCCACGGGCTCTGTTCCAAGGACAAAGCCTTGAGAGTTTAATGTGTTGCTGAGACCATCTGGATGCTATATGTGACTAAACCCAGCTAAGGCATGTTTCTAAACTTCAAGATTCAGATGATGGGTGTGGAGATCTACTCATCCTGTGGCTACTCAAGACAGAACTCACAGGTAAGTTTCCTTGCTTATTACACCTGCCACCTACTGATCTGGAGTGGCCCAACTCTTTCTGCCATGTCTCCGTGGCCCCCAAGTAAGGGGCTGGTAACCCTGACACTCCCAAGCAGGGTTTGAACAAACACAAAGACACTCTGATCTCATTAGTCCGAATGTAACTGGGGGAACAGGGAGTTGTAAAGTTTCCAGGTGATTCCAATGTGCAGCCAAGTGGAACCACTGGCCTGATAGTTAAATAGCCCTCGTGTCAAGGCTTTACCACTTACAGGTGGACAACTGCAAGAAAGTCACTTATGGTTTTGATACCTCAGTTTCCTAACCTATAAAATGGGTATAATATTGGCACCTACTTCACAGGTACTACAAATGAAAGAATGCATGGCCAGTGGTTTACCACAGTACCAAGCACTACTAAGCAGGCAGTCTGTGTTAATTATTGGCATTCTAATTATTGTCATCATCGTGATTTCTCCTGGCCTCTGTGGACATCATGGAACCAAAGAATCTTACGTTGGCAGAGACTTGAGGATATGTTTAGAATTTACTTTGTTTGGAAATTACTTTTCAAAAATCCCTGGCAAACGATGATCCAGTTTCAACCCTGAGCACATTCTCCACCCAATAGAAATTGCCCTGATATTTAAATTCCCACATAGATGATCTGAAGGCGTGGTGTGGGGGATAGACAAAGTAGGTAGCATACTAAAACTCCGATTAATTCAACAAGCATTTCCTGAACATCCACTCCAGGCCAGGAGTGCTGGGAATACCATGCGAGAGGCGTAAATTCGCAATCTATTTAGTTATAAACTCCTTGCTCTTGGTCACCCCGCAGACACTTAAAGCTGAGAAGCCCAGTTGATTCACTTGTAAATTGGTTCTTTGGCTGGGGTTTTCTGGTGCTTGGAACCCTCAGAACCCGTCTGCTGTCTGGGCCTCCTCTTCCCCATCCCCCACCTCCCACCTCTACCTTTGGATCCATTTCTTCTCACTGCTTTCCCCTGCCCTGTACCTCTATTTCCCTGGTCCTCAGATCAACTGTGACATTCAAATATCCCAACCCTTGTGCCTTTCTCCATATTCCTCTTCTTCCTCTCCTCCATTAGGGTACTATCTATCCATAAACTTGTTAATCATGACCACGCAACACACAGCTGCCTCTTTCAAGATTTTTTTTTTAATTTGACAGAGATAGAGTGAGAGAGGGAACACAAGCAGGGGGAGTGGGAGAGGGAGAAGCAGGTTTCCTGCTGAGCAGGGAGCCCAATGCGGGGCTCGATCCCAGGACGCTGGGATCATGACCCAAGCTGAAGGCAGATGGTTAATAACTGAGCCATCCGGGTGCCCCCATACCTGCCTCTTTCAAAACAACTCTTCTGAATGCCTGTCTGGGAATTTGCTCCCTTATAAATTAATAAGCAACATTTGAGGGAGTTCACTATAATTCCACCATTCTATTTTTCTGCTCCCCTTCCCAATAAAATGCCCCAAAGCAGTTGTCTATACCTGCATGTACACTTAGTTCTTAGTCCTCTCCTTCTAAAACCCTCACAATCAAGCTTCTGCCCCTACCACACCATTGAGCCCCCACTCCTATGTGCTGCTAAGGAACCCCTGCAATACTGGAATTCAGTTCTGAAGCTAATCACGTAGAGTTGGTGCAGACCTCACAAGTTAGGAGCTCAGTCCTCCTCAAGACGGCTGCAAGTTCCGGGGTCCCCAGGACCCCTTTCTGACCAACTGGCTACAAATTCAGGGATTCCCACAGTACTCAGCTTTGATAATTCAGTAGGACTCACAGAACTCTGTAAAGCACTATGCTTATGATTCCAGTTGTATTATAAAAGATTCGAATCAGAACAAGCCAAATGAAGAAACACAGGGAGCCAAGACTGAGAGGGTCCTGAAAGCAAGCTTGTGAGCCTCTCCCATAGAATAGGGGCACATGACCCGCCCAGAACATCACTGTGTTTACCAACCAGGAAACGCTGCTGAGCCTTGCCAATAGGCACGGTTGATGGAATCAGCGGCCACATGATTGAACTCAATCTCCAGCTGCTCTCCACTCCCCAAGGTCAGGAGGTCAGGCTGGTACCCCGTGACTCAAAGCCCCAACCTCGGATCACATGGTCCATCTTCCTGGCATGGCCAGCCCCCATCCTGAGTCATGCCATTAGCATAAGTTATCCAGGAGCCCAGCATGAATAACAACGACATTCCTGGCAGTTGGGCATTTCCAAAGGTTTGGTCTCCCTCCCAGGAACCCAGGACAAGGACAAGCCAAATTCTTTATCATACAGCAACCCCCATGATGCAGATCCAAAATCTGTGTCCTCAGCAGCCTTGTTCAGTGAAGCACTTCCTTTTCTTGAATGTTTCCTCACTGAGCTCTCTGGCGTCCTCCTAGCTCGTTGGCCAGGCATCCTCCTTGGCCCGACGCTCCTCCTCTTAGAGGCTTGAGTCTCAAAGCACCCAGACCTCTTCTCTCTCTCTCTACTTTCTTTCACCAAGTCCCAGCCCTTAATTGACAAAACTACACTGATGTCCCCAGATCCCCTGTGATCCTCTGATGAATCTAAGAGAGCAGCAATGGGTTCCTTCCACGTCTTAGATTCATCACTGATGGCTCTCTTTTCCCCAGAACATAGAGAGTCTGGCTACTTTGCACCAGTCCTGCGTCTACCATATTCCAAGCCCAGCATCTCTCATCGACGCTCCTGGAGGCTCGCCCCACTCCCAGTCTCCAGCACCCGTAGTTCGTCTTCCACAGGGCAGCCAGAGTGATCTCTTTAAACTGGAGTTCAGCCCACACCGCTCTCCTGCCCTGACTTTCCTGCAGCTTCCCATCATACTTAGAACCCCAGATCCCTCCACGTGACCTGGCCCGCTGCCTCGCTCTCCATTCTCATCACCTTCCGCTCTGCCCTGGGCTCTCCCTGCTCCGGCCACATCTCGAGCTCCTCTCTCGTGGACTCTGGGCTTGCTGTTCCTTCTGCCTGGAGCCCTGCTGCCCAGACCCTGGCGCGTCTCCCCGCCTCCCACCCTTCCACTCCCCACAGTGCCATATCCCACAGCCCTTGAGTTTCCTTTCTAAAGAGCAGACCCCGTCCATGGCACAACCACTCCTCTGGCCCTTGTCACTACTTAGTCTATTTATTCACTTTGGGTTGATATCGTGTTTACTTTGCAGGGGGGAGGGGTGGCGCCGGCGGGGGGCTGTGTGTATTAGTCTGCTGTGGCTGCAGTAACAAAATGTCACAGACTGGGGAGCTTAAATGACAGATACTTACTTTCTCACAGATCTGGAGGCTGGAAGTCTGAGCTCAGGGTGCTGGCAGGATCAGGTTCTGGTGAGTACTCTGCTCGCCTTGCAAGCAGACAGCTATCTGCTTGCTGGTCATACAAGCAAGGACCTGTCCAGTCCTTGTCCTCAGGAACTAGCTAAAAGAAATGCAAAGAGGATGTGTGTTTTTACAGAAACAAAACCAAATAAAAAATAAGATGAACAAAACCCCTGTTATTGTCCTCATGGGGGTCCCCCGTTAGAGCAAAGGGGTATAACGTGAGCTTTTGAAGAATGGGAGACTCTTCACTTCATGCCGTTTTAGCTTACGGAAGTTTTCATAGGAATGCTCCAGTTTCAGGTAACGGGGGAACCCTGTGGCTGGGCACCCATAGCCCAGTCAGATCAACACCCCACAATTAACCATTACGGAGGAGAGAGCGTAATCAGCTGTCCGGTGTCCTTTTTGCTTTAGCCCCTCCTTCTTCCCCGCCTGGGAGCTTCGGCAACTACTTTATAAGCTCCAAGAATCATGGATTGAGAAGCTAGCAAGAGTCTGGGTTTCTGATGATTCATAGAGCCTTCCACTGCCCATTTCCAGATTTCTTATTACAAGACAAAAAATGTATTCTTATCTTACTGATGTCCCTATTTTTCTTTAATTTTTCTACTCTGTGCAGCCAAACTAACTTCTTCACATACACGAGGTTAGACTTCACAGTCCCTAATAGTAGCCTGGTGTCCTTCTACTTGATTACTCTGTGATGTGCCCTTCATGCAGCAGGCCACATTTTATGCCAGCCCCTAAATGTTCAAAGCAGTAACCAGACACATACCATCCGTCAGCTCACTAGACAGGTTGTACTCATTGAGGCTGTACCTCTTTTCGACTCTTTCCAAATATTTGTCCACCCATAGGGCACTATCAGCCACAGACAAAACTGAGAGGCCACCCAGAAGCCACAGAGAGAGAGAGAGAGAGAATCCAAAATGACTTGTTTCAAAACAGTACAAGAGCAAACAAAGATTTGTGACTTCCATTTCGGTGACATATCCAAATTGTTTTGGAATTTATCAAAAGCACTGGAATATGTAAACACTGGGAGAGGGAAAGCTATGGATTTGCCCAGCTGGCCAGAGTGTCCTATAGACAGGCTACGCTATTTTAAATGTCTGTGCATGGCTGTAATTGGGGATTTCTGCCCCTCTGGCCAGGGGGCTAAATCAGAACCAAAATTATGCTTTGACCTTGACTCTAAGGTGTAGTAAATTTCTTCTGGTTCAGTGCCTTGGTCCCTGAGCTTATCCAGATGGTGTGTTGTTGAGCTAGGGGCCTGTCCTCGCCATCTTAAAGATCTCTCGAAGTCCCTACCAGTGAGCCTCATTTATAACCCGAGCTCAAAAAACATAGATTGGTGAATTGCCACATTTTACAAAACAGTGAATTGCCACATTTTACCAAACAGAGCTTCTGAAAGCTGGACACATTCTTGAATGGAGGTACTATTTTGTTTATTAATATGAATTTAGCTTATAGATCACGAAAAGGGAGTCTATAACATGCAGAAAGAACATTCTGGAAAAAAAAAATGTTTAGTACCGAAGAAGACAAGGAACATCACAGACAATTTCAAATGATAGTAAGAAAAATAGGCATCTTGCTGTTGCTGATTGAGCTGTGCTGACTTCATTGCAACATCAGTCCCTTTCTTGTGGCGGTAGGGGTGGTGGGGGGTGAGGATAGCCAGGCTTTGGGGCATCCTTTACAGACACTGGGGAGTTTGGTGGTTAGGACAGTGATCTAGGGGCCTGACGGTGCTGTCAGAGAAACCCTCAGGCACTCTGCATGCTGGGAATGAAAAGGTAACATAAACTGTGCCACAAGCCACATACGGAAGCAATGTGTACATGATTCCTTAGGTAGCTGAGCTCTCCAGCTCAGAGGCAGAGTCTTTTCTAACTATTGGTTCCACATCTCTCTAGGCATCTGCTAATCCTTCTCTTTCACTGCAGACAGACTTTCCCCAAAGGGTAAAAATAAACCCACCACACTTGACCACCTATACCCCGTATACTGAGTTGTGTTCCCCCAAAATTCATATGTCGAAGTCCTAACCCCAGGACCTTGGAATGTGACTATATTTGGCGATAGGGGCTTTAAAGAGCTAAAAAAGTTAAAATGAGGCCCTTAGGATAGGGCCCTAATCCAATGGGACCCATGTCCTCATAAGCAAAGGAGGAGACACTAGAGATACACAAAAAGAAGGAAGACCTTGGGAGGACCCAGGGAGAAGATGGCCATCAACAAGCCAAGGAGAGAGACCTCAAGGAGCAATCAAACCTGCTGACATCTTGACCTTGGACGTTCAGCCTCAAGGACCATGAGAATTAAATGTCTGTTGTCTAAGCCTCCCCCTTTTGTCTGGTCTGTGATACTTAGTTCCATCAGCCCTAGCAGATGAATACAGCTGCCAACAGCCGCCCCCCCCTCCAGCTGCCTTGCTTCTCACACTTGCAGAGGGGGCCCTCTCAGTTCTAGTTCCTAAACATCCTGAGAGGCCTGGCCTGGTTTAGTCAGGTCGACTCTTAGACCTGCCAGGAGCCACGACCACGAACTGCAGAGCAAGAGTGCTGACTCTTTATGCCACAGTACCCCCTCCAATTGCTTCCTGCTGACCCATCAGGGCTCCATCAGAGAAGCAGAACCACTAGGATAGCCACACGTGCATACACGCACACACACGGACATTCACAGACAATTGGTAGGGACCCGACCTTACACAATTGTTGGTGCTGGGTGAACAGTCTCTGCAAAGCTGTTTCTCTGAATCTGATACTGGAAATTAGTTCACAGGTCGGAGAGCCTGGAAGGGAGCATGGCTGCAGGGTGCTGTGGGCTGAATGTGTGTGTCCCTCGAAAGGAATATGCTGGAACTTAATCCCAAATGTGAAGGCATTTGGAGACAAAGCCTTCAGAAGGTAACTACATCATGTGGGTGGAGCCCTCATGGACGTGATTAGTGCCCTTGTAAGAAGAGACACAAGAAAGACGTGAGGACACAGCAAGAAGGTGGCTGTCTACAAGCCAGAGAGAGGCTCTCACCAGAACCCAACAGTGCTGGTACCCTGATCTTGGACCTGCAGCCTCCAGAGCTGTGGCATATGAATGTCTGCAGCTTAAGGTCCCTGGTCTATGGCATTCTGTCATGGTAGCCTGAATTAAGACAGTGGGGGACATGGAGGCCAAGCCAGAACTCACAGGACAGACTGAAGCCCAACCTCCACGATGATGGGGGTTCCCAAAGGACCCCAAAGCTAGGCCCCTTGGTCACGGCGCTACACACTCACCTGGCCCGGGTACCAGAGAAGCTGAGGGAGGATCCCAGTGATGGAGCGACTGGTCCACCAACATGAGTCAGCAGATAAATGATAACGTGGAGAGGTTGCCGCAGCCCTGACTGCCAAGGGCAGGGACAATATGGATGCCCCCCAGTCTTGTGTGAAATGTCTCTGGGGCCTACCCTAACTGGGAACACACAAGAAAGGGCGTTCTTGGACATGTAGTGTGGCCTGGTCAACCTAACACATGACAAAGCCACCACACTTGCTAAGAGCCGCTGCTGCCTGTAGGGCCATGTGGGTCTCCAGCAGAGGCTGCCTGTCTGCCCGTCCCTCCCACATCCCTCTCCCGCTGCCCTCTGCCTTGCTTCCTTTCCCTTTGCCCCATTATCTATGAAGGCCACAGTGCCCCCTGGTGGGAGTGTTTCAGAAAGTGTTCGGATCAAGGAAGGCCCAGGAGAACGCTGTAGGTGCCCAACTGAGCTGTGGGGACCTGTGCTCTTCAGTGGGATAGAAACCCGGGGTGCAGACCCCAGCCCAGAGCTTCTATTCCCCCTACTCTAGTCTAAAACAGGCTTGAACTCATTTTTGTTTCCGACCTTTGGAACCCCCAAAAAATGAAAGTTAGGCAAATTATAATACTTTTATTTTCTAATATTTGGAAACATATCTACTTGGTATTGAACAATATTCTGGAAATGGAGGCGGTTTCTTTCCTTCTCTCCAAAAGGGGACAAATATCTTAACATCACCAAAAACACCTTAACAGATTCAGGGAAAGTGCTATATTACCCCTAAGAGTCCAAATCCAGATCTCGCACACATTTTCCATGGATACAAATCTCATTTGTTCACCACTTCTCACTGTTCATAATCAAAAGATAGAAGATATGGATTTTTAGAAGAGGGGGAGCACCCTCAAGCAGAAAATCCTGCTTTCCCTGGTGACAGCTCAGAACAGGGAACTGAAGAAAGCCCTGGATTTGAAATCCATTCCATCAGTTAGAGTGTGGGTCGGGGGATGTGAACACCTCCACGGTGACTTCAGATGTTGGGAAGGATGAGTCACTAGTCCTTTCATAAGTGCCATTCCTAGCCAGGCACATAGCTCTATATTCGTTCAGACCTACCAGGAAAAGGCAAGGAAGTCTAATTCCTGACCCTGACCAGGGGAAGCAGAGCTTTCTTTCCCCCAAGTCACTCAAATTTTTCTGAAGCATGACTTAAAAATTAGCTATTTGGGGCACCTGGGTGGCTCAGTGGGTTGAAGCCTCTGCCTTCGGCTCAGGTCATGATCTCAGGGTCCTGGGATCGAGTCCCGCATCGGGCTCTCTGCTCAGTGGGGAGCCTGCTTCCTCCCTCTCTCCACCTGCCTCTCTGCCCACTTGTGATCTCTCTCTCTCTCTCTCTCTCTGTCAAATAAATAAATAAAATCTTAAAAAAAAAAAGAATAACCTAATCAACAGGTAGATTTTCCTCTCCTGGGGTCAATTACACCTTCATCAGAACAATGGTTAACAGCCTTGACCATAAGTTAGCATCACCTGGACAGCTTCTCCAACAATACTAATGCCAGAGCTGTCCCCTCTCCTGACATTCTGCTTCTGGCTGCTGGAACTGGTGATGGAAGGTTTTCAAAGCGCCCCAGATGAGTCTAAAGTGCATCCAGAGTTGAGAACCAAACACTGGAGTCAATCTCTCCTGGTTAAACAGCTTCCACGGGTTGTTTGGGAGGAGCTAGGTCTCCACCCTTAAA
>CM053608.1:116282656-116334555 GCA_028646535.1 Procyon lotor
AGGCACAGTAGCCCAAAGCATGGCCTCCTGAGTCAGACGTTCACTGATACACCAGGTCCACCATGTACAACTTTGGGAACTTGGGCACACTACCCAATGTCTTGGGACCTCAGTCTGCTTATCAAATGGGAACAGTAAAGATACATAACTCCTAAGTTTGTACTGGTTACATGTGATACAATGCTGATAAGGCTCAACATTTAAATCCCAAAAGTAAAATGTTGGCTCAGTCCTCTCTAACCTTCTTTTCAAAGTTCTTATATATCACTGTTTGGCACCTTCGGGTGTGTCTCTCTCTTGGGATATTGTGTTCTTTTCCTGAGTGTGCAATGAGCTAAGCTTCTCTCAAAGGTATAGGCGTGTGCTTAGGAAGAAAAGTTTATGAGATTCTCTTTTTAACTCTAATAATTGAAAATTAGCTTTCTCATAAAAAAACAATTTCCCTTCCTCCCAGGGGTGCCGTACAACTGAAAGACTAGAGCACATCAAGAACAAAACATCCAGAGTGAATGTAAACACGTATTAAAGGTGGTCTGGATCTCGGAGCAGCAGCAGGGGACCTTGGTATCTGTGCTATTATTAAGATTGCAGTTTGGGGTGATTGCTTTACATCTCAGTTCAAATGAGGTTAGTGGGCTTTCCAATTATCCGTGGGCGGGGGAGGGTGCGAGGAGGCTGCACCAGCGTCTTTTATGTGATGAGCATGAAGTCCTCGGCTTGTTTTGCAATTCCTTTAGTAAGTCATGAGATATTTGAGTCACACTCTCCCTTTTGCTCATTTTTCTACTTATTTGGTACAAGCTGTTTCTCTCTTCCACAAGAGTCAAGAAAGCATCCGATAGAACTTTTACCTCCTTTTCATTATTCAGAAAAAAATGTATAGAGACATTTCCTGCTTTTTACAAGCTATCCACTCAATGGCGCATTATGAGGGAGAATACAAACTTAACATGTTCCCAGACCTTTGTTACTGGCTGGCTCCTGAAGGAATATGTTTAAATGAACATGGTGAGCATCATAACTGAAAAGGCATCACATGAGTAAGTCATGAAGCAAAGAGTAAGTTTTACTAGGAAGCATGAAAAGAAGACCAAAAAGTGATCAATGTTCAACAAGCCCCTACTATGTGTCGGGCACTTTTTAGGCACCAGGAACTCGGTGAGCAGCACGAAGTCCCCTCCCTTGTTGGACCGTCATTCTAGCCAGTAGAAAAAACAATAAACAAACATGGGGCGCCTGGGCGGCTCAGTCAGTTAAGCATCTGCCTTCGGCTCAGGTCATGATCTCAGGGTCCTGGGACTGAGTCCCGCATGGAGCTCCATGCTCAATAGGGGATCTGCTTCTCCCTCTTCCTCTGCCTTTGCCCTGTAACCCGCTTTCTCTCAAATAAAATCTTTAAAAAATTAAAAGGTATAAGGCAAAGTTAGGAGTTCTACTTGAGATACCTGTAGACATTCAACCTAAAGTAAGTGTGGTTGACTTCCAGGTCAACTCGCTCTGGTCCGTTTTGACTCCTTATTTTAAATCCCCCCAATTATAATTTTTCACAGTGCAGTATATTTTAAATGGCAGAGACCCATGTCTGCTAATCTGTGTTTAGAGCCGCCATCTTATGAAAGCATTTTCCAACTGTGCACCACAGCCCAGAATAGCTGCCAAAAGTCTAAGCCAGTTTCCCAAGATGTATTCTACAGACCTGAAAATGGGAATTATTTGTTTATTCAGCTCTTCAACAAAATATTTATTGCATGCCATATACCCTTCTGAATACCAACTTTGGGGATACAGCAGTGAATGTATCAAAATCCATCTCCTCTCTTGGAGCTTATATCCTGGGGAGAGAGGCAGACAGGTAGCAAAGAAATACACACACATTGACATATTGATAACTGCTATGAAGAAACACAAACGAGATGTATTTTAAATAACACGGTCAGGAAATGCCTGTCTAATGAGTAGTCATTTGAGCAGAGTCCCTAATGAAGTGAGGGAGTGAGCCATGCTGATGTTTTAGGCAGAAAACAGCAAGTACAAAGGCCCTGAGGCAGGAGATCAGTATGACAGGGACACAATGAAAAGGTAAGTGGTAAGTGGTAGGAGATGAGGTCAGAGGGCCAGATCACGTGGGGTCTCACAGACCACTGGAAGGGGTTTGGCTTTTACCATGACTGCCACTGGAAGATTTGGAGCAGAGGAATGACATGACTTTAAGTTTTTAATTTAAAAGCTGCTATGTGTGGACGCCTGTGTGGCTCAGTCAGTTAAGCATCTGCTTTTGGCTCAGGTCATGATCCCAGGGTCCTGGGATGGAGCTCTGAGTTAGGCTCCCTGCTCAGTCCTCCCTCTCCCTCTGCCTCTCCCTGCTTGTGCTCTTTGCACTCTCTCTCTCTCAAATACATAAAATCTTTTAAAAAAAAATAAGCTGCTGCATGGAAAGCCATGCAGGGAAAGCAAGTGTGGAAGCAAAGCAACGAGGTAGGTAGCTGAGACAACCAGGAAGAAGACGGTAACAGGTGGACTAGGACGGTTCAAGTGGAATTACTGAGAAGTGATCAGATTTGGGATATGTTTTCATGGCGCCAATAGGATGTGCTGATTTTTCTTTCCTTTTTTTTTCTTTTTTCTTTTTTTTTTTGCATGTGAACAATTAGAAAAGGCAAGGAACTCCCAAGATTTAGGAACCGAGAAATGGGAGTATGAACTCACCACTTCCTAAGATGGGGAAGATGAAAGTCGGCTTGGAGAGGTAGAGGTCAAGGTCTATTTCTGCCTATGTTCAGTTGAGACGTCCCACGCATCTAAGGGGACCTATGTCAAACTGATTAACCCAGGGACCAAGACAAGATGGCGGAGGTGTAGGAGGCACGGAGAGCACTGGGATCCAGAAAGAGGCTGAAAACCACTCTAAAAGCCGGCAAACACAACAGCAGAGAGAAGAGAATAAGAACAGCAATTCTAGGAACAAACTGATTAACCCAGGTCAGAAATGAGGCCTTGTATCAAAGGGGAGAGAGCTCTACGGACAAATGATTTGGAAATACTAGGTTAGACCCAACAGGTTGTTTTACTCTAGCCCTTCTTACTTTTTAACCCAAATAGACTTTGTGAACCTCCAAGAGAAAGATTTAAAGTTTAGCAAATGTTTTTAACTTGTTAAGTTTTATCAAAACTCTTATTTTTGGAAGCTTTCACCACGCTATTATTCTATAGAACTCCCTTTGTAGAATGCTGGTGAAGGCAGCAAATACTAGTTTTTTAGTAGAACTGTCTCTACCTTGAAGCAAGGCGGCACACAAAGCAATGAGTTTAGAATTTATACCCTTGATTTAAATGACTTGATAGTAATTGATGACTTTTGTGCTTCTTTGCATTTCCCCCTTGTGAATCAATAGAACCCCATTCTAGTTTGGAACGCTATCTTGAGTTTCGTGATTTGAACTGAACCCCAAGATCTCCATCAGCTCACCCCTTGGGGTGAACTAATTAAGTTTCTAAACCTGCAGAGCAAAGGGTTCAACCTCACCGCTGCCACAGTTCAACGTGCCTTTATCCACTACGTTTCTTCAGTGCAATGGGTCTTCCAGATTTCAGCTGTCACCTGAGTCACCACCTGATTTTATTCATCCTGATCAGGTTTGGGCTCAGACCTCTTGTCTTCTCATCATCTCAGACGTCTTCCATGATGATCTCGTGTTCTCCCGTCACTTAAATCACATACACACCAATGGCCCCCGAACCCACATCTCCTGCGCCCAACTCTCTGGAATTACAGGACTGTATTCCGACTGCTGTCAGCGTCCCACTGTGGTGTCCTAGGAACACTGCCAACTCAGTGTTTCCCAAACTGAGTGAGATCAACCTTTCCCCAAAACTTGGTCTTCCTCCTGAACTGTTTATTTTGCTTCATATTTTGCTTCTGCTGCGCTACCGAGAAAGCTGGAGTCAGCCTCATGCCAGCGCCCCCATCAGTCTCCCCCACACACACACAGCCCTTCATCAGGTCATGTCCTTGCTCCTCTCCGAATCCCACCCAGGCTTTTCCCCCTTCCCCTTCCACTGATACTCCCTCAGATCAGATCCTCGTTCTGTTTCACCGGAACTGTCTCCTGAGCTTCCAGTGGTCTTCCCGCCTTCCCACACCTTCCCTGTGTGGGGCCATGACCGACAAGTCCTCCTTGTGACTGCCAGAGTTGCCTTGTCAAATGGAAAACTCCTCTTGACTAAAAGCCATCCCGTGTCTCATCTCCAGAATTAAGCACGTGCACTCCGGGCCACCTTCCCCACTACATCTCCAACAAACACACTCAACACCTCTTTCTCCCCATGACCCGAGCTTTCATACCTCCGTACCTTTGCACAGGCTGGAGTCGTGCCTTCCCTGGGAACATGTCCCACCTCACTTCACCTCCATTGAGAGTCTTCTGGACCACTCAACAGTCACATTTTTCTAGTACCTAGAACCTTTGTATTAACACAGGCTTTCCTGGGCCTCTGCAGCCTGGAGGTACAGTGGGGACTGTGGGTCATCTGAGTGAGAGTCTACTGCTCTCCCTTCCAACAGAAGTTAGGCATTGGGGGTTGAAACAAACACTCTGTGGGTGGGTGTTTTTAAGGCTCAAAACACTAGCGACAATGACTCTTAACATTCCAGGCAAGGAACCAAGCCCATGGAGGACTGAGGAGTAGCACAGTGGAGTCCTATAGAGACTGGAGCTGAGAATTTCCCCGGGGAGCCAATGGGAGGTCTTGGGGACTGAGTTGTCCTACTGTCTCGTCAGCAACTAGAGTTCATGAAGCTCATTCCAGAACTCAGTTATTCTTTCTATGTCTGCTTCTCTCTGGATCTATCCATATCTACTGCTCTACCAACTGCGCTACCAAATACTCCCTACTCCAATACTCGCAACAACTGAGATTCTGATTGTCAAGCCCAACTTGGAGGCCTCTGGAAGGCCTTTACCATGTTTCCCTCAGGTCAGGTACCCTCACTTGGGCCATGCAGTCATGGTCATAGGGGCTGCAAGAGCAGAGCCCTCAGCAGTGACGGGATCTGTGACAAGTACTACAATGTCTTGCCAAGTTCAACTACCTTCATTTTGGTTGGAGAAATCCCTACTGTGTCTACCGTGTGTCCTTGAGCCACCATGATGGTCTTCCACTTCCACATTTTGTGGCATTTTCTCTTTTTCCCTGTGATCCAGATGTTCGATCGATGTATGGCTTTCTGGTCCTTGTAGACAGATGTCACTTCTGGTAAGAAGATGTTGTTTCTGTGGCCCCTGCCTTCATCCTGAAGTCAGCTTCTGTGCTCGCTGATGTTAGCTTAGTCTACAGCCATGCATGTGTCAGAACACAGTGGTCCTCATCCAGCTCATGTCAAACCCTCCCAAACCAAAGGGAGTTTCTAGCAGCATCTATTATAAATTGCGTTTTTTTCCTTTAATTTGTTTGTTTGCTTCCTTATAGCTCACCCACTCTGGAGGAACCTGACACATTCAGGAGGTGATACCAGGAAACAATGTAACCATTACCCTCAGATGCATTCTGTCCATCCCCAGCCAGCATCCCAAACCAGATTGTGCATTTCCACTCTCTCTCCTCAAGGTGAGTTCCTTTTTCTTGGAGGACATCACCCAGCCAGTGAATTGCCTATAAATCTTAGCATAGGGTGAAGCATCAGTCGATTTCCCCACGGACTCATTGTCTGCCCTCGGAAGCTCATCAAACTCCCATTACGCATGACATTGGTCTTGATAGCACACGCACCACCCCTACCCCCTGCTGTGGCGCTGAGTAGATAGGTGCTCAGAGCCCAAGTCCTCTCCCTTGCTCCAAGGATACACAATCTGATTAATCTAACACTTGCCATGCATGTCACATTAATAATTATTGGAGAGAGAAGGAAGCCAATATTTACTGATACCTGGTATGACCCAGATTTTTTATTAGATGCTTTACATATGACGTTATTTAATCTTTTTTTTTTTAAGATTTTTATTTATTTATTTATTTGACGGACAGAGAGAAAGAGAACACAAGTAGGCAGAGAGGCAGGCAGAGAAAGGAGGAAACAGGCTCCCTGCCAAGCAGAGAGCTTGATGTGGGGCTCGATCCCAGGACCCCGAGATCATGACCCAAGCCGAAGGCAGAGGCTTTAACCCACTGAGCCACCCAGGCGCCCCGACGTTATTTAATCTTGATGCCCACCTTTGGGGAGGGGGAGAATTCCTTCTATTTTACACGTAAGGAAATAGCTCCAAGAAGTGACAGGGCCTGTCACAAGACCACAGGGTTAAAGAGGGCCAGAGCAGGAATTCACACCCAGGGGGGCCTGACTGAGTGCAGATTCGCCCCTCCCCACCATGCTGCCTCATCTTTATTTATGCCTACCTCCCCCTCACCGCCCGCACCGACTGTGAGCTCCTCCTTGGCGATAACTGTCTGTAATTTGTCATTGTATCTCCCCTGCATCTGTCACACTCTAAGTAGGGGCTCCAACAACACTTTCCAAGCAAAGATGAAAGGGAAGGAGGGAGGAGAAGCAAAAGCCGAGGATTTTGGCTTGCACTTCATAAGCACTTAATAGATATTTATGAATGGACACCGAGGTTGGAGAGAAGCCCTCAAAGCCTCCCCCCACTCCCCCCGCCAAGGCAACCGGGTGATCCGATTGGCGGGACTCAATTTATCAGCCTCCTCCAGGCAAGTCTGTGAAGCAGAGCAGGAAAGACGGGGCTGGAGCTAATGTGATTTCAGATGAATCCATTAGAGTCGGGTCCCTGGACTGTTGGAAACTGGGACGCAGAATTAAAGTGCCCTTCATAATTTATACCCAAACCCAATGGCATGTGGGAAGTGGAACCCTTACTTTATATTCTGATGCCTTTTCCTCTGGCCCTGGAATTGGTTATCAAATGGCGAGAGGTTCCGCAAGGGAGGATAACTGGGGATGATTTAGGGGCTGTCATCAGCCCTGTCCCAGGGCCAGGTGAGCTGACTTGTCGAGCTCCCCACCAGTCTTTCAAGTCTGTGGTTCTACTGTGTGGGTAATAGGAGGCGGGAGAGAGGAGGCAGGCAGAGTGGAGGGGGGCGGGGGGCAGCGCCAGTCGGGGAGAAGCCTTCAGGTTCCAGAGCGTGCAGACCGGCTGGACTTCTAGTTCACAGTGGCCCTCGACCCTGTCACTGAGACATTGTAATCAATAAATCATAGCCTACAAAGGTATCGATGTTCCCAGAGCCTCTGTGTATAAGAGGGGTCAGCTGGGAAAGTATGAAGTTTGCATCCACGGAGCTCTCTTAGTTAGCATTCACGAAGAGATGAAAAGGGTATTTCAGGAATTGCTGCTTGGAGCAGAAGTGGAGAGGGAGAGAGGGACCGGGAGCACGTGAGAGCACATTTTAAATTTATACCATTATCTTATCTCCGGGACAAAATCAAGGGAATCAGAAAGTTAAGACTGCCGAGGCAGATCTCCATCTTCTAAGACCCACGGACTTCAGGATCCTAGGATTTTAAAGCCAGAAGGGGCCTTTTGTGCATCTCCCTGATGGTGTAGACGAGGGACCCGGGACGCACTGGGCTCAGGCTTGCAGTAGTGAGAAGCAGAGCCCAGCCACGCCTCGGGCCCCGGATGCCAGCCATGAGCCTGGAGGACCAGATTGCACCAGCATCTCAGGATTCAGCGTCCTCCAGAAAATAAGTATAATAACCACACCCCGTCTTTTTAATTCATCAAAGGAGAACATTTTTAAAAATAACCATCAGATGAGATAACATGTTGGGTGAAAATGTTTTGCAGGTTGTAAGCCCTGTAAGGTGCTAGAAACCTCCAAGTAACCAGAAGCAACATTAACATCGCTGACATAAAAAACCATTTACCCTGGGGCCCCTGGGTGGCTCCGCGGATTAAGGGCCTGCTTTCGGCTGAGTCATGATCTCAGGGTCCTGGGATTGAGCCCCATGCCCGGCTTCCTGCTTAGCAAGGCCTGCTTCTCCTTCTCCATCTGCCTGCCTCTCTGCCTACTTGTTCTCCCTCTCTCAAAGAAATAAATAAATAAAATCTTAAACAAAACAAAACAAAACACCATTCGCCTCTATTATGTTGTCACTATAAATAACAATGACACATTTCCATTCTTTGCAGGTGACTTTTCTGTTGACACTTCCTTTTTACCCTCAAATAACAATTCCTGTAAGTTCTCCTTGCAAACTTTTTTCTCATTAAACAACATAATATATGCTTATTATAGATAATTTTAAAAATACCGAAATACATAGAAAAAATGTCACCCACGGTTCCCCAAACCAGAGATAGTTACCATTAATCTTTTGACATATTACCTTCTGGTTGCTCCCGGTGCATATTTTAACAGAATTACAATGGTATCAGATGGAATATTCTATTTCTCGATTTTTTTCATTTAACATTGTAAAACATATTTTCCCATATCACTAAAAACTTTTTAAAATGTCTTAATGGTTATATGACATTTTTCCCCTATGGATATACTATAGTCTACTTAATCATTCTTCCTTATTAGCTACCAGGTGGTTTCCTTTTGTAAGATATATGTAACGCAACAGCTAATTATGAATAAAGCTTTTCTGCATCTCAATCTATAAACAACATTTTAGGATAGATTATTAGGAATAGAAATCCTGGGGCGCCTGGGTGGTTGGTTAAGCATCCAATTCTTGGTTTTGGCTCAGGTGGTGATGTCAGGGTCGTAAGATCAAGGCCTGTGTAGGGCTCCGCGCTCAGCCGGGAGTCTGCTTGAGATTCTCTCTCTCCCTCTCCCTCCATCCCTCCCCCCACCAGGTGCGCACCCTCTCTCTCTAAAAAATAAACAAATCTTTAAAAAAAAAAAAAGGAATAGGAATCCCGAGAATATAAATTTTTAAGGTTTTGATACATTTGTTGAATTACTTTCAAGATTTTCTCAGGGAGCCTGGGTGGCTCAGTCAGTTAAGCTTCTGCCTTTGGCTCAGGTCATGATCCCAGGGTCCTGGGATCGGCAGTAACAAATGACAACAAGCTAGGTGGCTAAAACAACAGAAGTTTATGCTCGCACGGTTCTGGAAGCAAGCAGTCTGCAGTCAAGGTGCCAGCAGCACCTTGTCCCCTCCGAAGTCTCTGGGGAAGAATACATTCTGGTGTCTTCCACCTTCGGGTGGTTGCTGGCAATCCTTGGGGTTCCTCAGTTTATGGCCACATAACTGCAGTCTCGGCCTCCTTTCCTCACGGCCTCCCCTCTGTGTATCTGCGTGCCCCCAAATCTCTCTCGTGAGGACACGCCTTTTGATTTGGGGCCTGCCCCACTTCATTAGAACCTCATCTTAACTTGACTGTATCTGCAAAAACCCTATTTCCAAATAAGGTCACATTCACAGTTTACATGGGGTTAGGAAGACCCAGTTCAACCCACAACCCATCTCACGTAGTCCCCAGCAATACCTTGCTTCATATTTTAATTGCTTTATGTGTACCCTCAAAACGGAAATAGATTTCCATAAAGATCTTCACCAATGTTGAGCATGGTGGGGAGAGATGGCTTTTCAGGGTTTTTTTTAGGTTACAGTCTGTTTTACATAAGCCAGCTTGATATTTATGTTAATTTTGGGAGCAGCACTGATTTGCTTATTTTTTTAAAAAATATTTTATTTATTTATTTATTTGACAGAGAAAGAGAGATCACAAGCAGGTGGAGAGGCAGGCAGAGAGAGAGGGGGAAGCAGGCTCCCTGCTAAGCAGAGAGCCCGATGCGGGGCTGGATCCCAGGACCCTGAGATCATGACCTGAGCTAAAGGCAGAGGCTTGAACCCACTGAGCCACCTGGGTGCACCCTGATTTGCTTTTGATGTCGACCTGTATGCCATCTCTACTGTGGGGCCAGGCCTTCCCAGAACCTCAGGGAAGGAGCTTCTATGAGGAGCCTTCCAAAGACGGGAGGCTCATGAGCTTGAGAATGAGACAAACCTGCATTCAAATCCCAGCTCTGCCACTTGGCACTGTGTCACCTTGACCATGCACTTTGTCTCTCTTGGCCTCCGTATATGGAAGGATGGAGCACTTAGGCCAGTACATGGTGATTACTCAGTACTTGTTAGCTCTGGATATTCATGTTTGCGCGTGTGGTCATTATTGGTACTATTACCATCTTGCTGCTGAGCCTTCTGTTTCTGTGTCCTGGGGTTCTGTCCCCCACCTAGGCATGCGATGTCTGCACACTGTTCCTGGAACCCAAGCATTTCCTGTCTGACTTTGCCCCTCTGCTCCCCAATCATTTATTGTCTGGGTTCCCGATGCACCTTGCATGCCTGGATTCTCACCCACGTGTCTTTGGGTCCCCTGCAGGGCCTTGCTTTTCATCACCAGATCTTCCCCTCATGTCAGTGGGTGCCCTCTGCTACAGAAACAAGCTTAGGGCGTTTGGTTCCTCCTGGTGCCCGATCATATTTCAGCATTCCAAACCCGACCTGCACATCTAGAACTTGCTTTGTGTAGGAGCCCTTCTGCCCAGACATCAGATACTGCCTAACATTTCCCTTCAGCCTGGCCTTCTCTTGCAATCATTATGGCACACTGTGATTTTCAAAAACCTGATGACCTTTTCTGGACAACACCAGGCCCAGCTGCTTTCTCTGAGCCTGTCCAGTCTCTTCCCTGTCCAAGTCCTGGTTTTAAGAATTGACTTTGCCAGGATCATCCACATTCCCGGCTTTGAAAGCATTCTTTAGTACCATCTACAAGAATTCCTGGAATAAAAAAACAAAACAAAACCCAATTGATGTTTCCCCAAATTCAGCAGTTTTCTGCTCCTCAATTACACTCAACAAAATCAATCATGGGGAATGGAAGGGAAAGAGAGGGAACAGTCATTGCTAAAGAGGTCTGGGGCCATGGATAATGCACACTTTCTCTCCCACTTCTGCTCAAGTAGCAAATTACTTACTCTACTTAACAAGGTGAGGGCATCACAAAACTCATCTACACATATTTTATCATGGGTATTTATGTTACTTTGGGGTGCCTGCTTACCGTAGCTATGGTCAAATCCATTAAAGCTGAGTTTTATCTCTTCTTAATGTCAGAGCCATCTGCTTGACCTCCCTTCATGCATATTCATGGCGTCATTAACAGCGAGGCCAGGGCCCTCCAGACAGCAGGCATAGAACAGTGGGTCCTCCATGACCTGGAATTGCATGGTAAAATATTACACTTTAAATGATGTTCCACACAAGGTAAGACTTAGTCCCATGAGTCAGAAATAGCCTCTTTGCCCTACATCACTATAAGTTCTCCTAAATGTGGCCAGACGTCTTCAAGCTGGCAGGCACTGGCGCCTTCCTTGTTGTCCTCTCCAGGACAAACCTTAACTCAAGAAAACAGCCAGAGTTTTAATAAATGCTTAGAAATGCCAAGACTTGGGTTCTGATGAAGGCAGATGGCTAGAGGCAAGATGAAAGATGCCATACTGGGTCTGATCCAGTTTCTCCAGTTGTGTAGCTCATTTCTGTGAATTGTAACTCATAGTTATCCATGTTGTGTTACATCCCTATAGATAGACCTAGATACACATGCAGGCCTGTTGAAAAGTCATAATGTGACTTTCCCATACTCAAGTTCACAAACCGGCTGTGGTGCTGCTCAAGGACTTCACCTTATCTTAATTTATCAGGAAGGAGGGGTTGACACAGCCCTAAGAGTGGGAGACCTTTCCCTCTGGGCCCTTAAAGTCCCTCCATCTTTCTAATCACAAGAGGGTGTTGGGACCTTCCCAGGGTTGCAACCAAGGGTTTGCATACAAGATGGTGCTGAGCTCAAGTTCAGTGTTTTTGTTTAGGTTTTTTGTTTTTTGTTTTTTTTAAGTAGACTCCACGCCCAGCATGGAGGCCAACCTGGAGCTTGAACTCATGAAGCTGAGATCAAAACTGGAGCTGAGATCAAGAGTTGTACGCTTAGCCAACTGAGCCACCCAGGCGCCCTCAAGCTCAGTTTAAGAAGATAACTCCAAGATGAAATTCTAGAAAACTGGGCTCTTAGCTGTTGTTACTATAGTTGCTTAATTCTTAAAGGATAGCCTCTCATGGGAAGTCAGATGCCATGAGATATTCACATGATGGAAGAAATGATAAGCTGATGAAGGAATGTAAGGCAGTTGGGAACCAATTTAGAATCCCTCTTCATTGGACTGAGGTTAACAGCAAAGATTTGATCACTTAAAGAACATCTATTTTTAAGGGGCGCCCATTTGGCTCTGTTGGTGGTGCATGTGACTCTTGACCTCAGGGTTGTGTGTTTGAGCCCCATACCGAGTGTAGAGATTACTTAAAAATCTTTCTTAAAAAAAATGTTTTTATTGCCTGGAAGAAAATGAGTTTGTGCTAAAGCATAAGCAGTCAAGAAAAGTCTTATTCACTGAACTTACAGAACTGCGGGGCGCATGTGAATTATTTGCTATAATCATGGAAAAGGGAAGAGGCTGGTGGAAGCTGAGCTCTTCACTCTTTAGAGGATACAGATCTCGAAGCTGAGCTACATAGTAAAATCCACCTATGATTTGGTCAGGTCTGAGACTGGGACTGACTCCGGGCTGTAGCCTGACATCGAAGGGCATTTCGCTCCTTCCCAACATGCTGATGGCCTCCTAATTTGGTCACCTTTCACGCCCCTCTCTTGGGGCGGTCTGTCTGGCCCTAATCCCAGGGTTCTCAAGAGCTGGAATGTTGCCCAGCTAAACAGTGGGGGCAACTGGTTGTCACTCACTATAAAGTGGGAAAAATTACTTTCTCATACTCCTGGGCCTCTCAGCAAGGGCGACAAAATGAAACATGAGTTTCACTCAGCTTCTAAATAATTAAAAGCCTATTGGCCCAAAACTCTTAATTACATTTTTTCTACATCTTCTCTCCCTACCAGGAATGGAGACTATTTTATCTCCCCTTTCCTTGAAACCAGCACCCTTATTCTCCAGAATGTTCCCTATGTCAGAGAACTGTCGTCAGGGGGTTATCTTTATCTTCGTATTGTTCACTAACTAGTATGCATTTCCTTAGCTATACCGCATGCAGGACTTTGAAAAATATGTGGCCAATCCTAATAGCCCCAATTTATTCATTTGCTCTCTTAGCTAACATTCCTACAAGTCTCTCTCACTATGCTGTATGGCTCACGGATTCAGAGCTACAAATACACCACAGGGACCCTCAAGAAGGTGAGATTCAGACAGAAAGAGGAGCGATAGAAAAGTTTAAGGTAAGTCAGGAAGATCAGCTACCAGATATGCAATATCATTTCAGGAGTTGTAGAAACCTTATAAGAGCCTCAGTGAAAGGCCTGAAATACCTAAATGTCCATAAAAATATTTTATACTACTTAAACAAAGAAAATTCCCCAAAGGGACTCAGAAGGGAAAAAAGGGACAAGTTGCCCAAATAAAAACAAAAATTAGATTCCACAGTGTTGCTTAGAAGATTTTGAGAAGAAAAGATTATAACCCAAGAATTCCATTCTCAAATAGCAAATAAAAACATAGATCTGACCTTCAGTTAAATTTGGATTTTAGATAAATAATGTATATATTGTAGGATAATTACGTCCTGTGTAATATTTGGTACGTACTTATTCTACAAACACATTCATCATTTATCTGAAATTTAAGTTGAAGTGAGATCCTGTATTTTGTCTGTCAACTCCAATATAAAAAACATGGATCCTTCAGACATTAAAGAGCTATAAGACTTACCACACCACATTGTTTTCTATAATAACTACTTAAGATGTTCACAAAGTATACGAAAATTTGAATAAGAGTTATGATTTAAGGGGATTAAGGACTAGCAGTGAGCACTCAAACTCAAGAAACCAATGTAAATATGATTAGCATTCTAGGAGAAACTACATATTACTAAAACTTAATCATGTAAAAGGTGTAGAAATCCTGACAGTTTGGAGTCTCTGACCATCCCAAGAGCTGGATGCAGTCAGTGGCTGGGGAAAAATTTTTTGCATAGCCAGAGCACATTTCATACCAGGTAGCGAGGTTTAAAAGATGAATGACAACATACCTCCCTATTATGTAGACAGCTCTTGTGTATACCATGCCATTTTGTTCTCCCATAGTCCTGGCAAAGCTGAGAGAATTAAGAATAAGGCAGGCAAGCACACATTTCTCACGTACAATCGTTGGAAAATGAGGCTGGGAGAGCATGAATGGATCACCCCATGTTTAACTCCCAGTGAGTAGCAAGCTCTTATCTCCAAGTTCAGAGGGTTATTCCAAGCCAAAGTGAGATCCCCTATTGGGGTTAGCTAACCTCAAATCCAGCTCATTGTTACCTAAGAGGTCTGAGAAGCCACTCCCACTCGGTAAATATTTGTTGACTAATGAACATTTTCCTGGTCCATTCAACTGTTTGCTGAGTGAGTTCCATGTACCCATTCATAGTCTCTGAGGTATGTAGAAATAGTATGAAATATGACCTCTGTCTTTTAGGTTTAAAATCTACTTAGGGGGGTGCCTGGTGGCTCAGTTGGTTAAGCATACAATTCTTGATTTCGGCTCAGGTCATGATCTCAGGGTCCTGGGAGAGCCCCACATCATAACTGGCTCCGCGCTCAACAGGGAGTCTGCTTGTCTCCCTCTCCGTCTGCCCCTCCCCTAATGGGTGTGTGTGCTCCCTCTCCCTCTCAAATAAATTAATCTTTTTAAAAAAAATCTGCTTAGAAGACCAACACACGTGGGACTACCTCAAGACTTCAGCAAAGGGCTATATTTCTAAGCCAAAACATTACAAAATAATATTAATATTAATAGAACAATTCTAATTTTTCTAATTTACATATTTTTAGTTATGCTGAGGAAGAAATCCCTGAATGAAGACTACATTTTTGTGATTTTCTTCATTTCCCAATTTTTTTTTTAAAGATTTTATTTATTTATTTGACACAAAGAGAGAGAGCACAAGTAGGCAGAGGCAGGCAGAGAGAGAGGGAGAAGCAGGCTCCCCGCTGAGCAGAGAGCCCGATGCAGGGCCCGATCCCAGGACCCTGAGATCCTGACCTGAGCCGAAGGCAGAGGCTTTAACCCACTGAGCCACCCAGGTGCCCCCATTTCCCAATTTTTTACAGTGGATAAGAAGTACACATCAAGAAAAAATATCTTGTTTTGTTGTCTTCAAAGAAGATATTTTTTGGAAGAACAGAACTTAGAAATGTAGCCTTCTAAAAAAGTTTTAGGTGATTCTAGAGTTGCATTCTCCGCCATGTGGCTCATGCAAATTTCCATGTGGTGTATTTCACTGCATATTTCAAAGGCTTGATATAAGAAAAAAAAAGTAAGCTGTCTTAACAATTTTTGTATTGATTATTACATGTTGGAATGATGCTTTGGATATATTGGGTTACATAAAATTAATCTCACTTGCTTTTTTTTTTTTTAAATATGATTACTAGAAAAAAATGTATTTGAGTAGTAAAAGGTATTTTAATAAGTTGATGCTACATTACTGCTCCATCTCTCAGAAAAACTCCAAAGATATCAGGGACAAATCAAACATGATATGCCAATGAAAAAAATGGACACCCTAACTACCTAAGATAGGCAAGGCTAAGAGCTACTGTCTGACCCGCAGCACTCAGCAACCTTGTTCCCAAGATTGCCCTAGGCCTCTCAAGAACAGCAACATCATAGACAGAAAAGGGTCATTCCTGGGTTGTCCTTACCCAGGAAGAAAGATGGAGGCAACTTAGCACAAGATGTTTTAGAGATACACTCAAATGAAAATGTCAAGGGAATATGTCTTCCTTAGAACACAAAGGGATAATAGAATGGGTATAACAGAATCGTATGTATGTTGTCCGTGACCTCCGTGGACATTTGCCTGAATCCCCACCTGCACGTGAATGGAGCAATGGGGCCAAGGTCATTGGGGGATGTGTGTTCTGTGGTGTATGTGGCAGTGTCTCTGGGGTTGGGGGGTATAAAAATGAGAAAGCAAATAGAACAGGATGGACAAAGGACAGAATGATCAAGATTAATGGGGGCTCTAACTGGACCCATTTTGCCATGGTTCCCCCAACCCCCAGGCCCTCAACAATCACATGAGACTTCAGGAATGGACCACACAGAATCATTTAGTTCAAAGATAGGCCACATGGAACTGATCTGTTAACTCTCACCCCTTCCTTACCCTCAGCCTCCAGCATCTTCCCTTAGAGTAGTATAGGCAAGGAAGACCTAACAGTTAGGAGGAATCCCCCACACTTTTCCAGGGCAGAATTCAGACTAGTCCAAAAAGGATTCTTCTTTTAGGGTTTTTGGGAAACTTCAGACACTGAAATTTTTATTAGCATTGGTGATGTTTGGAGCAAATTCAGCGGTTGAACACAGGAGGGGTTTCACCAATTGCCCCAATTCCTTCCATTGTAGCAACTTGGCCAAAGCGTTCAGTTGTTGGTGGAGTCAATCCCAAGGTTCCATCTGGCATCATGGTGGCAGGTCCTGGAGGAGCTGGGGTACCAGCTGGCACGGGAGCAGGGGACACGGCGCCTCTGTTGTTGATGCCCATAGCACCTCGCATAGCCATCTGTTCCACCGTATCTCCTGTTCTCTTGCATCAGGGCGCGTTCCCTTGAATCCTTCCTACCGTTGCTGCCATCTCTTCCTCACGCACCTGCACTCCAACTCCTGCCTGAGCTCCAGTTGCTTTCCTTTCTGCACTTCTTGGTTGTGCAACTCTTCCATCCTCCAAAGTTCTTCTTGACACCTCATCAAATCCTGTCTCATTAGCATGACCTGGTGCTCATGACGAGTGGCCTCCGTCTCCATCTCCAGCTTCTCCTCAGCTTCCCTGATGTTGTGGTCTACTTGGTCCTGCTGTTTTTCCATCTCAGTGAGGGTCTTCCAGCTCATGGGATACTCATACTCCAAGGAGCCAGTCTGCGCAAATCTGGGTGGCTGCTCCCGCTCCTTGTGAAATTGTTGGTTTATTATAACCAGCTAGGAAGTCTTCTTCATCATCCAACTGGTCCACGGGCTCCACTGTCGTGGGCCGAGGAAATGTGATTAGCAGGAAGGAACCTTCACTGCACCTGTCCAGAGCCTTCTAAGCTGCTGGCTTCCCCTTGAATTCAACAATGCCTTTTCTTGAGTGCCTTCCTGAATCATCCACGATGACTTCAGCCTGCCCTTTCCATCTGGCCAAACCCAGAAAGGCTTCCTCCCCCAGCTTGTTGGCAACGTACTGAGGAAGGTTTTGGTCTGTAAAGGAATGCACTGTGGCATGCAAAGTGCATGCACGGCGGCTTTCCACGGAGTGGCATGTTGTCCAGCTCTGCTCTGGCAATTTCTGCTAGGGTTCCTGTTTCCAAGCAGATAAAGCTCTTTCTTGTGAATGCAGACTTCGCCTGCCTTCCCTTCTGTCTCAAACAGTTTCCTCATCTCCTCAGTGATGTCAGGAGGAAGATTGCTCACAAAGGGCCGGCTACGAAGGTCTTCTCTCCTGGTTTCCTAAAATTCTTCCAGTCAAGAGTTAAGCCTTCATTTGGGCTGCTGGCTTGATGCCCATTGGCAGGTATTGGTGGCTATGGCTGCTGCTGCTGATGATGATGATGATGCTTTGTTGGAATATGGTTTTGCTTCTCCAAGTTAAAAGTTTTATCGCTCTGTGTATGTGCACCTCCCTACCAACTCTTCTGCCCTCAGAGTGACAACAGTGCTGTACACCTCTACCATCCCAAGACTAAAGACTAGAAAAATTTTAAATGACATGAATGGCTTGCATTGGTTTTCACATGTTTCCATGGAACAGTGGGGCTCTACACAGATAGACCACCTCTCCGGGAATGAGATTTTCTAGAAAATGCCACAGACATGCCATTGGGGTGTCCACACAGCCCCAGGACGTTCTACCTGGGGAAGCTACCAAAACAGTGAGTTATTTCTATTTAAAATCAGGGAAGGGACATCCAGGTGGCGCAGTTGGTTGGTTAAGTGTCTGACTCTTGGTTTCAGCTCACGTCTGATCTCAGGGTCGTGGGATCGGGGCTCTGCACTCAGCTCTCTCCGTCGTCCTCTGCTCTTCTCCCCTGGGCTCACTTTCTCTCATGGAAATAAATAAATAAATCCTTTAAAAAATAAAATAAAATTAGGAGGAAGTCTCAGCGACAGGACCCAGTGAATCCAAATCAGGAATCACTGAGTAGGGTACTTGGAATTTGTATTTTTAAGATCCTTCTCTACATGGTATATTCTTTTCCACTACAGTGTTTTGAATTTTTAAAAATACAAAGCAGAATTGAATTTCTACAGTTTGTGGAATAGACTCTACCTACAAGTTAAAGAGGGTTCAGAGGTGCGCGATGGATGGATATTTAAGAGAAGTTCCTGGACACCGTGGTACATACACAGAATCTGGAAGGCTAGTGAGTTTTTGAAAAGTGTGAGAACATTTTTCAGGCTCTCAGCCCAGCTAGTGTCCCAGGCAAAAGACATACTGAGCATGACAGCAGGTGGCTTAGAACCCAAACGTTCCTGTCTAACTGCTGCTCACAGGGATCGCTGTTGAACTTCTTGGTTTCCTTGTCTGTAAAACAGGGATAATAATGCCAACCTCAGTGTGTTGTTGCAAGAAGGAAATGCGATACTTTCTGCAAAGTACTCAGCACAACAAAAGCACTCCACAGAGTGACTATTATTATTGTCTTTATTACTAATGGAAACTAAAGCTGTTTCGGCAAGAGGGGACCAAAACCTGACAGAGGGTTTGGGAAACTTCTCAGAGGAGTTAAGAAACATGAAGCACAGGGTGGATTAAAGAGAAGAACCAGACCCCGAGAGGTCAGTCGCAAGGCTGATGTGGACCAGGTAAGAGGTGGTGTATTCCCTTTCCCGGAGCTGCTCGAACAAATTGCCGCTAACTCGGGGGCTTAAGACAACAGTAACACGCTGTCTCGAGGTACTGCAGACTAGAGGTCTGAAATCAAGGTGTCAGCTGGCCCTACGCTCTTCTGAGGGGAGGATCTGGTCTGATCCTTGCCTCATTCAGCTTCTGGTGGCTTGGCTGGCTCTGGCTTGGGGCTACATCATTCCCAATGTCAAGGTCAGCATCTTCAAATCTCTCTGTTTACTTCTCAGCGTCTCCTCCGGTGACATCTGTCAAATCTCCCTCTGCTTCCCTTTGATAGGGGTAGATGTGATTGCACTTGGACCCACCCAGATAATCCAACAGAAGCTCCTGATCTCAAGATCTTCACCTTGATTACATCCTTCACCTTCACAGTTCTGTCTTTTAAAGTAAGCTCTTTATGACAGGCTTCATATCTTTGGGGGATATTTTTCACCCCACTGCAGGTGGTAAGGACCTAAAGAGAGCAGTCCTTAAGGCACTCCTGGAGCTCCCAATCACTGGGATATTAATCCTTGGTGAGCTAAGTCCCCAGGCTTCAGGAGAAACCCTGGGGCTGGGGAAGCACTTACCAGTAGCTATTTGCCAGGTGGGATGGCTTTACCAGTACAACCTAGCAGAATATTAAGCCCAAGTGTGCGACAGAAAAGGAGAGAAAGAGGCAGCTGTGAGAGACTTTTCAGAGGCAAAATTGATGGGCCTGGTTATGAAACATGAAGCTCAACACACACCATGTAAAGAGAGATATTGACAAGGGATAAGAAGAAAAATGTTCACCTTTAGCCCAGAAGGCTGATCGATAGCCTGCATAGTTCCAATAAGGATCAAATACATGCTGGTTGCTACATTCTTTTTTTTTTTTTTAAGATTTTATTTATTTATTTGACAGAGAGATCACAAGTAGGCAGAGAGGCAGGCAGAGAGAGAAGGGGAAGCAGGCTCCCTGCTGAGCAGAGAGCCCGATGTGGGGCTCGATCCCAGGACCCTGAGATCATGACCTGAGCTGAAGGCAACGGCTTGAACCCCCTGAGCCACCCAGGCACCTCGAATTTTTTAAATTTTTGTTATGTTCAGTTAGCCAACACATAGGACATCATTAGATTTTGATGTAGTGTTCAGTGATTCATTAGTTGCGTATAACACCCAGTGCTCATCACCACACGTGTCTTCCTTAATACCCATCACCCAGTCACCCTATCCCCCCAGGCCCCTCCTTTCTGTAATCCTCTGTTTGTTTCCCAGAGTCTCTCTTAGTTTGTCTCCCTCTCTGATTTCTTCTTATTCAGTTTTCCCTCCCTTCCCCACGTGGTCCTCCACAGTATTCCTTATGTTCCATATACAAGTGAAACCATATGACAATTGTCTTTCTCTGCTTGACTTATTTCACTTAGCATAACCTTCTCCAGTCCCATCGATGTGGATACAAATGGTGGGAGTTCATTCTTTCTGATGGCTGCGTAATATTCCATTGTATATATGGGCCACATCTTTATCCATTTGTCTGTTGAAGGGCATCTCGTCTCCTTCCACAGTTTGGCTATTGTGGACATTGCTGCTATGAACATTGGGGTGCAGATGTTCCTTCTTTTCACTACATGTGTATCTTTGTTGCTACATTCTTAAAGGGTCTCACGACTGCCTGTCCATCTCACCAACAATCAATATCAAAATGAATGATAAGCACCAGAGAAATCTTGCGAAAGTAGTTTATGGGTAGAAATTTGAAGAAGACATTTAGGATCTAATACTCCCTGAACATTCTGCCACCACCTCCCCTTGAGCACTAAGCATGTAACCACCAGCTCCATACAGCAAAAAGTGCAGCTCTTTCTGCTCACAGGCCCTTCCCCGTGCTACTTAATTTGTGAAGTTGCACCATACAACATCTCAAGAATTCTTTCTTGACCATTGGGTTCCCTGACTCTCCAGCAATATCCCTATCTGTGAGAAAGATATAAGGGCTTATTGTCCAAACAATCCAATGTTGAGGCTTCCAGGATGGGTCCCAGTGTCGTGTTCTGGATCCCAGTTCCTGATGCCGCAGGAACAGCAGAGGACCCTGCCTCACAGAGGTTAATGAATTCACTTCTCAGTCTCCAGACTTGGGGAGGATCCTGGTGTGAAGCTGCCGGCGACCGCAGGGTGCCTGAACAGACTGTTTACCAAGCTCCTGCAAACACACAAACATCACTAAACCCAGGAGACTGCTCTAAATTAGGAAAAACAGGTTCTTTCAAGACAGTTAGTGCCCCTGTCAGAAACTACTAATAGAGGGCTTCTTTTCAGTACAGTGTGAGCTGATTAGGAGGTTGATGGGTCCTAATTAGAATGTGAGGTTTATTCATCTGTAAACTTGCAAAAGGTATGCTCTCTAGGGAATGTGAATCAGAAAGAATTGTTGTTTCCCGTTGGCCTGGCTTAACAAAAAACAAGACAGTTTGCCTCTCTGTTTTTCCCGGTAAGCAGGTAGACTGGAAAAGAGATTATGTCTTGATGATCCTTTTCAAATACTTATTAGACATCAGTACGGGCTTCAGTGATCTAGCAAATCAGCTTCCAGTGTTTTCAATGAGAAAAATGATATGAATGCTCATTAAAAGTACATAATTTGACCCATGGGCCAGGAAATTGAGAACTGAGGTCGGCAGGGCACCTTAGACTCCATTCTGTGCATAGATGAGTAATCGTGATGGGGACTGTATGCTTGATCAGAAAAATCTCTGGTGAACGCTACTGAATGAGAATTAGATGGGTGCAATTTGCACTTATTGTAAAAGTGGGTTTTGTTTGCTATAAACGTGAGATAGTAATAGCACGGTGTGGTAAGTCCAGGCCTCATTCCACGCACCCTTGTCCCCACATGATCAATGTAAGTCTATTTATTTTTGCTGTTATGCAAATATGGGAAACAGGCTCAAAATTGAAACTCACTATCCAAAAACAACTGAGTCCTATTCTACACAGACACCCCCCCTGCCACTAACCCCCCCCCCACTAAATGTCATGCAGGTTAAGAACAACAGCCCTTGCCTTCCAAGAGTTAACAATTTAACAATCAACTTTCATTGCCTAGGCAAAAATTATTTCCATTTCATTACATTCATTTGTTACAGATGCTTACATTTGATTTCTCAGGAGAATAGGAATAAGACTGCAGAAAACGCTTCGACCTATATTTGCCGAATCCCTATCTCTAGCTAATCCCAGAAGTCCCCTTTCATAGCTGAACACTCCATTGGTTCTGTTTTTTCTTAAGAAATGTGTAATAAATCCCAAGGATCAGAACTGTTTAATACTTAGCCACACACTTTAATGAAATGCCCTAGGGTCAGACCAATTGTATCTCCAATCAGCAACTCCATCTTCCTGCATTTAGACACCCCCAAACTGCCTTCACCTCCAAATATCCCCAACATTTACTCCTGGCAAAGCTTGTCCTGGATGAATGGAAATCAGTCACGGGACAAAAGAGGGGCCAGCAAGTAGACACCTGGCCCTAATTTAGTTATTTTTCACACTCCAGCAAAAGAGGAAGTGGGACTGAGTCTGACTAGACTTGACTAGAGTAAGGAATAAGAATGAAGCACTGTAGCAGCCATTAGGAGAGCCCCAAATCTCCTAATCCAGGAGTGCAATTGACCAAGGGCCCAGGGCTGCGCTCTGAAAGCTCCCCCCAGAAGTCCCCCCAGGCCAGCATACAGCCAGGATAAGGCAAGCCTTTTAGTGGGAAGTATGAGACTCTTCCGGCAGGAAGCTTTGCCCAAACTTCCCTAGATTTGCATTGCCAGCCATATCACTTTCTCTCTGCGTCAGACTTGGATCAGGGTCTGATGGCTTTTCAAGCCTCTCCCGGCTCCCCCCTACTCCCCCCCACCCCCCGCTTTTCTTTAAGGCATTTCCCCTAATTAATTCCTTGCACATTTAATGAATCTTGGTAACTGCCTCTCAGAGGACATGCGGTAACATAAGTGGGGATCCACGAGGAAGAGCAGAAAGCAGCCGGCGGAAGACGGAACAGGAAACATGGTAGTGGTTTAAAGACCAAACTCACTTCCTGAGATAGGGCCACCGTGTGAGGCTTTAATGAGGCTGACTCAGTGCTCACAGAGATGGCTTTGTAATCTGCATAATTGGCCAGGCTGGACTACACTTCCCAGGATTCCTTTTTCTTCTATGTGTCAGGTTAGTATCGGCTCAGAGGGACGTTCTCTCGCGAGAGATGGAAGACGGCAACGGGGCAGCAGCCATCTTGTAGAGGGAAACTCCTCGCTGTCTATCACCCCGCTGATGCTCAGGTAAAGCTGCTGGTGGGCCCGGGCTTTCCCTCCCTTTCCGCCGGGTCTCCCTTCCTTTAGTTTCTCTGCGCCCTGTGGCAGGGGTATCCTCGTTCAGCAGTGTGATACAGGGCCTCAGCTTCTGCAGGTTCCCCTCATCGATAAGGTCAGGGGCAACAAACCGGACGTGGGTTTCAGTCTGCCCACGTGGTGGTCCGGCTCCTCCTCCTGGAGTTTCTAGCCTGCCCTCGTGAGCTTCCCTTCCTGACTGTCGTGGGTTTCCAGCGCCAACACTGGTCCAGACAGCCTTGTGGAGAGTGCCTGGCTAGGCTCCCCTAATTGTGCAAGTCCGTTTTTAAGAATTCAAGAATTCATGTATGTTTTTCCGTCATAGATACATGTACACACATACAGATATGTCCTTCGTGGTTAAACCCTGAGTGGTGCACTCGTGATGCGTCCTCCTCTCACCCCTTTACTTAAGGGCAGCGGTACACTGCCCTTAAGGGACGGGAATAGGCCTTCGGGCTTCAAAGAAAACAATGCCAACCCTAGGCTCTGCTGCTTTAGATAGACCTGGACGTCAACAACATTGGGGAAGGTGGAAGTGCATTGTGAAGAGAAGTGTGCATTCCCAGCCCACCTGGCAGAGGGGCAAGGTTCATGGTTTGGTTTGGTTTTTTAAACTAAATTGTATCCAGCTTTATGCCCTTATCTCCGCAGCAGGGAGAACCTCCCAAAGCGGTTATTAGTGGGTCGCTTAGCACCACCTCCGCTACCCTTACTACCTCCCCATTGTATAGAACCAGAATCCCTGGGCTCATAGAAATGGACTGGAACCTGGTCCTTAGTCCCGAGTGGTCCTTATCCCTTCCTTCCTCGTTTCCCAGTGCCAGTGTTGAGCCTGATCCGCTGTCATCTGTCAGGCATAACTGCCACCAAGAAGCCTCTCAACATTCCAGTCAGCTTCAACCTAGGTCCCAAGGCTTCAAAGCCAACAAGTCCATTGATAAGTTCCAGAGAGCCGTATACCCCATCAACAGAGGTCCTGACACCCTGAGGCGTCCATGGGGCAGGTATCATCTCCCCCACTCACAGAACCTTCCATCCTGCAAGTCTCAGAACCCAAATCTCTTGGATCCACCTGTATATCTACCCATTCTTTGCCTCCTGTAACTTTTTGTTACCCAAAATAACCTGTATGTCATGTGTCCTGCTCCCACCCACCCCCTGGATTTAGAGAAACTCAGAGGGGATGTCTTTTACTTCCCTCCTGATAAATCTGTAAATATTTATTTTTTTAAAAAAATTTTAACCTATGGTATTCAAAATCAAAATAACTTTTATGCTAAGTGAAATAAGTCTGACAGAGAAAGACAAATACCATATGATTTCACTTACATATGGAATCTAAAAAACAAACAAACAAAAACTAGGCTCTTAAATACACAAAACACACTGGCGGTTGCCAAAGGGGAGGCAGGTTGGGGAAGGGGGTGGGGAATGGGGAAAAGGGATTTAGAGGTACCAAAAAAAATCAGGGTAACTTTAGTTGGAAGGATGGAAGTAGAAATTAGAGGGATCACAATGTGGGCTTTTGGGATGTGGACAGTGTGTTATTTCTTCATCTAGGTGATAATGATAATCCATTGAGTTGTACATTTAGGATTTGTGTTCTTATCTCCATGTCTTATATTTCAGTCTTTTAAAGTTTAAGAAAATCCAAATGCTAAAAAGATTTACAATGTAAAAAAAAAAAAAATTCCCTTTCCCACATGCACATTCTATGCCCCATTTCCCCTCCTCAGGTGCATTTAGGAGTTCCCTCTAGTACCTTGTAAGCATTGGTGGTCTTCAGTGCTAGTCCACTTGTCCTTCGGGGCACATGGTTTCATTGCATTTCCTGGCCCTCCTGAGGTTGGATGGGGGCATGTGCCTAGTTCTACCCAGTAAGTTGTGAGCAGAAATTATGTGGGTCACTTCTGGGCCGGGGCGTTCAATTGCCAGAATGAGATCCTCTGGACTTCTCTTTCCCTCCTGCCACAGCGACATGCTGTTTTTTAGTTCCTGTTCTCCATCAGCTTTGGTCTCCGAGGGGTTATGACGAGGGGCCACTGCATAACAGACACAGGCGGTGGCATGAGCACGAAATAAATGATGTTTTAAGCCCCTGAGACTTGGAGATTGTTTGGTAGCACACTAATTCACAGTGGTACCTCCTGGGAGGGATGTGTTTGGGGGGGGGGTTGTATATTTGGAGAGTACACCAAGACAAAGTTGAAGTAGAAACAAATGTGAGAGGAAATATGCGTGTAGTTAATGTATCTGTGTCTGTTAAAGTATTTTCAGCTTCATGTATAGAAACCCAAGCTGGGGGCGCCTGGGTGGCTCAGTCGTTAAGCGCCTGCCTTCAGCTCAGGTCATGATCCCAGAGTCCTGGGATTGAGCCCTGCATCGGGCTTCCTGCTCTGCGGGAAGCCTGCTTCTCCGGCTACCATTCCCTCTGCTTGTGTTCCCTCTCTCGCTGTGTTTCTCTCTGTCAAATAAGTAAAATCTTTAAAAAAAAAAAAAAACAACAACAAAAAACAGGAACCCAAGCTGAAGATTGTTTTGCACAGTAAGACTATTGCTAATATAAGAGGGAGGCAGTGATTCCAGGACTGCAGTGATTCCGCTGCTCTGCTGTGTCATCAAAGACCCAGACTCTTTCTGCCATTCTTGGTGTGTTGGCTAACTCCTGTTTGGGCTGCAATAGATTCATGCAATTCATTCCCTCCTCCCCCTCCCTCCCCTCCTTCTTTCTCTCTCCCTCTCTCTCTCTCTCTCTCACACACACACATCCAGAGACAAGTAAGAGACCAACAAAATGCTGAAAATGACAAAAGCAGACCACGCCTAATCAGGATATTATCAGTTTAGCAATTCTGTGATGGTGATTTGAAGTCTCTTTTAATGGTTGGTGTATTAGTTGTAGGTGTATTAGTTGTATTAGTTATAGGTGTATTAGTAATAAAGGTGTATTAGTTATTAGAGCTTTTAATGCAATATAAAGTGTCCTTTGGTTGGGCAACCACAAAATCAGGGAGGACCTGTGACAGCCAAGAGTTAAGGGAATTGACGGAATGGCATTTGCTATTTACTGGTACCTTGACTCTGCCCAGTACTGAGCTGTGTAGTTTTGAGCTAGTTACTAATATCTCTAAACCCTACTCTTCTTCTCCCTGTAGAGGGATTAACAGCTGTACCTTCATCACAGATCTGCCGTGAGGCTTAAGTGAATTAATACATACAAAGTGCTTAAACAGTGGCTGGCACATAGTAAATGCTATAGAAGCATAGCCATTATCATTACAATAGGGCTTTGGGGAGAATTAAATAAGTTAATGCATGTAAAAGAATTAGAATAATGTCTGACATGTAGTAAGTACTCAATAAATCTTTGCAGCCGCTATTACTGCTATTATTACTATAGTTTTAAATAAGATTGCAGAAGTTAAGGGGGGTAAAATACAGAGAGTTAATTTTTTAAAAATGAATGTATCGGTAGGAAGTGCCTTTGTCTTCTTAATTATTGTGATCAATAATAAGTTTTCATTGAACACCTCACTGTTTAAAACAGAGTAAACTAATCAAAAAGAAGTCATCATCCCAAATACGCTCTAACAACTTTCTAAGAGACCTGAATTGTGCAAACCATCTCTTTAAAAGTTTCCTATAAAAGACAGAAAACTACCTAGGAAATATTTAGTTGATGCTTACTGCCATCAGCATATTTCCTGTTGATCAGTTTATAATACTGAATATATTTTTATGTGTTGTTCGTAGTTCATTAAGACACTTTATATTATCTTACTGTTTTAAAAAATAAAACTTAGAAACAGTACTATTTGGGCGGAATATACATTTTGTAGCTTTGGGATGATACCAAGTGTTTTTAGTGTCAAGCCCTAATATCTTTGTTAATGGTAGAGAAGGCTCTATGACCCAAAAGGAACTGAAAGAAATTAAGAAATGCACATTTATTAAGTGCTTTTTGTGTGATGGTTACTTATATGTTATTTTATCTAATCCACACCACAATCCTGCTTGGTGATATTATCATCTCCCTTCTTTCCAGGTGAGGGAACTGAGACATAGAATTACATGACTTAAAAGAGCAGGAACCAAGAATTGGACAGCGGAAGACCAGACATCAGAGAACACACGGGGTAATTCAGGTGACTGAGGGATGGCTATCGTACCCAGCTGCGGCTAAGGGCTTACAATTCCCTGCTGTGCTAGAAAGGCCTGGCACTTAGCAAACAAGTCCAGACTTCGTAAGACAGCATCAAAAAATGCACTGACAGGAGCAGATGCGCGTTTCCTATTTTGGAATATGATTCTGAGTGGGCATTGATAAATGCTAACTGGCATTGCTTACGGGTGTAAAACTAATAACGGAGTTGGATCTGATCAGGAAAGTAAAATCAGAGCTCTCAGTATTCTTGTGTCCCACCCTGGGACAGCTTAAAAAAAAAAAAAAGCGGGCGGTTCTACCATCTGGTCACCAAAGAAGCATTCATCAACCAACTAATGTAATTTAGAACAGTACATTGTCACCTAAGGAATAAACAAGTACAACAAACAAACAAAAACAGAAACGTCTTGGGGCTGCCGACTTGGGGCTGCCGGAGTGGCTCAGTGGGTTAAGCATCCGACTCTTGATTTCAGTAGCGGTCGTGATCTCAGAGTCGTGAGATGGAGCGGCGCCTTGGACCCCACACTCGGCAGGGAGTCTGCTTAAGATTCTGTCTCTCCCTCTCCCTCTGCCCCACCTCCCCCCTCTCTAAAATAAATAAATCTGAAAGAAAGAAAGAAAGAAAGAAAGAAAGAAAGAAAGAAAGAAAGAAAGAAAGAAAGAAAGAAAGAAAGAAAAGAGAAGGGAGAGAGAGAGAGAGAAAGAGAGGAAGGAAGGAAGGAAGGAAGGAAGGAAGGAAGGAAGGAAGGAAGGAAGGAAAAGAAAAAAGAAAAGAAAAGAAAAAAGAAAAGAAAGATCGATTTATTTTCTGAGCACTCTGATGTGCTGCTTATTCTCTAGGCTCCCCGGGCTACCAAGGTTGCGAGTCATTGTCTCATGGAGCGTTGTGGAAAGCAGCAGGGACCAGGTAACAACCACCAAATGGCCTCTCACAATGGGACTTGATTTTGTTGTTGCTGTTGTCATTGTTTTAACTTTCTATTTTGAAATAATTTGAGACTTAAAAATCTTTCAAAAGTAGTATGGAAAGTTCACATAGTACTTTTTTTTTTTAAATTAAATTGTTTGTCGTAGTACTTTTGACCCTGCTTCCTCTAATGTTGACAAATTATAAAACTGTAGCACACCATCAGAGCCAGGAGACTAACATTAGTACAAACCTATTAACTAAACAACAGACCTTATTCCCTTTCCATGTTCTTTTACATAACAAGAAAAATTGCAGGGACAAAAACTTGAAAAGAATTGCAGAAATGAAAACTCTGTGTGTGTGTGTGTGTGTGTGTGTGTGTGTGTGTGTTTGAAACGGTAAGTTTAATGCTTTTTCTTTTCCTTAAAAAGTTGTCTTTAGTATATTGTTCAATTATTATTATATCGTTACTTATATATTGTTCAATTAAAGAAAAAACTTAAATTGCCAGTATTATTCTCTTTTCTCTTAAGTAGGCACTTTCCCAGGGAAATAGGGTTGTTAAATTTAGCAAAAATCAATGCAAGATATGTAGTTAAATTTGAATTTCAGATATGCAGTGAATAGTTTTGTTTTTGTTTTTTTGGTATTACTGTGTCTCATGCAATATTGGGGACATATGTTTAAAAATTATTTTTGTCTCTTTGACATTCAAATATAACTGCACTTACTATATTTTATCTGGCAGTCCTACAGGAAAAGAACGTAAAGATGGAGAGGAGCTTAGTGTCCTGCACCTGGGAGGAAGGATGGCAGGGCGTCTTCAAGGTAAGAAGATTAAAAAATTACTTCTCCAGCATTCTTCACTGTGTTGTGCTAGAGCAAGAATTTCTCTCTCAGAGGGTGGAAAGTAGCTGCAGGGAAAGGAAACCCATTAAACTATTTCAGGAGCTATTTCAGAAAACTATATAACGCAGCTGTTACCTGGCCCTGGCCCACCGCAACCAGGCCTAGTGTGTGGGGAAGGGTACAAAGGAGGTAAAATGGGGGTGAATGGGTGGAGCAGGTAGGCAGTTTAAGCATGGGGGGGGGCCTGGAAATGCAAAGGGAGGAGCAAATGCCTTCAGTACTAAAAGCAACATAAAGAGACTGGCCTTTTCCCCACACTTCCCTTAAAGGAAATAAAACTGTGGGCCTATTCAGGTGTTAATAAAACTGAAAGTATGCCTGTCCAGACCAGTGCCAATTTCCTGTTCCTGCCTCTAGGCCCAAGCTATCGTCCTAAACAGACTACTTAAGATCTGTTTCCAGTGAGCTTGCTGCATGTCCAGTTCCAGCATACAGTTTCTAGAACCCAAAACAGTAGTTTAGGAAATACCATAAAAAGTATCCTGAGGCTTTCACCAGCAGAAATCCCATAATCTGACAAGTCTGCTTTGCCTGGGAAGTGTTGGCTGCTGCATCACTTAAACTCTGTCACCAGCCATGTGGGGAGTCTCCAGCTCGGTGGCAGCTTCCCCTCCCACTCCAGTCCCCGGCCCAGCCCCCACACTGCACTCCCTCCGCCCTGGATGAGCTGGTCAAGCTCAGAAATCCACCAGAATGCCCTGGAAGGGCCCACGAATCCCACATGGAAACGGCTGCTACCCCCTGGGAACTGCCCATCGTGGGAGCACCACGTCCTCCAGGACGTTCTTAATTTCAAACAAGGATTTTCCTCAATGTGTTCCTGTTTATCCTTTTTCTTTATAAATCCTCTCTGTTTTCCACCTCCTTCTGCTAGTTCCCTTGGAAGCCCTAACTGGTAAGTAATTTGCTCCCACCGTATGTGTTGATATGTGTTGATGATGCAGGCAGGCCAGGTATGAGGACCCAGAGGGGATCCCCCAGGACCCGCTACGAAGGTCCTTGGCTACATGCAGGGTAGAAGTCAAACACAAGCCAGTTGGAAATGAGAGCAGAGCTTATCGATGGTGTAAAGAGAGTGCAGACACATACTGTCTGAAAGATAGAAAGGAAAGGAGAGGCCATGTCATCTTTGCTTGGGGTTTGTTTGTTTTTTAAGATTTTATTTATCTATTTGAGAGAGTGTGCGCGAGCAGAGGGAAAAGCAGAGGGAGAAGGAGAAGCAGACTCTCTGCTAAGCAGGAAGCCCGACGTGGGGCTTAATCCCAGAACCCTGGGATCATGACCTGAGCTGAAGCCTGATGCTTAACTGACTGAACCACCCAGGCATTCCATGGGGTCTTGGGTTTTTATTGAGGATTGTGATCTGGTCTGCGTGTCCTGTCAGGCATCCAGGAGCCAGTTAGAACAAGGACAAGGGTCTATGTGTCTGCGATAAGTCACTTATTCCTTGGAGCCAGGGCTCTTGATGTTGAGATGTTTAACACTGGTGGTCTGGAATATGCACATGATGGCTTTGTCCCGTCATTCTTCCCAGGTCCTTCCTTCGATGTTACCTACTGTGCTGGAAGACTGTAAAAAAAATCATTAACTTCTTGTCCCTTATAAGGAGGACATACTCTATTTGGACTGTGAGGCATGTATAAAGTGGGGGTACAGGTCCTTGCAAGAACAGAAGCAGGAAAAGGAGTAAAAAGCAGACTTTATGGAGTCCTTCAGCTTCCCTGTCTCATTGACATCTAACCTTCAGAATAGTCCTTGAAAAGCATTCCTACTGCAGAGAGGCTCCTAAGGCATTGTGGGTAGTAGAAAGAACATAGGATCTTGAGGCAGAAAACCTGAACTCTAACACTGGCTTTCTCCTTTACTCCCGACATGACCCCGGATGAGCTATTCAATTAACCTCTTCAGATTTCCTGTCTGTCAAAATGGATACGGTTCTTTTGGCTCACCTCACAGCTTTGTTACGTGGAAGAAATGGAAGGAAATGAGAGTGGTTTGTAAACTATAAACCTGCTTGCCAATAATAGCAAACATTTCTCAGTATCTGCCATGTGCTAGGCATTGAGTTTAGGTGCTTATCTGTTGAATTCTCACAGTAACCTCACGTGATAAACACTGTCATTCCCATCTCACAGATGATCATACTGAGGCACAGAGAGCTTAAGTATCTTGCCAAAGCATCATACCAGTAGTGAACAGTGGCCTTGGGATTTGAACCCAAGTCATCTGGCCGCCATGCCTACTTACCACTCTGCTGAGCTACTTCCTGGTATAATTAATAGATTAAAGTCAATGTTAAAAATCAAGGAGAAAGATACTCTGGTGCCCTCACCTTGGGCTCTCCTGTGACCTTTTCCTTCTGTGCCCTTCACTGTAGGCCCCATGGTGAGGCTGACTTGGCAGAATCAGAACCACTCACTGCTTCCTACGTCCTGTCTGTGTCTACATGTTACATTTCAGGGGACACACCCAGCTAAGAGCATATCCCCAATTGCACACCAGCGAGGGGTGCCCTAGTAGTCCTTTTCTAAGACTGACAGCAAAGCAGGAATAACCGAAGACATCTACGATTGAAATTTCAGACATGCCAGTAGTAGTTTGGTGTAGCGTGGGATTTCTCAAACGTCTATGTAACATAGACACATCCTTAAGGAAGAGAATTCTCGTGGATTCTGCAGACCACTTCCCTGGAACCCCAGTCTGACAAATGCCGATGTGTGCTAGACAAATCAGTGCTGAACCTGCACCTCAGGAAATCCAGGTTCTCATCCTGCCATCGCCAAGACCCAGGGCATTGTTGTTGCCTCAACTGTAAAATGAGATAGTCCAGCTCGGTGCTCCCAGGGGCCACAAGCCCAGTGGGGGCAGGCAGGTGACCTAAATGAGTGCCCAGACCTGGCAAAAGGCAGTAGTGAGTAGCAAGGACCTCAGTTCACTATGGCCAAGGGGGATTGCAGGCCCTGTCTGCCTTCATCTTCTTAGTTTTTGAGAGGAGCCTGATATTCATGACTTCATACAGAAATCTGTTGATTCTAGGGGTGCCAGGATGACTCAGTTGGTTAAGTGTCTGCCTGTGGCTCAGGTCATGAACCCAGGGTCCTGGGATCAAGTCCCATGTTGGGCTCCCTGCCCAGTGGGGGGCCTACTTCTCCCTCTCCTTCTGCCCCTCCCCGACTCGTGCTTGCTCACTCGCTCCATCGCTCTTTCAAAATAAATGAATAAATAAAATCTTTTTTTTTTTCATGTATTGATTCTACAAAAATCTGTTGATTCTAAGTTTTGGAAATGAGGACAGCGATGTTTAAAGCACTGAGGAGCCAAACAGAAAACACCTCCGTGAGCCAGAGCCATGGCTCAAAAAGTGGGTCGAGATTCTGAGCAAGATCAAGGGTTTATAGGCTGTTTGCGCTGAAGAGTTCCACAGAGCTTTTGTGAGGGTTCTTTGGCTGTCGGGGAAAGCCAGCTCTTCCCCTGTTTCGACCAGAACAGCTCTGTCTGCTTTTTTAGTGACATTCCACAGATTGGTTTTAAGAATACCTCCACTGCTAACCACTAAAATAGTTGATATGTAAGGGCGCTCATCTGCAACTTGTATTTGTAGATAGAAAAGTCTTTATGGAGCCACCTGGGTGGCTCAGTCAGTTGAGTGTTCATTCTTGATTTCAGCTCCGGTCATGATCTCGGGGTTGTGGGATCAAGCCCTGCGTGTGGCCCCACGCTTGGTGGGAAGTCTGTTTGAGATTCTCTCTCCCTAACTTTCTGCCCCTCTCCCACTGCTCGCTCACTCACTCGCTCTCAAGTAAATTAAAAAAAAATTTTTTTTTTAAGTCTTTCTGGTGTGCTTTAAAAAAGAAACATTCAGGGGTCCAGACGGCTGGGACAAGAAGTTGTCATCCCTGTCAGGGGCAGCAACTCACTGCTTCTGCTTGTGGACGCACTATTTTGGTGGGCTCAGTGTTACTGGGCACCTCTGTATTTCATTACGACCCAAGTGTTAGAAAAGCCTGGCTCTAAAGAGATAGGGAGTTCAGCCAGCCAGCCTGTTTCAGTCCCATTCAGGTTCTTTGAGCTTATTTAGCAGCAAATGGTGGTGGTGTTAACTTTCCCAAAAATGGCTCCCTAAAAAGTGATTAGTCTTGCAGGCAGTTTCTCCTGGCATATAAAGCTCTTCCTAGACCTGTAACTGCCCATGTGTTTTCTTCTGTGGAGAACGGAGCTAGCATATTTGGGAGCGTGTGCAGCAGAGAGGCTAGAAGTAACACAGCCATATAAGAGTCCAGGAGCCCCTCCTGGAAACGTGGGAGGGAGTTTTGCCACATTCCCACAGCTGAGAGGATGTAGAGCGTTGACAATCCTGGCAGTCCCAACAGAGAAAAACTGCTGTTTGGACGCGCCAGGGAACCAGTGTGTGTCTGAGTGAGTGTGCGAGCTGCAGACTTGGCCACCTTTATTCTCTCCGTGATGATTCAAGTGGCTCTGCCCTTGTTTTACCACATTATCTGACCTAAGGGAGGGGGGATTATTTAGAGAGTCTAAGGGAACCAAGGTGAAGGTAAGAGAATAAAACCGAAGGAAAGAAGTACAAAGATAGGAGCAGAAAGATCCCTTGAACATTGCAATGGGATGAGCTTAATGAGTTTCTCAGAGGAAAATAGCCAGAAGGTCCATCACAGAGAATATAGAACTGAGATAAAAACCATCTCATGATATTTCATTTAAAAAGGGCTTTATGTTGAGAGTGGGAACAGAAGGTAAAGGACTATGTGATGTTTTCCCAGACCTGCACGTGCCTCTTGTACCCCAGAAATCTGAAAACCTCAATTAGTGACATTTCCAGGATTCACTGTGCTTCCCACAATACTACATCCTTCTCTTGAGAGAAAAGGTGTGTTGACTCCCCGAATCTTCCTTTAGTTTGATCCCACTTGTCCCATACCTGGTGTAAGGTGGACACCATTCCAGCACTGGGCTGGTCCTCTATACTTTAGCGTCTTCCCATCCGTTTGGCTAAGTCAAGTCCACAAGCCTAGGGTGGCACCAATGCTACTAACCTTCCTGGACATCTGGCTGGATCATGTTCTTTTTTTCAGAGGAGCTCATGTGGATTTGGGAGTAGAAACATTACAATAACGTCTTTGATAATGTTCTGTACAGACACCCTCTCCCACACGGTTACGTACTTTCCATTCTCAAAGGCTTTGAGATTCTTGTGCTTCTAAATGAGATCAGTGGCATGACCTTTCTTTGCTTTTGATGCAAACCCATAATTCCAGATGGCCTACAAAAGCAGGAGATATGCCTCCCTTTTCTGTCCTCTGTGTTTGGGATGACACGGAGGCAGCGCTTGTAAGAATTGCGTTACTAGGGTGTCATGAACTGGAGCTCAAATGTGAGGAACATCAGTGGCTGTACTAACTCAACCCTCGTCTCTTCTGAGTTTCTAGATGTGTATTTTAAGTGTAAACCTAAGCACGGAAGTTGCTGAGAAAAGCACTGTTATTTCGATGCTCTCTGACAGGCCCTGTGTATCAGACGTTCTGTCATTTCATCCAAATTTATGTTTTGACAAGTACCATTTTATTTAGTTGGCAGGGCTTACTCTATTGTTTTTCTCTTCAACCCTCTTTGAATTTCCTCTTCAAGGTAGAAACACCAAACTGGTATAATAGGTAGCTTTGTCAGCCAGAAGTGATCATCAGAAGACAAAATTAGCCAGTTCTAGAAAAGACCCCAGCAGGTCTCACACAAGCTCTTTTGTGGGATTTTATTTTATAAGGTGGTCTACGTTTAGTTTAATTCTTTAGTTAATCCTTTTTCTTTCCTCTGGTAAATTATTGATCCCTCAGGCTTGAAATGGAGATTTGGATAAATACTTGGCACAGCAAATTTAATGACTGATGTCTTTTACCAGAAGGGAGACCACCATCCTCTCTCTGATAGCTCTGTGGGCCGCACTCAAGTGTTATTTAAGTAGCCTCTCTGGAGAATCACAACACTCACTCTCTCCTTGACTATAATACCCTGAAGAGAATTCTATTCCCTTCTTTATGTCAGTATAAGAAAATGAATTTCATGGAAGACTATAGTTGTTTGGACAATTCTTGGCCTCCTCACTTGGGTTAAGCCAAAGATAGTGGGTACATTTCATCAGCGGTATCTCCAGAGACTAATATGTTCTGTTTCCTTTCTAAGGGAGAATTTAGAGAACCTAGCACCTCCCTTCTCTATTTCTAAAAACTCTACTTCTCTATTTCTACTTCTTTGCAAGAAGGTGCTGCCCTTTTCTTTCTCCCATTTAGTTACTTAATTTCTATATTTGAAGCTGAACCCCAAATTCCTAAGCTACAGTGTACTACATGTGCTCTTATTGGCTCTCATAATCTTAATGATATTGAGATGAAGTCATGCCTGTGGAACTTGCTGTACTTCAAATCCCTCAGAGTTTGTGCCTTTTAGACATTCTCTCCTATCAGTTGACCTACCTCAACCTTTGCTCAAGATCTTTGGACAGGGTTGTGTGAAGCCTGCCTGCATTCTGGCCTTCTCCCTGATTAATTTGCTTAGAACTGGGAATTGCTCTTCAACTGAGAACACAAATAACTCTCTCATCCTTGAAAACCATTGTATACCTTCCTTAAAAGTCTCTGTCTTCCCAAGGAACTGCTAATGAAAGAATTGGAAGGAACTTATTAATATTCTCTGTGTCTGGAAAGGCAGAAAAGTCACCCAAGAAAGGGCTCTCTTCATTGCATGCAGGGAATAGGCAGTGGTATGTTGCCTAGACCCCTACCCCTGAAGGAAGTCAGGGATTCCTTGGCTTTGGACAACCCCCTTGACTAAGGTCACTCCCCTGCCCACACACCTCACTGGCTGAAGTGGGAGTATAAAGACCAGGTCATCTCAACCCCACTTGGGATGATTTTGAAGGGCCATTTTAACTCCAGCACTCCCAGTGGGCTGTGTGACTGTTGAGAGGCCTGCATTGCAATCAGCTTCTCTCTCGACCCACAGATGCTTCCTCCCAGGGGGAATTCCTAATGCATTATTTCTGAAGCACCAGAAGTTGTTCAATAAATGGGTCTATTGTTTTCACCAGATCATAAGCTCCTTGGGGGCAGAGATGGAGCTAATTCATCTCTGGCCTCTTGAATGGTGCCTGGCAGTATTGAGTGTGCTCTAATGACACATGACAAAATAAATGGGAATCAGATCGCAGTAGAATGGAAACCGTGATGGATCCTGAGCTCTTCTGGTAGTCACCCACGTGACTATTGGAAGCTTTGCTGGGTCTGTGTTTTCTCAGAGGTAAAACGAGGAGCTGGGTCATCTGTATGACTCATCCTAGCTTTAAAGTTTAGTGATTTTGTGGATATGACAAAAGTTTAGGCACAGAGATGAATAGAATGGATCAGAGTTACTTCCAATCCATCTCTCTCTGTCCTTCATACAATGACAGCTGAATACTAGACTTGCAGGAGAGGGAAGGGAGAGTCCCAGGAGTCAACAACAGAGCTTTATCCTCTGTCACAGCACCTTTCAACCAAACTACCTTATTCCTTAGGTCATCTTGGAGACAGAAAGGGACAGAAGCCCCATTGCCAACCAGAACTTAGGTATTGTTCTGGCCAAATTTACTAGCCAAGAAGAAACCTGAAAAACACTGAAATCTTAGGAAGCTTCAAAATTGAGGGATGCCCCTCTCATTTTAGTAAAGATGATTAACTTTGAAGATGAGCTTTGTCCATTAGTTCAGAATCACAAATATTTTCCAATTTTTAATTTGCCGTAGCTAAATTCCTATACTGGTAAATCTAGTAACTTCCTGTCAAGTAATATGGATATAAAAGACTTAAGAGTTAGGCAGACTTGATAGAGTTTAAAGTAATGGTCAAAAAAATACTCTCTGGACTTGAGGAAAGAGTGGAGGATCTCAGTGAGGCCCTTAAAAAAAAAAAATAGAAAATATAGAAAAGAATCCATCAGAGATGAAGAACTCAATAACTGTAATTAAAAATATACTAAAGGAACTAAATAGTAGACTAGAGGAAGCAGAACAGATCAGCAGTGTGGAGGACAGTAATGGTAGGCAATCAAGTTGAATAGGAGAAGAGAAAAAAGAATAATAAAAAATGAAAATAGACTTAGAGAACTCAACAACACCATCAAGCATAACAACATTTGCATAGTAGGGATCCCAGAAGGAGAAGAGAAAGAAAAGAGGCAGAACATTTATTTGAAGAAACAATACCTGAAAACTTGCTCAATCTGGGAAGGGAAACAGAAATCCAGGTCCAGGAGGCAGAGCGCCCTACCAACAAAATCAACCCAGGAGGTCTGCACTAAGACACATAATAATTAAAATGGCAAAAAGTAGTGATAAAAAGAGATTTTTAAAGCGACAAGAGAAAACAGTTATATACAGAGGAAAACCCTTAAAGGCTACCAGTTGATTTTTCAGCAGAAACTTTGCAGGCCTGAAGGGAATGGCATGATGTATTCAAAGTGCTAACAACAACAACAACAACAAAACCCTCTACAACCAAGAATACTCTCTGTACTACAACAACAACAACAAAACCCTCTACAACCAAGAATACTCTATCCAGCAGGGCTATCATTCAGAATAGAAGGAGAAATAAAGAATTTATCAAAGTTAAGGAATTCATCTCCACTAAGCCAGCCTTACATGAAATGTTAAGGGGATTCTTTGGAAAAGAAAGACCATAAGCAGGAGTAAGAAAAGTAGGAACCACAAACACAGTAAAATTACGTAGATCTATAAAAATCAGTCAAGGGAGTCACAAAATAAAAATATGTTAAAGTATGACACTCTCTACCTAAAATGTGATAGGGAGCTGGGAGGAGAGGTGGGGAGTAAAAATTTAGTGCTTTTAGAGTAGGTTCAAACTTGTGCTCGCTTCGGCAGCACATATACTAAAATAGAGTAGGTTCAAACTTAATTGACCATCAAGTTAATATAGACTCTTGTATGCATTAAAATGTTATACATAAACTTAATGGCAGCCAAAAATTTAAAAAATGGTAATAAATATGCAAAAAGTAAAAGGAATCCAGTATATCACTAAAGAAATCATGCAAACCATGAGAAAAGAGAGCAAGAAGGGAACAGGGAATAACTACAAAAACACCTAAAATGAGTAACAAAATGACAATAAGTACATACCTATCAATAATTACTCTGAATGTGAATAGACTAAACACTCCAATCCAAAAACACAAGGTGACTGGATAAAAAAGCAAGACCCATTTGTATACCGCCTGTAAGAACACTTCAGACATAATGGCACATACAGATTTAAAGCGAAAGGGATGGAAAAGCATTTACTGTGCAAACGGAAGCAAAACAAAAACTGGATAGTGATACTCATATTAAGGAAAATAGACTTTAAAACAAAGACTGTAATTAGACAAAGACACTACATAATCATAAAGGGAACAATCCCACAAGAATTGTAAATATTCATGCACCCAAATGGGAGACCCAAATATATAAAGCAGCTAATGACAAATGTAAATGGAACGATCAACAGTAATATAATGATAGTAGGGGACTTTAACACCCCACTCTCGCTGTGTTTCTCTCTGTCAAATAAATAAAAATTAAAAAAAACAAACTTTAAAAAAAAAATAGGACTTGAGTCTGGCAGACAGATATCAGTTCGTCTTGGAAGGGATAGATCGTCCAAATAGGAAATCAACAGGGAAACAGTGGATTTGAATGTCACACTGGACTAAAGGGATCTGAAAGACATATTTAGAACATTTCATCTGAAAACAGCAGAATATGCATTCTTTTCAAGTGCACGTGGAACATTCTCCAGAATAGATCACATAAAACAAGTCTCAAAAAATTCAAAAAGCTTGAAGTCATATCATGCATCCTTTCCCAACCACAATGCTATGAAACTAGAAATCAACCACAAGAAAAAAATCTGGAGAAAACACAAATACATGGAGGTTAAATAACATGCTACTGAACAATAAATAAGTCAGCAGCACAATCAAAGAGGATGTTGAGTTTGAGAAGTTCTTTATAGATCTTGGATATTAGCCCTTTGTCTGTAGTGTCATTTGCGAATATCTTCTCCCATTTTGTGGGTTGCCTCTTCGTTTTGTTGACTCTTTCTGTCACTGTGCAGAAGCTTTTTATCTTGATGAAGTCTCAAAAGTTCATTTTTTCTTTTGTTTCCCTTGCCTTTGGAGATGTGTCTTGAAAAAAGTTGCTGTGGCCAATGTCAAAGAGGTTGCTGCCTATGTTCTCCTCTAGGATTTTGATGGATTCCTGTCTCACATTGAGGTCTTTCACCCATTTTGAGTTTATCTTGGTGTATGGTAAAAGAGAACGGTCAAGTTTCATCAAGTCAAAAAATGGGCAGAAGAAATGAACAGACACTTGCCCAGTGAAGACATACAAATGGCTAACAGACGTATGAAAAAAATGTTCAACATCATTAACCATCAGGGAAGTCTAAATCAAAACCATATTGAGATATCATCTTACACCAGTTAGAATAGCAAAAACTAACAAGGCACAAAACAACAAATGTTGGAGAGGATGTGGAGAAAGGAGAACTCTCTTACACTGTTGGTGGGAATGCAAGTTGGTGCAGACAATTTGGAAAACAGTGTGGCAATTCCTCAAAAAATTAAGAATAGAGCTACCCTATGACCTGGCAATTGCACTACTGGGTATTACCCCAAAGATACAGATGTAGTGAAAAGAATGGCCATATGTATCCCAATGTTCATAGCAGTAATGTCCACAATAGCCAAATTGTGGAAAGAGCTGAGATGCCCTTCAACAGATGAATGGATAAAAGAATATGTGGTCCATATATACAATGGAATATCACTCAGCCATCAGAAAGGATGAATACCCAGCTTCTGCATCAACATGGATGGGACTGGAGGAGATTATGCTGAGTCAAATATGTCAAGCAGATGAAGTCAATTATCATATGGTTTCATTTGTGGAACATAATAACATGGAGGACATTAGGAGAAGAAAAGGAAAGTGAAGGGGGGTATTGGAGGGAGAGGTGAACCAGGAGAGACTGTGGACTCTGAGAAACAAACTGAGGATTTTAGAGGGGAGAGGGATGGGGAGATGGGTGAGCCTGGTGGTGGGTATTAAGGAGGCCATGGATTGCAGGAAGCACTGTGTGTTATATGTAAACAATGAATGTTGGAACACTACATCAGAAACTAGTGATGTATGGTGACTAACAACACAATAAAAATTTTTTTTTTTAAATCTAAGAGGAAATAACACACAGAGACAAATGAAGATGAAAGTGCAATGGTCCAAAATCTTTGGGATGCAGCAAAAGCTGTTTTAGGATGCAATCTTATGGCAATACAGGCCGACTTCAATAAGGAAGAAAAATCTGAACCTAACCTTACATCTAAAAGAGCTACCAAAAGAAGGACAAACAAAATGCTAAACCAGTAGAAAGAAAGGAATAATAATGATTAGAGCAGAAATAAGTGAATTAGAAACTTAAAAACAATTGAACAAATCAGTGAAACCAGGAGCTGGTTCTCTGAAAAGATCAACGAAATTAATAAACCTTTTGCCAGACTCATAAAAAAAAAAAAAGATTCAAATAAAATCAGAAATGAAAGAGGCAAAATAACAACTGATAGCACAGAAATACAAAGGATTATAAGAGAATATTATGAAAAAGTATATGCCAACAAATGGGACAACCTAGAAAAAAAATGCATAGATTCCTGGAAACATACAATCTCCCCAAGCTAAATGAGGAAGAAATAGGAATTTTGGACAGACTGATTACCAACAATGAAGCTGAATCAGTAAATCAAAAAACTCCCAGGAAACAGAAGTCCAGGACCAGATGGCTTCATAGGTGATTCTACCAAGCATTTAAAGAAGAATTGATGCTATTCTCAAACTATTCCAAAAAAAGAACAGTAAGGATAGCTTTCCAATTCATTCTATGAAGCCATCATTATCCTGATACCAAAACTAGATAAAGACACTACAGAAAAAGAGAACTATAGAGAAGTATCTCTAATGAACATGGATGCAGAAACCCTCAACAAATTATTAGCAAACTGAATACAATAATATATTAAAAAAGCATTCACTACAATCAAGTGGTATTTATTCTGAGGACACAGAGGTAGTTCAGTATTCAGAAATCAATGTGATACATTAACAAGAGAAAGGATAAAAACCATATTATCATCTCAATAGATGCAGAAAAAGCATTTGACAAAGTACAACATCCATTCATGATTAAAAAAAAAAAAACAAAACCAAAAACTCTCAATAATGTAGGTTTAGAGGAAACATACCTCAACATAATAAAGGCCATATTAAAAAAAAAAAAAAACCCATAGGTAATATACTCAATGGTGAAAAACTGACAGCTTTTCCTCTAAGATCAGGAATAAGACATGGATATCCACTCACAGGTATGTTATTCAACATACAACTGAAATTCCTAACCACAGCAATCAGACAAGAAACAGAAATAAAAGGCATCCAAATTAGTAAGGAAAATGTAAAACTTTCACTATCTACAGATGACATGATACTACATATAGAAAACTCTAAGGACTCCACAAGGAAAAAAAAAAGAAACCTACTAGAACTAATAAATTCAGTAAAGTCTCAGGGTACAAAATCAATATACAGAAATCTATTGCATTTCTATATGCTAATTATGAAGTAGCAGAAAGAGAAATTAACAAAACAATCCCATTTATACTTGCACCAAAAATAATAAAATACCTGGAATAAACTTAACCAAGGAGGTGAAAGACCTGTTCTCTGGAAACTATAAAGCATTGATGAGGGGCACCCAGGTGGCTCAGCCAGTTAAGCACCTGCCTTTGGCTCAGGTAATCATCCCAAGTTGGGCTCTCTCCTCAGTGGGGAGTCTGCTTCTCCCCCTCTCTCTGTCCCTTACACCATTTGTGCTCTCTTGAGCACACACACACACACACACACACACACTCTCACACTCTCATAAATAAATAAAACCTTTAAAATTTGAACATGACAAAAACAAATAGAAAGATATCCCCTGCTCATGGATTAGAATAACCCATATTGGGGCACCTGGGTGACTCAGTTGTTAAGTGTCTGCCTTCAGCTCAGGTCCTGGGATTGGGCTCCATGTCTGGCTCACTGCTTTGTGGGAAACTTGCTTCTCTCTCTCCCACTCTCCCTGCTTGTGATCCCTCTCTCACCATCTCTCTCTCTCAAATAAATAAAACCTTTTATAAAAAGAAGAAGAAGAATCAATATTGTTAAGATGTCTATACTACTAAAAGCCATCTACAGATTTAATGAAATCTCAGTCAAAATGCCAACAACATTTTTTCACAGAACTGTAACAAATAGTCCTAAAATTTGTATGCAACCACAAAAGACCCAAATAACCAAGCAATCTTGGGAAAGAAGAACAAAGCTGCAAATATTATAATCCCAGATTTCAAGGTATACCAAAAAGCTGTAGTAATCAAAACAATATGGTACATTTTTAAAAAATTTTATTTTTTCAGTGTTCCATGATTCATTGCTCATGCACCACACTGAGTGCTCCATGCAATACGAGCCCTCCTCAGTATGGTACATTTTTTAATCCTAGCTCCATCTCTTGCAATCTGTGTGACTTCAGATAATCACCATATGAGCTTTGATTTTCTCAACTGTTAAAGAGGAGTGTAAGGGTAATAATGCCTGTATCTTAGAGTATTGTGAGGAATACGTAAAGTATCTAGCACATGAACATGTAAGGAAAGATTTAATAGAAATTGTTCCTTATCATTAGCAAGCTGGGCCACAGTGAAATGGTTGACAAGATAGAAACTTCTTATCTCTGGCAATGTCACAAGATATCCCTACCTTCCACTACCTGCTGCACCTCTAAAGAGCCATAGGAAAAAGTGAAAATGCACTGGTACATCACAGCATGGCACTGAAATTGCCTCCTGGCAGAGTCTGAGAGTTTTCTAACTCATTACTAGAAATTCATTACTCAACTTGTGGATTTGTTAGTTGTTTCCCTTTTGTCATTTTGTTGCTCCAAGCTTTGCTCTGCCAGTTTATTTCCAATGAATTATTCCCAATTGGGGTCACGTGGCAGGCCCACTGGTATGGTTAGATAGCTGATCAACAGTGGGTGTTGGGGCCGGACTACAATTACACCAAGCTCCAAGTGCCTCTTACATTTAGATTCCTAAAAGGGACCCTGAAGAATACTCTTTTACAATGAAGAAAATACTTGGTTGTAACTAATTGGTTTATTACTGTGTTCCCAAAAGATGTAGTGACAAATATCAGGGACATTAAACCCCATTGTTTTCACTGGCCCAGCAGACTTGGCCTATTTTGTCAACTTATTCATCTGACAATTCTTCCTTTCACAGTCTTCAAATTAAGACCCCAGCTTGAAAAGCAATTGTTTGCCAAGCATTCTGCTTTTTACCAGTGCGACTTATAGTTCATATGCCTGTATAGCTTAGCTCTAACTGTACCAGGTATTGGGCTGGAAACTTAACATGTTAATCTTTGCCACATCCCTAGCAGTTAGTTACTATCCCCACTTAACAAATGGATTCTGCGCCTGGCCCAAGTACATGAACTTAAGAAGCACAGTTGGGATTGACATCCAGGTCTAACACCACAGGCCAGGGTTATCAACTTGTAGGGCTTCCTAACCTTTTTTGAAATGACCTCTCTGGTAGTCTCATGAAACTTATGGACCTCTTTGCAGAATAATGTCTTTAAATTTAAAAAAGAGGAAGGAAGAGACAGGGATTTAAAAGGAAGCCATATTGAAATACAATTATCAAAATAACAAATTTTTCATACAGTAATCTTATTGATATACTAAATAGCAATAGCTAGAGGCCGATCTGATTACTTAAATTTTGCAATGATTTTGGGTATAAATAATATTTTGAGATAGCTGCAGCAACCATAATGTGTTACAAAAGTATCACTGATTTCCATTGGTGACAGGTACTCCAAAATCTCCTGGGGATTGTTTCCTATACTCTCATAACTGAAAGAAATGCCAATTTTTTCCTTATAGGCTACTGAAAATAAAGATGTCATTTTTCCTCACCATAATTTGTGGGTCCCCTGAAATCTCTCCATAGACTCCCATAGGAGTCTGTGGATTCCAAGTTAGGAACTCTTAGAAATAGACCGACTCTTAAAAATAATTTAACACCCCTTTCTCTACATTATCTTCCATTATTTTGTATACATTTATTGAGCATCTAGTATATGCTAGGCATTGTGCTAAGTACTGGGTATACAAGCTTTGAATCCGACATTGTGCCTATCCCTATGCCCTACTAAGATAAATGTGTTAAACTGATAGTACACATTACAGTATGGTACCAAGATGTAAACAAATTATTGTGGACGTGCTTGTTTGTGATTTCCAAGTATAAACTATAGTCTGTTCTTTCCCTCTGGCTAAGCAGTCCAAAATAGACTTCTGTAATTATGTTACTTTTCTCTCTCATTTCTCATAAATGCCTTTCACTACACATCCATGCTAAATTGGTGATTTTCCAATTAGTTGCTCTATTAAGGTCTGATTATCTAAAAAGAGAAGATATTCAATGCAAGGAATTGGTCACACAGATTATGGAAAAGTTGAAAATAGGAAATAGGCAACTGAGAGATTAGAGAAGGAAACTCTTAACCCTGGGTTGGCTGGAGGAACAAAGGAAGGAGGTCGTGTTACCAGATCCAGAGACTGGAATAGCCCACTGGGCTTTACAGCTCTTGCTATATAGATAAAAGCTGGGGAAAGTAAGGGATGGTCCAAAGGCAAACATGCCCAAGATCAGCGTAGTTGCATTTGTTCTTGACATGCAGTGCTACTTCCTGTCCCTTCTCCTAGATATATGACTTCTGTTAAACCGACTCAGATCCACATTCAGTGGCCTTCAGAAACATTAGCAAATGTTTAGCAAAAGTCAGACTGTGACTTTTATTCTTTGGATCTGTAAGAGGATTTTTCAAGCTTGTCAGTGCCTGTGAATCTTCATTCAAACTCTAGAACATAGTCCTAGTTGTAAAAATAAAAATCAACCTTGGTCGATTTAACAAAAGAACATTTTTTAAATTAATAGGATATTAGGATCTTAAGAAATATTCCAAGTTACAACAAAATAAGTTAAAAGAAAGTAGAAAGAGGGGCACCTGGGTGGCTCAGTTGGTTAAGCATCTGCCTTAGGCTCAGGTCATGATCTCAGTGTCCTGGGATCAAGCCCTAGCATCTGGCTCCCTGCACCAGCAGAGTCTGCTTCTCCCTCTCGCTCTCCCCCCTCCCCATGCCTTCCCTCTCTCCCTCTCTCTCTCTTTCACATAAATAAAATCTTCATTTAAAAAAAGATGGGGCGCCTGGGTGGCTCAGTGGGTTAAAGCCTCTGCCTACAGCTCAGGTCATGATCTCAGGGTCCTGGGATCGAGCCCCGCATGGGGCTCTCTGCTCAGCAGGGACTTTGCTTCCTCCTCTCTCTCTGCCTACCTCTCTGCCTGCTTGTGATCTCTCTCTCTGTCAAATAAATTTAAAAAATCTTAAAAAAAAAAAAAAAAGAAAGAAACTAGGGGCACCTGGGTGGCTCTTTCAGTTAAGTGTCTGCCTTCGGCTCAGGTCATGATCCCAGGGTCCTGGGGTGGACCCCTGCATTGGGCTCCCTGCTCGGCGGGAAGCCTGCTTCTCCCCCTCTGACTCCCCCTGATTGTGTTCCCTCTCTCGATGTGTTTCTACCAAATAAATAAATAAAATCGTTCAAAAACAAAAACAAAAAGAAACTAGGCAGAATTAATGAAGGAATGAAAGAAATTTCTGAAAATAAACAAAAACCCAGGTAAATCCAAAAGCTAATTCTTTGAAGGGAATGAACTGTAGGTAAAAGAGAAATAATTTATAAGTGAATACTATATGCAAGTCTATGAAGATGTTTAAGAAACATCTTAAAATTTAAAAGAAATAAATAATTTTCTAGCTAATTTAGGAAACTTAAGAAAAATAAACCAGTTACCATAACAGATACTGGAGAGTAATTAGAGTCTACCACTGGACAAAATACCAGAACCAGATGGCTTCCCAGCTGAGCCTTATCTAACCTCTAAAGAACAAATTATTCCAATGTTATTTAAAATATTCCAGTCATTTGAAAAGGATTTAACCCCCTCCAATTCATTTTATAAAGATAGCATAACTTTAATACCAATTCCAGAATAAAATTTCAGATCAATCTCAGACTTACAGAAATTTATAAATTCTGGATAAACTTTAACAAAATCCAGCAACATGTCAAAGGAATAATCCATTATAAAAGAGCAGGGCTAATTTAAAAAAAAAAACAAAATAATAAAGCAGAACTTGCATAAAGTGCAAATGAATGTCAGGAATATTGTTAGTATAATCTATTAAATGAGCAGTTAAGGGGGCAAAACAGATGTTAAAGATCTGATGAAATTTATTGCTTAACCTTTATTAAAAAAATCAAAGTCATATTTCCCTCCCTGGTGGAGGCTGGCTACCGGGAGCCTGGCACTCTGCCTACAGAATTAAAAGTATGAGACAAAATCTATTAATCTGCCAGTCCCTTTTTGAAAGGGGTGGCACTCATGAATAGCTCTGGTGGTACATTGGGGCAAAAACTAATAATGCTACATTCATTCTTAGGTCATTTACTAAAAACTTAATATATACTAAATGCAGAGCTAGGTGCTAAGGAAACAAAGATAAATATGACCACAGAAAAGTAAGATTGAAATAGAAGGAAAGGATTTGTATATAATAAAGACTAGTTAAAAAATAAAACTGTATACTATAATAAATGATAAATCACAAACAATTTCTATTAAAGTCAAACTAGACTGCTATGTCACCATTGCCATTTTTACTTAACATTGTCTTGGAAATTTTAACAATTGAAACATGAGTAAAAAAATTAAATAACTGATGTAAACATTGGAAAAGAAGAAGTAGAAGTAGAAAACCCAAGAGATCCTGTTACAAAAAGAAAATTGACTTATGAGCTCTAGGCAAAGTGGCTGGATAAAAGATAGGTATATAATTAAATAAATAAATAATGAATGAATGAATGAATGAAACTTTATCCTATAAACAAGCCTAAAAATGAATATGGGATAAATCATTCCATTCACAATAGTGATAAATGTAAATATAACATGCTTAAGAATAAATATAATTTAAAAATCAGAGCATAGGAAATTATAAATGCCTTAATGAAGGATACAAAGGCATGGAATGTTTGGATGGAAACAAATCATGAGTTTGCATGGAGAAATATTTAATATCATAAAACTCTCAATCTTCCTAAACTAATATATAAATTTAATGAAACTCTATTCCAATGAAAGTTTTTTCATTACAAAAGAAGGAGAAGATGAAAGAGAATTAATTAAATTATTTTAGCGTTTATACCAGTGGATAAGTATCTAAGAATAACCAAAGAAAGTATGAAAAATAAGATTAGTGAAAAGGAGCAGGGGGACATGCTTCAGCAGTTAAAATAACACAGCATCATCTGCTTTGATAAAATGTTTTTGGCATAAGAAAGCCATCAAAACACAATAGCATAGACAATACAATTACATATGAGAATCCATATTATAAAGGTAGAATTTTCATTTAAGTGGGGAAAGAGTGAGTTATTTAATAAATGGTGGTGATACAGTTATCTGACTGAAAGAAAATTAAATTGGGCCTTCATCTTACACAATATACAGAAATAAGTTCCAGACGGCTAAAAGACTTAAATGTAAAATTAAGAAATAATTACACACAAAAAATTTGAAAGACAACATGGACACATGGAAAAACACATGGACAACATGGAAAAATAGACACACAAATAAAATAGACATTTTGTCCCATGTAAATTTAAAACAGTTTTGTAGCTAAAAAAAATGAGGTCAATAATACCAAGTTTGGAAAAATAATTGCAATGTAGAGAACATATGAGAGTTAATTTTAATATACAAAAATCTCTTTCAAGTTGAAAGAAGAAATTAAAAAACTTAGGCAAAGGATACAAAGAGACCATTCATAAAGGTAAATTCAAATGGTCACCAACATAAGGAAAGATGAAACTCACTATTGATAAAATACAAATTAAAGTAATAATAAAATACCATTTTACACCCAACAGAATGACAAATATTTTCAAGTATTATAACACCAGTTGCAAAATTGCTGAACGTGAATTATTCCAGCCTTATGAGAAAGCAATCTGACAATATTTATTGTATTTAAATACAAAGAAGCTTACCCCTTTTGAATATTTAGAGGAGAGAAAACAGAAAACCCTATCTATAATGGTAAAATATTAAAAGCATTCTCTGTGAGATAAAAAAAATTAGAAGAATTTCTAATAGCACTTAACCTAATTTAGCATTATAATAGGTCCTAGCCAGAGTAGTAAGACAGGTAAAACAAGGAAAAATTAGAATTGTTAGAGAAGATTGGAATTATTTGTAGATAAGAAAATTATAGATCTTGAAAATTTGAAAGAGTCCACACAAATTACAAGATTTAGAGAGTTTATCAAGTTTGCTTGATACAAAGCTAATATATAATCATATTTCTAAATACTAGCCACCAAATAGAAAATAAACCATTTTTAAATTGTATTTATATTTGTATCAAAAATACCAGATATTAAGGAGTAGTCTATCAGAAAATATGCAAGACTATTATGGAGAAAACCATAAAAATTTTGAGAGAACTTAAAAATTACACAAATAGACCTACTATTTTCATAGATTGGAATCCTCATGCCGCTTTTCCCCAGTTAAATAGATTTAGTGTGATCGCCATCAAAATTCCAATAAATCTTTTTTTCGTGAAACTTGGCATATGATTCTAAGATTTCTTTAAAATTCCAAGAATAGGGGCATCTGGGTGGCTCAGTGGGCTAAAGCCTCTGCCTTCGGCTCAGGTCATGATCTCAGGGTCCTAGGATCGAGACCCGCATCGGGCTCTCTGCTCAGCGGGGAGCCTGCTTCCCCCTCTCTCTCTGCCTGCCTCTCTGCCTACTTGTGATCTCTCTCTCTCTGTCAAATAAATAAATAAAATCTTAAAAAAGAGAGAGTCCAGAAATAGGCTTATACACTATAACTCGTCAAATTACAGATTTTTTTTCCTCAAAAGAAGAATTGTTACTTGCCTAGAGGGATGTAGTTTTGTTTAAAACCCAAGGGTTCTTCACTATAATTCTCCTAACAGATTTTCCAAAGAATCCATAAATATATTTTCTGCCACAAGTACCTTGAGTACCACTGGACCTTCTAGTAATAAGGGCCAAGGGAGAAAATTGCCTGTACCAATTCCTGGACAATTTGGAGAAATTTCTCTGGGCCCCAGTCAAAGCTATGGCCTTTCCAGTCGCCCAATAAATGAATCAGCACAGCACATTTGTATCAGTTAGACACTGTATTAGGGACAAGGAATCCAACCATGATCATTTAACCAAATGGGTTATTTTTGTCATATGCTAAGAAGTGTAGAGGTAAACAGCTCAGGGCTTGTGCAGTGACTACCTAATATCAGCAGTGTCACAGGACCCTTCAGTGTTTCTGCTCCACCATCCTTCACTTGTGATTTGTGTTCATTTTTATTGCCTTACGATCATCATCACAGATTGTCTCCCACAGTTCCAGATAGGAAGAGGGAAGGAAACAAAAAAGGGGCGGTACCTTTCTTAGAAATCTTGAGCTTATGTCACAGTAGCCACACTCTGATAGTTGGTGACTTCTAACTGCAAGAGTGTCTTAATATTTTTAACTGAACACATTGATGCTCAGAGTTAAGGTTCCATTTAAAAAGAAGAAGTCCGTATTGGTAGACAATTATTAGTGTCTGCCTCAGCATCCAAATGTGATATAGATGATTTCTAAAATTTAAAAAGACCTATAAAGCCTTGTGCCTCTTTCTTAATGGTAAGAAAAGCAATGGACAGCTACCTATCTTTGATTTTGTGGGAAAATAGCCCAATATTCCCCAGTTCTCCCCCACACACAGACATGCACACACACCTGTAACTTTATAAGATAACAAGCCCCCTAGTTATATGTGATTTATTCTTCACCTTCAGACACACATGATTTACCAAGACACCTAGGCTGCATGCTATTTCCTGTTTCCAAGTTCATCAGTTTGTTGTCATTACTATGGTTAACCAGTACCATATTCTGTGGACTAACTTTGATACAAACCCAGAGAATTGGCATCACCCTGAGGCACTGTGGTGGAAGAATATTGCCGACCGTGATAAATGAAAACACTCCTTCTGATGTCTCTTTCTTATAGACAGAGAGGAGGGAAAAGCAAAGGGTACTCCATGGAAATTCAAGATTCAGGCTATTCTGAGTAAACTGGTCTTAGGTTCAAAAATTAATGAGAATGACTATTCAGATTCAGCTTAAATTATTTTAATTTAGTTTAATTATTAAAAGAACAAAGTAAGTGTTTGCCAAGTCTGATAGCTTCAGTAGTCCTCATGGAGTAAGGATTCTGATCTGCCATTTATACTGATTTGTTCTTGAAGAGCATAGAGGAATCTGCCAATATTCAAGGGTCCATCACGTCACTATGTAAGGAAATTCTTATATTCAACAATTAGGTAACTGGGTCTTCTCAAGAGTTCAATGCAGCAGGAGTGCTTGGGCAGCTCAGTTGGTTAAGCATCCGACTCTTGATTTAGGGCTCAGGTCATGATCTCAGGGTCATGAAATTGAGCCCTGCATCAGGCTCTGCACTCAGCCTGTAGTCTGCTTGTCCCTCTCCCCCAACCCCTGCCCCTGGCTTGCATGCACTTTCTATATCTCAGATGAATAAATAAATTCTTAAAGAAGAAACGTTCAACGCAGCATGCCTTGGTCATGGCCTCCATGAATCATCTAAATCTTACCACTGAAATTCTCCAGGCCCACTCTCTTCCAATCAATGTTGGCTTTCTCTTATGAAAACCAGCTTAAGATGTGAATTCAACTCTTTTTTTCTTTTTTTATACCTTCATTTCCGCCCCCTCATGTTTTTGTTTAAATTCCGGCTGGTTAACTTGCAGTGCAGTATTAGTTTCAAGTGTAGAATTTAATGATTCGTCGCTTCCATACAACACCCAGTGCTCACCACAGGTGCCCTCCTTAATACCCATTACCTGTTTAACCCAGTCCCCTGCCCATCTCTCCCTCCAGTAACCCTCAGTTTGTTCTCTGTAGTGAATTCAGCTCTAAAAAGTTAAGTCATTTTCAGGGTCAAACTGTACATTTGGTATTTGGCTTTCTGCATACTTAAGCAGCAAGTGATAAATTCTTTTAACAAAGGTACAGAAGCCCCTGGTTTTCAGCGTGTGCTTTGAACTGAGAATTTGGGAATTTGAGCATGTCTTTTTATTTAAGCTATCAATTATCATTAGAAGAAGCCTTCTCATCCCATAGTCCTTGAATTCCCTGTGACCTTCATATTATTCAATAGTATTGATTGATCTCTTGGTTCCCTGAAGCTTTGCCTTCAATGGCAATTCAGTCTAGACACACAGATGATGGTCTGATTAACTGCCTCACCATATCATGACAAAAACCCTTAACAACACCAGCTGGATTTT
>CM053608.1:116335055-116389701 GCA_028646535.1 Procyon lotor
TTGGGCTCAGCGGGGAGCCTGCTTCATCCTCTCCCTCTGCCTCTCCCCCAGTTATGCGCGCTCTCTCTCTCTCTCTAATAAATACATGCAATCTTTAAAAAAAAAATAAACTTACTTTAAGCTTATGTGGTTGGATCTGGTGCATCCATCATGAACTGGCTTGAATTAGTTTATTTTGTGTAAGTAGGCCCTTTAGAAAATAAAATGATTTGTTGGCTGCACCAGATCAGGGGTAAAAAATATCCACGTTGAAAGCGAAACTATGCAGGGAGCTGAGAGTAACTTCTTCTGAGTTACGTATGTATGTGTTTTCATTTTTAAATTCCATTTTTATTTTATTTTAAACATTTTAAAAATGTCTTATTCTTTAGGGAGACCAGCAGTGAGGAGGAATTAAGAGCTTGGAGTCTTGTTTCTCAGGTTCCTATTATATTCTTCCTTGGCTACAAAGTTTATGTTGGTCTTTGTGCTAAAATAAAACAAAACTCAAAACCCCAAACCATCTGACTTAGTTATAAAAGTAATGCAGTTCCTGGGGCACCTGGGTTGCGCCGTCGGTTAAGTGTCTAACTCTTGGTTTCGGCTCAGGTTGTGATCTTAGGGTCCTGGGATCAGGCCCTGCATCAGGCTGTGCGTTCAGCTCGGAGTCCGCTTCGGATTCTTTCTCTCTCTCCCTCTGCCCCTCTCACTTGTGCTCACTCTCTTTCTCGCTCTCTAAAACAAATAAATAGATCTTTAAAGAAAAAAAAAAAAAAAAAAGCAATGCTGTTCCAACTCCAGAATCCAGAAAATTTTAGAGAAAAGAATTAAAAGTTGGGTAATTCTTTCATTTGTAGGTAATTCATTAGCATTTTGGTGTATGTTTTCATGTACATGTATGTTTGTGGGGCTTTTTCGTTACTGTTGTTTTTAACAAATCTGAGATCTGTTTCCTTCTCTTTCCCCTAACGTGATACTGAAAGCACTTAAGCATTTTCCTGCACCATCGGACCAATCTTAAAAACCTCACATAGCTGAAAAACATCAGATTGTTGAACCATTCCCATTTTGGGTAATACATTTGCAGTTTGGCTCTGTTAGAAATAATACACATCCTCATGTTTAAATCATTGACCTCCGCTGTGATTGCTCCCTCCAGAAAGGATCCTGGATGCACACTCGTTAGATCAAAGGACACACGTATTTTTTGCATTTGCTCTGTAAGGACGAATTGCTTCCCAGGAAAACCTGTGCTAAAGGAGATCTTGCACCGGCAGAGAAAGATAGTGTCTATTTCCTCTTTGGTATTTAGTGATGATTGTCCTTGATGATTTGAGTGAGAAGCAGGTACCTCACCAGACCTGAATTTGAATGTGATGATTAGTGGGGCACCTGGGTGGCTCTGCCTTAGGCTCAGGTCATGACCTCAGGGTCCTGGGATGGAGGCGGGCTCTCTGCTCAGAGGGGAATCCACTTCTGCCTCTCTCTCTCAAATAAATAAAAAAAAAATCTTAAAAAAAAAATAAATACAATGATTAGTCATGGTGAACGCTTTCCCTTTGTTCATTGGCCACTTTTATTTATTTTTTTTAGTTTGCTCACGTCCTTTGGCAGTCACTCTTTGAGGTGTTAGCATTTCTTTTTTTTTTTTTTTTAAAGATTTTATTTATTTGACAGCGAGAAACACAGCGAGAGAGGGGACACAAGCAAAGGGAATGGCAGTGGGAGAAGCAGGCCCCCTGCCAAGCAAGGAGCCCGATGCGGGGCTCGGTCCCAGGACTCTGGGATCATGACCTGAGCCGAAGGCAGACGCTTAACGACTGAGCCACCCAGGCGCCCCGAGGTGTTAGCATTTCTTTTGCAGATTTGAGGGAGCTTTTGTGATGCTAGTAACCCTTTGTCATTGTTGCAGGGATTTTTCTCTGCTGTGTTACTTGCCTCTTAGTTTTGTTGATTATATGAGTGTGTGTGTGTACACGTGGATCTTTTTTTCCACTTTTATGGTTATTACAGGTAGGTCTTCAAGGTATCCTAAGTCTGGAAGGGCACAACTTCTAATTGAACTCCTGCATCCATCTGAAGCTCGTTTTAGGGACAAGGATGAATGAGAATCTGTGCTCTTGCTTCCAGAAGCTCCCTTTCCCCAGCTCTGTCTGTTCCACTCCTCCCTGACGTGTAATACGCCCCTCATCATACACGATGTTCTCAGGGTCCTGGTCCTTTTTCTGGACCATCTAGCATTTTCCATTGTCAGATGACTGTTGGACTAAAGCAGCCTTGAGCCTTCCTCATCCATCTTTCTAAGATATTTTATACTGAATTAAAAGTCACTTTGTCTAGGTTAAAAAAAAAAAGAGAAATACTCCCCCCACACCCACCCCCAGGAATGAATTCAGTGAAAAGACACTGAGGCTTCAATACGAAAAAAAAAAAAAGAGCATCGTGGTAGCATGAGTAGGGCTGCATTTCCCAAAATAAGACTTTGTGCAGTTGTGAACATTCAGTTAGGCATCTCCCCGAGGAGCCTGCGGACCAGCCGAAGACTCCAGGGGGCAGTGAGCTACAACAGAGAGGGCTCTTTTTCTGCTCCCCAGCTCCTGCAGGGAAAGAACTTGTAGAGTCTCCAAACCAGATGCGTCCTTAAGGTTTTTAGCTTCTGCCGTGTCCTGGCTTCCCTGTTTCTTCTCGCAGCCTTGAGTTCTGAAATCGGAGCGTCCACAGTGCTGTGGTCCCTAAAGGCTCACCTGCCCTTTCATGTCTGGGTGGGAACTACCAACCCTGGGGGGTGCGGGGATACCCAGGCCTTCCCCATCCGCGAGATGATGGCTGGGGTTTCGTAATCCGGAGCCCCTGGAGTTCCATAGAGGTTCTTCAAGGACAGTATCGTCTCTGAAACCTATTATGTCCCACAGTAAAAGTGATAATCATCCAAGAGAGCATTTCTTTGCTTTTTTTTTTTTTTTTATGTATTTGGGTTCTCTGCAGGATTTTGTTTTGTCCATCCGAGACACGTTCCCACGCTCTGCCCAGATGGTCTCCAGTCCCCTGTAGTTCTAAAAAGTACGCACTTTGGATTACCTTCTCCTGCCGTCAGCTCAGCCCAGGGTGGTGAGCCCTCAGCCCAGGTGTCAGATTCTGGGTTCCTGTTCAGTCGGGAAGGAAACCGGGGGACCATCCTGACCCCCCAACTTAAGATTTAATCTAGAATCAGGGATTCAGTGTGTTGTGCCCCGGCCCTCCCTCTCTGGGCCCCCAGGCCGCCTGGTGGCTTCAGGATGCACCTGGCTATGTGTGTATCTAGGTGTGGACTTGCTCGTTCACTCATCTTGGTGTTACCAGGAATAGTCTGTGATCGTGGGCTGTGTTCTTTCCATCTCAGGCAGGGAACGTGGTAACGGGGGAGATGGTGGAAGAGCTTATTCTCTCTGGAGCAGACATAATCAAAGTGGGCGTCGGACCAGGTAAGGCTTGCTGGGAAGCCCCGCGGAGGCCGTGTGTGCGGGCGCTGGGATGTGGGGCTTGGGAGGAGGGGCTGGCGAGGTGGCCAGAAGGGAGCCCCTGGGGGACCCAGCCACCAGCATAGAGCCCCTTTCTTTTGGAAGTATCACAGCACTTTTGGAAGTTGAACTTCCCAAAGAAGCTCTTCTGGGAAATGTCGTTGGGCTGCTTTCTGAGGCCCCCAGGGACCATCTTAAAGGAGCTGGGATGTGGGTAGAATGGAGGTCCTGGTTTTCAGAGCACTAATGTGGAAGAAGAGAATGCAGATTTCATCAATGATCCTATGAATCTTGAAGAGGAAGGCCGGGGGGTGAAGAATCGTGGGGACAGTTAGCAGACACAAATGACTCAGATTTATATGAAGGTCTGAGGGACCCCACACAGGGCGCAGAGGCGTACAGCCCTGAAGCCACCTTTGAAGGTGACCCGTGGTCTAGTCATCATCACCCCTCGCTCCTCACCTGATACGTGTCCAGCTCCGTTTGCCCGCATCCTCTTGGGCATTCTCTCCTGGGAGCACCCAGGGGCATCTTGAGCGGAGGACCAAGGCAGCGCCTCTCTGTCCTTTACTGGACAGCTCCTTTTCCTCCGGGGCCGGGTGGTGGCCTCCCTCCTCTTTGGCGAGCCATGAGCATGAGCTTGCCTGTTTCCAAATTCTTCCTTGCACATCCATTCCTAAACAAACACTAACATTGGAGGGGAGGGAAGAAGCTATACATTTTCAGCTGGGAATAAAAAAACAGCAGAGATTTTTAAAATACCGCCCACCCAAAGAACACTACCAAAAAAGGAAGCAAACCACCAAGCCATAGGAGAAGAGTGTGGGAATGCGCGGCGGGAGGCAGGAGACACCCCCGTGTTGTTGACTTGGCACAGCTCTCCGCCTGGCGGGAACAGGATGTGTGTGAAGCGAGGATTAGGGACGAAGAGGCTTATAGGCTCCCCAGAGGACCGGAGTGAGTGTCGAGCATCCAGGGAAAGTCTCGAGATTGGACTGGAGATGTTGACCCTCGGGCCCATTAACGACAGAGTCCAGGCAAGAGGAAAGACAGCCCCGGTTTCTACCGAGTGTTGGTCATTTTTGAAAAGTCGAGGAGAGGATAAGGCTCCCCTCTTACTGACGAGGAGCTCCCCGCTGAGGATGGGCCGTAACAGACCGAGCTAGTGAGGGAGCAGGCTCCCAGCAGACCAGGAAGACTCCCCTGAAAGCAGGACGCTCCCCAGTCGGCTGTTGGATCAGAGATACGTGCAGAATGCCAACCAGCGGCCACTGTGCTGGGTGCGGGGTGTAAAGGTGTGACGCTTGGCGTCTCGGCTCTCGAAGGGTAGTTCGTACGTCCTCCATGTAACCCTGAGCATCCAGCTGGGCTTGTATCCTTCATGCGCTTCCTCTGGGTATAAACTCTGGCTCCCTGGGAGGTTACTACCATCGTCGCTGTGTGCCCACCCCCTCCCCCGCCCTGGCAGGGCTGTCTTATTAGAACAGATACGACCAAAGAGGGCGAGGAGCTTTGTTAGAGCCCCTTCTTTAAACTGATTGGCAGCAACACTTAAGCTCCGTGGATTCTTTAGAGTAAAAGCGAGGGCTCTTCTGTGAGTGACAGCATTAAGAATGGGCGTCCTGCCCCCGTAACCAGGAGAAAGCATGCATCCAATTCCTCCTTTCGACCTGAGCATTAATCAAGACCGTTCCCATGCCTTGCTTGGAAGTCCTTCCTTGGCTCTTTCTGAGAAAGGGGACTGGCCTGACCTCTGTAGGTCTCTCCCCGGGGGCAGGGCTCCCGGCCCCTGCGGCAGAGACCTCCTGCCTTCCTGCGAGGATCTGGCTGTGGAGGGGGAGGGGAGAAAAGCCAGTTAGGAAAGAGAGATCAGGAAAGGAATTCTGCCTTGCACAGTGCAGGTCTGGTGCCTGGGGCAGAGGGTGCCTTGGGGAGAGGAGCTCGCTGGCTCCAGGATTATGAGCAACACGTAAGGATGAACATCAAGAAATGTCTTCTGCCTTGTAGCTGGACGGCTGCAGGAAGAAAGGGAGCTCCCCCGTCCTTCTGATTTTCTTCCTGATTCCAGGCCTGGAATTCTAGACGTGGTTCTCTGCTGAGTCCTGTCCCCAAAGCCCCAGAGAGAGATCTGGGGGGAGGGTACAGGGGCTGTGACGGCCTTGGTGGTGGTTGGGAGCCCAGAGAGGAGGCCCGTGGAGTTCAAGCCCTGTTGTTGGAGCTGGGAAACAGTAGAGAGCCACAGACGTGTGAGTGACTCTTCTATTCTTAAGTTCACGCATTCTTTTAGGGACTATTTATAGCCCCCTTCTTAATGTGCGAGGCTCTATTCTCAGCGCTGGATCTACAACAATGACTATCCATGGAGCTTACCATCCAGCAGAGAAAACAGATTCCTTGCATTCTTACACAAATAGTTACTTAAATGCCCCTGGTGAAGTGAATGCCGTGCTGCCATAGAACAACTCCCCCCAGGGAGTGACATTTAAGATAAAACCTGAAAGATAAGCATTGGCAAGACCAGGGGTGGGTTCCTAGGAGGTGCTCGGACAGACCGCACAGCACCTGTGGAGCATCCCTGGGGTGGGGGGGGACTCCCTGTGCCTGAGGAACTGGGAGGTCCCTGTAGCTGGAGTGTAGGGAGCAGGAGGAAGAATGAGGAGGGTGTAGCAGGTGGACATTCAGGAATTAGGTCTGGGTGATCTTGGGGGGCAGGGGGGCGTGCTCATTTGAGGGCGGGGAGGGACCGGACTTGAGCCAGGGGACAGGTGCCGGAGATGGTGGTGCTCTGGGCGTGACTCAGCCTGGACCTAGCTGGGGTGGTACCCTGCAGATGTGTCCACCACCAAGACTGGGATTGACCGTGGGAAAGGCAGAGATGGGGTGGGGCGTGATTGTGGGCATCCCGGCAGCTGGCCCTGAAACGGAAGGTGGTCGTGCAGCCCAGGCTAGACGGGGACCCGAGACAGGGTGGGCGATCATGAAGCCCAGGAGGCTAAGGCCCTCCGAGGACGGAGCTGGGGGGTTGGGGTGCAGGCATGGGGTTAGCGACTGACCGCAACCCCGTGCATCAGTGTTTCTGATTCTGTTTCATAGGCGAGGCCGAGGGGCTCAGAGAAGTTAGAAATTTGACAAAAGTGGGAGGTAAAGAGGCTGTGGGAGGAGCCCTGGGGGTCCCCTGAAGTCTAGTTGTGGTTGTCCAGAAAAGCAAGGGACTCAGACAGGGACAGGAGTGTAAGCAGGCAGAGCTGGGGGCTGACGTCACGGTGAGTGATAGTGACAAGTGTCCTGGGCATCAGTGGACCAGAAGTCACGTAGCTGGATGGTGTGGGTCTCCCCCCTATACCCACCCCCCCGCCCTTACTCAGAGCCGGGCTGTGTGTTGGTGACGCAGGCTTGTTTTGCATCACATTCTGCTCATTCTTGACCGTCTCTATTTGGGCCCCGTCTCCCCCGCCCTCCAGGTTCCGTGTGCACCACTCGCACCAAGACAGGGGTGGGCTACCCCCAGCTCAGCGCCGTGATCGAGTGCGCCGACTCTGCCCACGGCCTGAAGGGGCACATCATCTCTGTAAGTCTCCCACGGGGCAGGGCGATGGGTGTGGGGGACATCCCGGGACTGTGGGGAGGCTCCTGCTCCTGGGCCCCCGAGGAAGCCTATTTCCTGGCTGCCCTTCATCCCATTTGCCTCCTGTGGGCTTGGCCATAAGCCGGGCACCTTGGTCCCAGCAGTGACATTTGGCAGAGGCCTGGGCCCTGCTCCCCACGTACTCTGCACGGAGGAACGAAGGCACAGGAGTCAGTAACAACTCATGGCGTTGGGTGGCATGTTGGGGGATTCGTGGGGAGGTTGGGGAAGATGGGAGGGCCACGTGCCCATTCGCTGCAAAGCACCGCAGCCTGGGTGGGTCAAGGAAGAGACACTCCCCGTCTCGCAGGTCTGGGGGCTGGAAGTCTGAGCGCGAGGTGTCAGCGGGGTCCCGAGGGCTGCGGGGAAGGCTCTGTTCCAGGCCTCCAGCTCCCGTGGCTGGTGGCACCATAGCTCCTGTCTTCACGTGGCATCCTCCCCGTGTGCGTGTGCATATGTCCGCATCTCTCCTTTTCGTAAGGACTCCAGGCATGTTGGACTGGGGGCCACCGTCCCTGGTTACCGGCGTGAGAGTGGCCCCAGTGGCATGTTGGGGGCAGAAGGCTGATTGCTGCGCGTTGAGAAATCTATGGGAAGGGGTGAGGCCGTGATCTAGCAGCACCTCCCAGAAACTCCTAGAAGGACAGCAGCCTGGGACGCAGCCACTAAACATTAAAGATTCAGTGAGTGAATTAATGCCAAGTTAATATCTGTCCTCAGCATGGCCACAGTTCTGCTTTACTGACGTGACGACCGTCCGGACAGTCGAAGGGACAATCCTGGCTCTCCCCTTCCGGCTAAAACGCTCAGAACAGGATAGAACATGTGGGATAGAATCAGGCAGCCTCAGAACCATGGCTTCCACTTAATGTGGATTTTTTTTTAACACGTACATAATTTTTATTTATTTATTTATTTATTTATTTTTTACAAATTCTGAATTCATAGTGTAGTTTTAGTGGTCCTGTAACAGTGTTGACTCATTGACTATATTAAATTAAGCCCTCAGACCTTTCCCCTGCCCAGTTGCCGAGCCAGGCTCCCACATTAAATAATTGATAGGTGATTTAAAAAAAAAAGCCGCCTTCACAAATGCATTAGATTACGTATCCCTGCGGAATGAGGTCTTGCCGATTTCAGCCCAGCCCTTCAACGTGTTGGCCTGTGATTTCTGGATTTGCTTTGAGGATCCGGGGATACTCTTTAAAAACCTGTACATGCACCTTCCCTTGTTTTTGAGCCTCAGTGTAGCATTTGAGGGCTGTGGCTGTTGCTTCACGGGGTCTAGGGTCCTGGCCTGACCTCGCAGTCCAGTGTGGATTCCCCTCCTTCTTCATGCAGGCTTTCCATCCATCCATCTGACCCAGCAGCCCTTTTTTATTGAGCATCTACTGTGTGCCAGACAAGGAAGGCTTGTGGGTCGCTGACCATTCCGAGACCCCGTGCTCCTCACCCCTTTGTGGAGCTTTTGCCCCAGGGCCCGAGGGAACACTCATTGATTTTGTGCGACAGGCTGAGTGCCATGATCCAACTCACCGGGATGCCAGTGGGTCCCAGGGGTTCCCCAGGGTCTTGTTCTGGGCCGGCTGCATGAGAATCACTAGGGAAGCTTTCTTAAAAAGACATTCCTGGACCCCGTCTAAGCAAAGACCACTCCTCCGAGGTCGGCCCCCAAAGCGCCATATGTAATTAGTCATATATTTCTGTCACGTGACCGTTTTCACCATCAAGAGTCTTCCACAAAATTCAGACCCTGTGTCCCGTATGTTCCTTAATTGGCCACCATTTCCAAATCAGGGAGCTGTCAAATGAAGGGTCCTGCTGGGAACGTGTTCTGAGTTCCCATACTTGTGTCCTCTAGAAACTTCACAGCTGCTTCATTGGTAGGACCATATTTGGGGGGCTGGGGGGGAGGGGGAGGCCCTGTTTGCGTCACCAGTGACTGAGAATCAACTTGGGTTCTCTTTGATGATCTTCTTTCAGCGATGGTTTCCGTGTAGCAGCATCAGTATCAACTTAGAGAACCTGTTAGAAACTCTCGGGCTTACCGAATGAGCAGCTCTGAAGGGGGTACCCAGGAATGTGTTTTAACCAGCCCTCCAGGTAGTTATGATGTGCTCTCAAGTTTGAGAAGCCCTGGTGCCTGTCGCAGGGCCCGTGTTCAGAGCTGGGTCTCGTCTGCCGGTGCCCGGGGAACCTCTTCTCTGAATTTGTCCATCAGGGACCGGGACCGCCCAGGCTTGTGGTCCGGGTGCTCCCGGTTCTCAGTAACGGTGAGAGATTTCCCAGACGGAGGCAGACGTCGTGTGTGTGGCCGGAAGACCAGACAAAGCTCACAGACTCACGTGGGATCGGCACCCTTGACCTGAGCTCATTCCTCCTGGCCAGCCGAGTGCCTTATTGCTCAGAGCAGCCCTTTCTGCGACCAGCCCTGTGTCTCATGGGGTTTCACCAGCAGATTTCTCCCACTTGCCAGTCATCCCTAAAGCCACTGGAAACCCAGCACACATTTTGGATCCTGCTGCTCTGCCCAGTTGCCTTCCAGCTGTCTCCTGTCACACTTTGGTTGCCGAATTAGCACATCCATGCTGTTGAAATTCAGTAAAAGGAAGTCACAGCAGGGGCATGTTAGCAGGTGCTGATGCTCAAGGGGCTGAACTTGAATCGGGTTTCTATTTATTGTGGCCCACATGGGGTTCTGAGAGGCAGAGAGCTGTAAATTCAGGACACCCCCTACGTAGATGAAGCCTGAGGTGTGACTAGTCAGTTTTGTCTTGTTATCTGCTAGGGACATCACCCAAAAGAGAATTTTCAAGATGGAAACAAAAGAAGGAATGACTAGTATTTACTGAGCATCTACTACTTTCCAAGGACAAGACACTTTGAATTTCTGATTCTTGAAACAACCTGACAAACCAGCAGTTAGCTTCAGTTGACAGGTGTATTAGGCACGGCTCTCTAGAGAAACAGTACCAGTAGGGGCATGTGTGTGTGCACGTGTTGTGTGTGTGTGTGTGTGTGTGTGTCAAGAGAGGAGGTGGAGGAGGTATTTATCATAAGGAATTGGTTCACGTGATTATGGGGGGTGAGAAGTCCCAAGACGTGCAGGGTGAGTTGCCAAGATAGAGACCTAGGAAAGCTGATGGTGTAGTTCCAGGCTGAGTCTGAGGGCCTGAGAACCAGGAAGAGGTGATGCTTCAGTTGACATTAAAAGGCAGGAAAAAGCCCATGTGTGTTCAGAGGCCGTCAGTCAGAAAAAATTCACTCGAGGAGGGTCAGCCCTCTTGTTCCATTCAAGCCGTCAACTGATTAGACGAGGCCCACCCATGTCAGGGAAGACAACCTGCTTTACTCACTCTACCATTTCACATGTTAATCTCATCAGAGAGAGAGAGAGAGAGAGAGAGAGAGAGAGAGAAAGGAAGGAAAGGAAAGGAACAGAACCCTCTCAGACACACCCAGACTAATGTTTGACTAGGTATCTAAGCACCCTGTGGCCCACTCAAGCTGATACTTAAAATTAGCCATTGCAACCAGATGAGGAAGCAAAGCTTCAGGATCTTAAGTAACTTGAGATCCTGCTGTCAACATTCAGACTGAGATCTGTTCATCTTCCCTTGACTGCCTTCCCCCATTTGGAAAATGAGAAGGTCGCCAAGAGCGTGAAGAAGAAAGGCTTGCTGAAGTCACAGAGGATGCAGGATGGTACAGGACCGCGTCTGCTCATTCTCCCACGCCAGCGCTCTGGGAGACATGCACTTCCTCTGTCCTTCCGCACAGGGCCCCTACGCATGTCTTCAAGCAGGGCGAGGATGATCAGTTCCTAATGCATGGGCAGAAGGGGAGGGATTCGAGCCATGAGTCAGTTCACTATCCACTGATAACCAAGCACGCCTTAGACCTCGTACTGCTTGATAAGACCTGGAAAGAAGTCCTAGGAGGCAGTTGACTGGGATCACTGTGGTCTCTTCTTTACTCAAGCTCCAGCATTTTAATCAGTGCGTTTTATAAAGACCAAGCGAGCATGCCTGTCAAGGCTCAGGAAGCCCTGTGTCATGAAGGAGCCAGATGATTCAAAGTCGCCCCCAAACTTCTCCTTTTCTGTGCCCGGCCGCCAGTGCTCACACTGGCCTACTGACCCTCTGCAGAGAAGTAAAGACAGATCAGCAAATTTCTGATAATTTTAATGATTTATTATAACCTCTCAGAAGGAGTTAGACCATTCTTTAGCAAGACTTAAAGTTATTCCGATAAGTGAAAATGTTTGAGGCCTGAAAAATTCCCCAACCAGGAGAGGTTCAGCCTAGAACACGTTAGAAAATACAGACAAATATAAAGGTCCCTGGACCTGTTATCCTCCTAAGAGAACCACGGCTAATGTTTTGATAACTATGCTTTTAGACAGTCTTACGTTTTTAAGTTTTGTTTAAAGTTGGTGACAGCCCCAGCACATAGTAGGTGCTTAATTTGAATTCCCTCTGCCTGTCCCCGTACTTGCTTTCCCCACAGTTTTAGAGAACAGTTTCTAATTTAATTAGGCAAGTATTCTTAAGAAGAAAAGGTACGCCGACAGACAGGGGTTCCCACCACTTCTGTCACGTGATGCTTTTTCTACTGAAATACAACGGGAACACTCTCGAAAAACAAAACAAGCAGCTCTTTGAATATTTGCACATTTTTTTTTAAAAAACATTCCTGCGACTGTGATGTTTCTATGCACGCATACATGTGTGTATTAGATCGCAGAGATTTGCCCCTACTGCTCTTGCCTCCTGACCCCAGGAAAAGGATGCTTTGAACAGCTTCTGGAAATCATCCGTGAACGGGAGGAGGGAGCAGACTCCTTTGGCCTAAAGCAGTCCACGACGTCGGATTGCACGGGGTTAAATGCGCAATCGGGTGTGTTTGGTCCGCCTTGACTATTTATGAATGCATTTCCAAGTAGACTGAGCAGAAGATGCCGTCGTAAGTCGGATTTCCTCTCGGTGACACGTCACGGAGCCCTCCTACCCGTGGATGTCTTGGCCCGTCCTGGGCGTAGAAGAGCCCCTCTTCAAGGATCCCGGTGGCCTCCTCCCTAACCACAAGAAGGTGGAATTTCCCGGGTCCCACCTGAAACACCGAGGTGGCAGACCCAGCTCCTCACAGCTCGCAAGCAAGGGAGTGTGTGTGTGTGTGCGCGCACGCGCGTGTGTGTGTTTGTGTTTCAAGCCCGATAACGTCCTAATGTCTCGGGGGCGTGAGTTTGTTTAATCTTCTCAGGTCATATGTTTGAAACCCTACCGAGTGCAAAACTGGTTTTGGTAAAGAGATAGAGCATTCAGAAAATTGGCACAGCAACTGAAGGGCATGGAGGGGGCTTGTGGCTTTGAAGGAGGAAGTAGATTGGGACCAACAGCAGACACACCCCCGAGTCCTGTCGCTGTCTTCCCATGGGTGGCATGGGCCATGTAACCTGGCGAGAGAGACCCCTTCTGAAATGACCATTCCTTAATGCCCATGGCCCTCCGGGGGACGGGGGGCAGAGAGATGACACATGACTGTGGGCACACCTCATTTTATTGAGCTTTTTGCTTTATCACACCTCGAAGATAACCGTGTGTTTTTTTTAATTGGAAGATCGGTGGCAACCCCACATTGGGACGAGCCTCTTGGCACCGTTTTTCCAACAGTATTTGCCTACTTGGTGTCTGTGGGCCGCATTTTGGGTAATGCTCACCAAATTTCAAACTGTTTCATCCTTGCATTTGGTTACAGCGATCTGTGATCGGCGATGGCGGTTTGCCCGAAGTTCAGGGGATGATTGGCATCTTTTAGCAATGAAGTATTTTTTAATTAGGTTGTACGTTTTTTAGGCAGTAATGCTGTTGCAGAGAGTAGAGTGCACATAACTTCTGTCTGCACTGGGAAACCACACAATTCATTTGATCCGCTTTGTTGTGATACTCGCTTTATTGCTCGTGGTCTGGAACCAAACCCGAGATAGTTCTGAGGGTGTGCCCGTCACAGACACGATGGAGGAAATAGTTACAGGCAATAAATATTCATAAAAAAGAGTTCAAGCTTTCACATCTGCCTTTGAATCCGATCTGCAAAGAAGTAAGGTGGCAGAAACTGAGTTACAGTTTGCGGAGTGATGGGCCTCAAAAGCAGATAGAAAAGGGCAGTGAGTCACGGAGACCCCTGTTCTCCGTGGGAGGTGCGGTTCCTAAGGCTGGATGCCCTCCGGCCCTGGGAGCGCACACCCCTCCCTGCCAACTGTGATGGCACGTGGCCTGGGCAGCCTGTGTCCTTCCCAAGGCAGGTGGGTCCCACCTTCCAGGGACAGGTGCTTGCCTCTGAGACCTCAGTGTTCCTCCCAGACCCACTCTGAGTCCTCATGCCAGCCCTCGGCACGGACCCCGCCCGGGCCTTTGCCTCTTTGCCTCTCTCTCTGCGGGGTCTGGCGGCAACTCCTCGGACGTCACGCAGGCTACACGGGGAAGCGCAGGTAGCAGCCTGTGTGGGTAAGGGTGCCCTGTGGGCTCTGCATTCTAGAAGCCCCATACTGTGCTGCTGGTGTTTCCCCATCACCTCCACGGCTGACCCGAGCTGGGCCGCCCAAGGTGACCGTCCTGCTGCGCATTAAAGCGGCCCCAGGCCTGTGCTCTCGGTGGGTAGAGTGGGGATCAGGAACGCATGTTCGATTTTAAGCTAACTGGGCCCGTTACGTGAAGATGGACTGGGGATGCGTGGAGTGGCTGAAAGGATAAAGGAACTCAGTGTCCTTTCCTCCCAGCTCTTGTACTAGATAAACCTCACCTCACGCCGGCCAAGGAGGGAAAGGGGGACTGTGGAATGAGCGTGAATTCGAACAGCCCTGGCCAGGCATGTTGTGTTAGGGGCTGCCTCTCACTTTCCCTGGCTTCCAGGGCAGGTGGGGGGTGGTGGGCGAGCCCGTAGAGGAAACCCCCAGAGGTTGGGGATTGGGAGGTGCAGTATCGAGGGGGAGCAAACTAAGTCCAAGCACGGCGACTGGGCGTGTTGGGCCCGGACTCGGAGGGTCGCTGTTTTTGGCTGGGGGCTCGCCCTTGGCTGGGGTGTGCGTCTGGAGATCCCCTCTTGATGACCGGATGGGCCCAGGGAAGGGGGACAGCCTGGCCAAGCGTGCCCCCGCTGACACCCTCTCCTTGCTTTTTCCTCTTTGAAGGACGGAGGCTGCACGTGTCCAGGAGATGTCGCCAAAGCCTTTGGTAAGGGGACAGGGGGAGAGGGGCGGAGTTCCCTGCCGCTGTGTGCTGGCCTCCGGTGGGAACCTGAATGAGGAGGCGGGATGTGTTGGGAAATTCTGGGCCAGTCCTGAGTTCCTTGTCCCTGGATTTCAGCCCCGATTGGCCAGAATCCTGGCGTTGGTTTGGTTCTGCGGACGGGCTGAGCGCCCAGGGAATGGGGGGGAGGGCGGGTAGACAGCCTGCAAGCCAGGAGTGGGTAAGGTCAAGGCTTGGACGGCACAGGGAGCCCGAGGAAGAGGCCAGCCCCAGATCTGAAGCACAGCGACTTCGGAGAGGTCTCCGGGCCTAACTTGGGGCAACCTTTTGGGAAGGACTAGAGTCCCTCAGAGGTTTCTCTCCTCCCCCCCACCTCCAACCCCTGTTGGGCCCAGGAACCCGTGTCCCACCAGGGGGCAGCAGCGTCCAACTGTGATGCAGCTGGGGCTTGGGGTGGGGGGCTCTGGCCTGTTCTTGGGAAAGCCCTAGGCTTTCCACATGCCTCCCACCTTGTCACACTGCACCCGGAGCTGTGCGTGCCCACGGGTGACAGAGAAACAGCCCGCACGGCCCCACTCCCTTTTCTGAGGCCAGGGCCAAGTTCACTGTTGACTTTCCCCGCCTTTTTTTCTTTTTCTTTTCTTTTCTTTTTTCTCCCTGTGGAGGGGAACCGTCTGTCTGAGGCATCCCTAAGGGGTGCCAGTGGCCCTCCCCTTACCTGCCCTTGGCGCCTCGTGAGTTTTGACCACTGCTCCAAAGACCGTCCCACAGACTGAGGTTTAGGCTTTGATTCCTTGCCTCCCACGACTTCTTCTTTTTTTTTTTTTTTTAAGATTTTATTTATTTATTTGACAGAGAGAGATCACAAGTAGGCAGAGAGGCAGACAGAGGGAGAGGAGGAAGCAGACTCCCTGCTGAGCAGAGATCCCGATGCGGGGCTCGATCCCAGGATCCTGAGATCATGACCTGAGCCGAAGGCAGAGGCTTTAACCCACTGAGCCCCCCAGGTGCCCCAACCTTGCACCACTTCTTTCTCTCTCTTTCTTTCAATAAAACACTGATGGGGACAAAGAGACAGCAAAGAGACAGGACAGTGTTCTCAGCAGTGGTTCTGTAGCAGCCCTGGGGAATGTCAGGGAAATGGGCAGCCTTCTGACGTAATCCCCTTCTGCTCATGCGTCCTGGTTATGGAAGGGAACACACGGGTCATCTTTGTCATCCCCGGTGCCTACTTTGTAGCTGAGCCTGAGGCCCCGAGAGGTGAGTGTGATGAGGTCAGGGTCGTGGCCACAGCTGGCGGCCGAGTGGGGGGAGTCAGGACCCCTGCTCCACTTGTGTGTGCCCCCTCCCCCTTTATCTGGATCATTAGCTGAAGACATTTTGGTTAACTGATTTTTGAGCTGAATCTACTGGATGCTGCTGGGGGCTCCCTCCTGGGCTCTCTGCACAGACTAGGAGCTGGCACGCTTTTCAAGGGACCCATTGGTTAAGAAGTAGCAGTCCCTGGTCTTCGGAATCCCCTGTGGCATCTTTTCGTTTGCTCTTCTTCCAGGGAGCCTGTGCTGAGGCTCAGTGGAGGGAGGGACAGGGACTGCGTCAGGGAGAATGTTGGTGAGGGAGGGACGTGAGAACGTTCAGAAACAGAAATAATCGGAAGCCACTTCAGAGCGTTGTCGGAGTGGATCTGTGCTCTGCGTTGGTGCTGTTGACATCTGCTGCTAGGGCCTGGCTGGACACCGGTTTTCCTCTGCCCCGTCAAAGTCCTGGCAGGGCGGGCGGGTGGGGGGCAAAACTCCTTCCCCTCCAATAGGTCTCATTGTTAATAAGACCCTCTACAGCCATTTCCTACTGAAAACTGAAATGGCCCATCCAAAAAAATTTTATTACAATTTTCAATTTTTTTAAAAAAAATTCTATTTATTTATTTGACAGAGAGAGATCACAAGTAGGCAGAGAGGCAGGCAGAGAGAGAGGGGGAAGCAGGCTCCCTGCTGAGCAGCGAGCCCTATGCAGGGCTCGATCCCAGGACCCTGAGATCATGACCTGAGCCGAAGGCAGAGGCTTTAACCCACTGAGCCCCCCAGGCGCCCCTACAATTCCAATTTTTGAAAACCAGAAAACCCAGCTGAGTACCCTGCCCTAATTATGCTCTAGCCCCCACCCTCCCACCCCCCAGTGTTCTCTGTGTATTCCTTCTGCACAAGTTACGTGGTTTCCAATTTTTGACTTCAGGCTTCTCAACCACACAGGCAACTCAGAACCTTTCGGTGCTTCCTTAGATCAAATCAAAAGCAGAAGTATACTGAAGTCATTCAGATGCAGGGCACAGGAGATAGTAGGTTTCTCTTCTTAATACCTAGGCTCTGGTGTAGGAGTTTCAGTCTGTTGTGAGGTCTTCTATGATCTACACAAGCAGGGGTGAGGGTGCCGATAGGCTCAGGTAGACCAGATGCCTGATGAGGGCACCAGTGGGGTGACTGTTGGGGATGAAATTGGGCAACATGCTGTAGAAAATGCTACCCAATTCTTTCTTTCTTTCTTTCTTTCTTTCTTTCTTTCTTTCTTTCTTTCTTTCTTTCTTTCTTTCTTTCTTTCTTTCTTTCTCTCTCTCTCTCTCTCTCTCTCTCTCTCTCTCTCTCCCTCCCTCCCTCCCTCCCTCCCTCCCTCCCTCCCTTTCTTTTCCTTCCTTCCTTCCTTCCTTCCTTCCTTCCTCCCTCCCTCCCTCCCTCCCTCCCTCCCTCCCTCCCTCCTTTCCCTCCCCTCCCTTCCCCTCCCCTCTCTGAGAGAGAGACAGTGAGAAGCAGGAACACAAGCAGGGGGAGTGGGAGAGGGAGAAGCAGGCTTCCCCTGAGCAGGGAGCTCGGTGCGGGGCTCAGTCCCAGGACCCTGGGATCATGACCTGAGCTGAAGGCAGATGCATACTCCATCGGTTATGCACCCAGGCGCCCCAATGCTTCCCAATTCTTAGTGCCGCTCTGATGATGGGACTCATACAAGCAGTGTTGGGAAGGTGGTCATAGTCAGGCATCGGTTACCATTAAGGACTGTCCGGTGCTTTTTACGGCCTCTCTTCCTCTGAGCATCCAGTGCCCGTCTCCCCAAACGGCAGGCCTTCTTCAGTTTTTCCAGAACGGGAGATGTCGAGCTTTTCTCCTGGTTATTGCTGGGAGCGAGGAGGGGTGAGTTGGGAGTAGCACGTCGATCGCCGGTTTTCTCTGAGCTCTCTGCCCTGCGGCTGCTTTTTGTCCCTCCTGTCGGAGTTTAGGAGCTGGAGCGGATTTCGTCATGCTGGGCGGGATGTTTTCCGGCCACACGGAGTGTGCCGGAGAGGTGATCGAGAAGAACGGGCAGAAGCTCAAGCTGTTCTACGGAATGAGCTCCGAAACAGCCATGAAGAAGCACGCGGGAGGGGTTGCTGAATACAGGTACGTCTCGGACGTCAGCGCCGTCCGGAGCCAGAAAACAGAGCCTGCTTTTTAAATAACCCCCATTTTTATCCGACCAGCATTCGCTATGTTTGGGGCCCTCAAAAGGCACAGTGTTTTGGGGACGGGATGGAAATGTGACAAAGGGAGGGGTGTGTGAGCAGGTGGGTCTCCTGCTTAGCCAGTCGGGGAGGTGATGCTCCGGACTTTCCGGGGGGTCAGGCAAGAACCTTTTTGCCTTGTCCTTCTGGTAGAGCCTTCTGGGAGCTCTGAGTTGGCCCCGAAACCCATCTCTAGCCTGGAACGGATTCGGGCTGCAAGAATCGGGCTTGGAGGACTGGGTTTCCCATTGCATGTGCGGCAGGTGTGCACACAACCGCGTGGAGGTCGGGCCTTTCTGGAAGATGCCGTGTTTCCCCTGGGGTAGGACTCTCACCGGCCTCCAGGCTCTGACGGTGGACACAGGCAGCATTTTTAGCCATTTAATTGTGTTACTCACAGCAGAAGGGATGTTTGCTTCTGCCTTTTTTTTTTTTTTATAAATCCACGATCCCCAAAGATAACCTGGCCTTTTCTGTTTCACTTCCATCCTCATTGTCCGCACGTGTGTTTGAAGAACCTTGGGACAGCACGTGTCCGCTCCATGGCCCTGTCCCTTGGAAACTGCCAATGCCTCTCATCAATGCCTCTCATCTTGCTTCCTCAGGAGGGAGTCCTCTGGGAGGGAGGGATTGCCTTTCTCCGGGCACTGGGGCGGGAGCTCTAGCCTTCCCTGCTGGACACCCCGCATTTCCTACCATCCATCCCACACCCGAAAGCTTATCTCGAGGACGTGGGAGGCAGAGGTGTTGTCCGAGGTTCAAATCCTTCGGGAGGTGAAATCTCAGAACCCGACTGAGATTCACAGGCGGGCGGGAGGTGTGGGGTACTGTCCCAGAGTTCTGTGCTTCGGTGTGGAGGGGCCGGTGGGCTGAGGTCCATTCTCTTTCTCCAGTCTCATTCTCCTTTCGAGGGGGGACTTCAGTCAAGATGCGACAGTGTGGGGAAGGCAGGATGGGAAAGAGGAATAGGGGACTGTCTCTTACCCACATCCTGGAAATTTTGGGAAGTGAGAACAAGAGGACTCTCCTCCTGGTACAACCTCAGAAGGCTCTTTCTCCCATGTGGTGCTCGACGGAGGAGCTAGTGTGGTTTATGAGGGTCGGCAGGGGGATGATCGCTGCCTCAGTTTCCCCCTGGACCTCTGGTCCAGAAGCTTCACGCTTTACCAGCAACCATTGTCCCTACCCGGGGCTTTGCCATGTCTGCTACGCGCTGCTACGTTAGGCAGAGTCATCGTGGTTCGGTGACCGCTAGAGGCTTTGCCCAGGGGACACTCGGTGGCCTCCAGCTGTTGCTCGCGTTCTGGGTTCGAAGGAAACCAGAGCGAGGAGGGCAGACCAGGCTCTGCCACACGGCGGCAGGCGAGGCACCGGAAGAAAAGTCCCCACCTGTCATTTGAGCAAGGCTTAGAACAGAAGATGGAAGGTTCTGGAAGCAGACTTGAATCTTAGACAGGAAAGGCAAGTGCTGAAGGACTTCAACCCTCAATCTGGGGGCAGCCTGAACCCAGCAGAAGGCCTCCGTTTTCCCCCGTGTCTCTCGAGCCCTCCCCTCTCCCTGGCAGTTGGCGGCCCTCTCCCCACAGTTTCCTCACAAGAACCGTCCTCCTTTGACGGGGGCATTTAACGAAGGCAAAGCTATTTAAGCTTCGCTGGTTCCTCCCCAGCCATTAACGGTTTATGCCTCACACCGTCCCTGGGAGACAGATCAAAGTACCTCCGTTTACCAGACGAGAGGACGTGAACCTCGGCAATGAATGACTTGCAGAAGGGGCCGTCACCCTCCGGCAAAGAAGCACCGATGAGAATCTAGAGGACTTGCAGTAAGCCCGTGGAGGCAGGCCGTGGAGATCTCTTTCGGAAGCGAAATGGTGGCCGTTGCGGGCACAAATGCCTGGGCGTTGGTCTGTGGTCACGGAGTGCGGGGACGTGAGCCGTCCCTCATGCAGCCAGGGACGGGCGTCAGGAGTCGATGCTCTGAACCAGCCACGAGGCCAGCCCTGGCTCCAGTGAGTGGTTCAGGGAGGGAGACCCCATCACACTTCAGGATCATCTTGCCCGTGTGGATTCCAAGGCACGAGAGTGAATATCAAAAATATCAAAAATATCTATTTTTTTTTCCCCTAGTTGACAAGACCCGCTAAAGAAAGTTCTAGAATTTGGTTAACTGTTAGAATTTCTAGATAGCCTGGGCCATGCTTTCTACGGAGTGCATATCACTTGCCCACCGTCGTGAAGGCAAAGCATCGTAAATGGGAGGCTGTCGGTATCGATACCTTCCTCCTCCTCCTCCTCGTCGTCCTTGAGGACACTCAGGGTCTGCTTGGAGAGCTGGCGTGTGGGAGGCGAAGCCCCGGGCTTCTGTTGTCGATCGGGGAGGGTGACAAGAAGAGGCGGTGGGGGGGTCGGGGGTCATTTAAGAGGTGACCTGCCAGCGCGGTTCTTCCCCTGGGGCATTTGGGGCTCTGGGTCAGGGGGACCCTGGTGTCGGGATGAAGCTAGAGGAGGTTGGAGTTGGTTTCTCTTAGGGGCAGAGTGGAGGCCCGTAAGTGAAGGGGTGCCCCGGAGTGAGGAGACCACCGTGTGGCAGAAGGTCCGCTTCTGCCCAGGCCATGGTGCCCGGGGCAGCCGGCAACGAGGCTGTGCATTTCGGTCCAGAGCATCACCTTCCTCTCTGAGCTGCTGCTGTGATCAGCTGGACAAGCACTGTGGGCATTTAGCTCCCTGAGTGCGCCCGGGGGCTGTTGGCTGTTGAAAGGGCTAACGATGGGAATGATTCCGGCTGGGTTCTTAAAGGGGAGGAAAAAACAAAAACAGATTAAAAGACCAGCTTCCTTTTTCTCGTAGAGCCTCTGAGGGCAAGACTGTGGAAGTGCCTTACAAGGGGGATGTGGAAAACACAATTCTGGATATTCTTGGGGGACTGAGGTCTACCTGCACTTACGTGGGGGCCGCCAAACTCAAAGAGCTCAGCAGGAGGGCGACGTTCATCCGGGTGACCCAACAGCACAACCCGGTGTTCAGCTAACCTTGAGGATGAGGTCACGTCCGGCTCGTGGAGGCTTCCACGCGCACCTGCTTGCCCGCCGCCCTCGTGTTCCATCAGAGTCGCTGGCCGCCCGGGAATGTGGACTACCGCCTCCTGCTCCCGTCTCCACCCCTCGGAGGCTTTGGGGCTCCCCTCGTGCCTTCGGGGGGCACCGGAAGCAGGGCACTGAGTGGTCAGAGCCCAGCTGCCTGGAACTCATAACCTCATCGTGAAAACTAACTCACCTTTTTCCTTTTTTTTTTTTTTTTCTTTGAAAGAAAAATGGTTTCCCTTTAATATAACGCGATTATCTTAAGACTTGGTGGAGTGCTGGAGTTTGCATCTGCAGGAAACACATTGTCCAGAGAGCTGGGGTTTCCTGCCTTCTTCCCCCGCTCGGCTGTTAGCAGTCAAGGCACGGCGGGAGGAGAGGGTAGGGGAGGATCGGGGTGGCCAGGCCCGTCAGAGTCACTGGGCTCCCCTCCTCTGCTTTCGGTCGCCAGTGGAGGACAAAAGCGCCTGACTAGACCCATGAACTTGAAGAAGTCATCTCCTGCGGATACGAGGTATCTCGAAGTGTTTTCACCACCTGCGTCACACATGCCTTTTGGGGACAGGTTTCTGGCACTGTGGGGTCAATGTTGCTTTGGGGACACTGCCCCTCTCCTGGTTTTTCATTGAATTTAGCTTTCCTTCCTCTCTTCCCTCCTCATTCCCAACCGCTTAGGTTGGCCTCTCCCTTAAAGAGAATAGACGTTATTTTGAAGTTCGCGAGATGTTTTTTTTGAAAGGTCATCCACCAAAAAATTGGCAAGTGGAACCCTTCCTGAAAAATAGCCAAAACCTTAAACCAGCATTTTTTTTTTTTTTTTTTTAACAAGTCGTTGGTTTAAAATAGGAGTTAGAACTAGTCCTTGTCAAGGCCGTTCATACTTTTGGGAAGGACCACATGGTATTCACTGACTGATGACAATGGTATTTTCTTGAAGAACAGACCCAGGGCCTGTGAGGCATCCTGCCGCTGATCACGCTTGTTTGAGCAGTGAACTTGGATTTATTAACGATGACTGGCCACAGCTTCTGGAACATTCCTTGAGTAACAGGACCGGAAGGTATATGCAGACCAGGATATTTTACTTTATTTTCTTTTGAACAAGGCTTAACGAAGCAGACATGAGAGTCCATTTTCCTTGAAAATGTGACAACCCTGGACCAGAGAAAGGTCACACGGTGCTACTGTGAACGGCCACCATATGAAGGATCCATCCAGCCCATAATGCTCCAGGAAAATCTAGGTTCGTTTGTAGTTTTATAAGAATACATTTAATGGTCCAGCAACTTGAATTCCGTTGTCATACTTTTCCCTCTCAATCCACTGAGAATAATTCTCATACTTGTGGAGACACAAATTGGCTACACTTTTGAGATGGAGGCTGGAGGATGTTTAACATACACAGTGAGATGTGGGGCTTGCCTGGAGGCCTTTTCTGTTCACTAGTCTGAGCTTTGAGGCCCCCACGGTGCCTGTGGAAGGTGTTTTCTGCTCAGGCCTTTCAGTGTGTTAGTTTTAAGAGATTCTCTGTTGCACAATAAGGGAGAGAAGGACAGGAAAGGTCTTGAACCCATTCCGAATGCACCAGCCGTAGGGCACACCCCTGCCTGTTCTAACTCGCCCGGCCCGCTCCTGAGCCACACCCGGAGGGAGTGATCTGGGAGGGGACCCCCAGCAGCCCACTAGAGGCTGTGCCCTTCGCGGAGACCTGTGCCCTCTTTATCCAGCTCGTGTAGAGATTGTGCACGCTTCGTTTCCGTGAGCTGGAAAACTTTGCTCACCTAGTTTTTTGGGAAGTGAATCCCTTTCAAGCGGAGATTTTGCAAAAAGCACCCCCAAGGCTCCATTATGCTTTTGCCTTAGTTAAGTTCATCTCTGTCTCCCATGGCCAGGGGCCCCGGGGAGCCTGCACCTTCAGACCCTGTATCAGGCAGGATGCCAGAGTGTCTCTTGTAACCTGCAAGCCTCCCCATGCAGCAGTTGGCGTGGGGATCAGGGCGGGTGTGGGGTCTGTGAATGAGATGCCCGTCAGCCCGGGCTGCTCCTGCACAGTGCTGCTGCTTCCAGCAGTGACGTTCACAGTGCTCGGGACCTCAATTCTGAGTCCCGAAAGGAGAGTTGGGGCGAGATGCCTCCAGGTGTCTCACCAGGAAGGCAGCAAAAGGAAAGGTGTCACTCCCGCCTCCCTGGGCTCAAAAAAACCTCTGAATTTGGCCCCAAGAATTCCCATCCACCTCTGCAGCGTCTTAAGGCTGGAAGGATCCTAGGGCCACACGTACAGATGCGGGGAGAGGGGCTCCCGTGCCTGGGTCCTGGGGGGATTACTTCGTGGGGCAGCACTAGGAATGGGCGCCGTGTGTGCCGCACCCTTGAGACAAACGGGCTCCCCCACATGGATGCCCCTGGCTTGTGGAATTTCTATCAGGCAGCCTGGAAAGGAAATCCGAAGGACGAACTTTCCAGGGTCAGACCTCCAACCAGCGTACAGCAACATTGTTCCAGAATGTATCGATGATGCTGCAAGAGTCCCATGAAGCTGCCAAATGCTGTTCAGAAACAAATCTCTCTTGTCCACAGCATTCATTGTTCAGATAGGAGAAATAAAAGGTGAACTGAATTAAGTTGAAACATGGGCTGTTGAAATGTGCCTTTTATCGCAGACCTCATCTCGGGCATAAGCAAGCAGTCTTGCCTCCCCCTGTCTCCCCTACCCCCAGAAAGCAGTAGGAAAATCGTGGCCTTGTGTCTCCCCCCACCACACACCAACCTGGTGCTCACAGTGAAGTGTGGGATTACTAGCCTTTCCTCAGTCGCCTGTTTTCTTCAAGGACCTGACACAGGAGGACACACATTTGCAATTGGCACTGTTATTTTATTAGTACGAGTATACTGAAACAATAAACTTGTACTGGTATACAGACAATTTATTTAAAACAATTTTGTTCAAATTTTGAATCAAACATTGTTTTTATTATAATAATGAAATAATTTCTACCTAGAAAACCTGCAAGCACCATCAAAGAAAGGGACCATAAAATTCAATAAACAGACTCGAGTGTATCCTACAAATAGACACACCACGATTAGAAAATAGAATATGAATTCTTCCATTTTTTTTAATATTTGTTTTAAAAAAGCTAGTGCAAGTACAATATTTTACACTGGAATTACAGAGAGTGTGCACGCATATGGAAAAAAGTTCTCCTGTCACAATAAAAGCTCTTAACTATGTATGCACTTAAAATTTTCTTTTCAATAAGGTGCAAAACATTCCTTCCCTAGTTCTCCTCTGTACTGGCCAGATCAGTCTGATAGTGCCCTCAAAGTTCTGGTGTCTCTTTTCCCTTGGCCGGTGGGAGGCATACAATTGGAAGTTTGGTGAGTAATGATCAGATCATAAAACAGACGAGGGGGCAAATCTCAATGGCCCTGGGGCCAGAAGTTAGGACTGTCTTCACCAAAGGCCCCCACGAGTAGTGGGCAGGGCTCTCCTGAAACCTCCATTCACTTGACCCTAAATGGGTTTACAGGTGAAGACCCAGGAGGAAGAAACCACCCGAATAGGCCAAAAGGGCAGTATTCACTGGTGTCAAGTTCTAGATTCACTGGCTGAACACTTTACCCCACTCCAGGACCCGAGGATGCCTTAAGGATTCAGTGGTTTGGGTAAGAACCAGAGGAAACCTACGCCCCCAACTTCTTGGTAACTGCTCTGTAAAGACCGGGCTCTAAGCCAATGTCCGGCATCTCAGACTTGATATTCCGGAGGACAGGATGTTAATCCGGCAAGGATTACTGTAAACAGCGCTTCCAACGCAGGCCTTCAGACTGGCCACGGAAAAGGAGACAGGCTCGTTGGCTATCCAGAGAGCAAACGAACACACAAACTAAAGGGGAAGAAAACTTGGGTGAAGTCTCCGATTATCTGCAGTGGAAGACTTGAGTCCTTTCAGATAAGAAAAGTTAGGGAAATTCTTAGAGACCCTTACTGTATACATACTACCTATTGGCCAAATGCACTTAATTTTAATACAGCTGAACCATTTGTATGCAAGTCATGAAGGACGTGAAAAGCTGAAGCCACTGTCCCCTCCCACCATCGTACAGGTGAATGTCAGCTACCAGAAGCCTTGCGTTTTAAAAGTAAGGGAGGGGCTGAGATTCTGAATTTAAGAATCGTACGTAGGTGTGTTCAACACCCCCTCGGCTGTTCAGTTTCCGCCGGCTGCCTTGATTTGGGGACAAAATGGGACTCTTCTGAGAAGTTGCTCCACATTGATTTTGGCCTCAAGATTAAAGAAAAATAAAGTAAAACGAGGCATTGAAATTGAAATTCATGTTTGAGCCCCCCATTTAAATGAGGTGTGGGGGGGAAAGAAGGCTGAGCATTTTTTTTTTTTTTTTGTCCTCATGAGTTCTGTTTTCCCGGTAGCTAGGATCCCTTGTTACAAACACTTCTTGTTCAGGATTCTATTCTTTGGGTTTATTGGAACAGGAAGTACTGAGGATGTCAAACGTGATCTCTGGAGAAAAAAGGGGTTGCAAGGGCTTGAGAGTTTAAACCAAGAAAGGAGCTCAGAGAAGTACTTTCAGCATAGAAATGAACAGTATTCTCAAATTTCAGAACACAGAGTTGCCCTCCCTCTGAAGAGGGCTCTGTGTAACAAAAACATAAAGGAAGTGTAGGTATTGTTTAAGAGCCTTTTACATAGTAATCCTTCCAGGCCATAACCACACAAATCTGATTATTTGAGACATGACAGTTTTCTATATACAAAAAAAAAAAAAAAAAAAAAACCAAAACATGTAACTTTCAACCTTTATGCTTTTTTTTTTTTTACAAACAAGGTATGAAACTCATTGTTTCAACAGATCCGTGTCTTTAGAACACTGAATGAATCATTTCGACATTCATTTTTCTTTTGTGCAATTTTCAAGAACATTACCTGTACTCCTCAAAATGAGTGCTTCAAAATTTTTTCTTCTTCAGCTTCTCAAATTAGGTGTACATTAAAAAAAAGAGAGAGAGAGAGAGAGAGGAAGAAAGAGAGTTCCCACAAGGTATAGTGCTACAAGAAAAGATCCTATCCCGTAAGGTAACATATTTGAAGCGAGGTCATCTATGTAAAAGAAATCTCAGCTCCGGAGTGGAGGTGTGCAAATTCTTTGGAGTTTCCCTATCAACAGAAACACAACACTGTCCGTGGAAAAAAGAGGAAACCAACCCAACACAATAGCATACGCACGTATGTGCTTTATAAAAAAGTATATCTTCTGTATATTTATTACTTGATGTGTTCCTAAATTCTCTAGTTCAGGAATTCTGGGTTAAAAACACAAAGGTGGAAGCAAAGGCTTCCAGTCCACTTTAAAAAAGAAAAAGCATAACTTCCTTTCCTTTTCTATCCCCACCGAAGGCGCTGGATTGGGCCGCGGAGACGGCCGGCCCGTCTTTCACCTGGAATCATCGTGGGTGACTAGGAAACAGAAGTGCAAAGCCTTCTGGGAGAGAACAGACCAGTTTGTCGAGCTGCTTGCGGGTTCCGGAGACAGTAGCCATGACAACCAGCACAGCTCACAAAGCCTGGCCTTCCGTCCCAAGAGCTCTGCTGCTTCTCCCACATCTGAAATAGCATGGCATTAGTGTCTTCAAAAGCATTTTGAGATTTTTTTTTCTCTATGAAAGAAATAGGTTTCCTTAGTAGTCACAGGTGTTAAAGGGTATCGTCAATTGTTTCCTTAAAAAACAAACAAACAAAATTCCAAAGTGACAACAACAAAAATAAATTTTGGCAACACATTTCAGTAAAGATCAAACTATGTGCAAAGAGTGAATTTTATGATTACTAGGAGCTACTGTTCCTCATGAACATGCAGCATTATATTGCAAGGTATGCCGTATCTAAGGAGGAATCCACACGATGCAGGAAATCCAAACATTCCTCGAAGTTATACAACCCTACTCCAGAGCAGGCAAAGTACTGCTTCTGGACACACCAGTGTGCCACACACACGTCAGCCCCGTCCCTGAGTAAGAGGTGAGAAAGGTTTCGCAGAGTTCCTTGTAGGGGAGAAGAGGGATGCTGCCACTTCCTGGTGGGGGGGGGGGAGCCCAACACGCTTTCCTAACAGAAAACAGAGGGTCACCATTCAGAGTATCAGATCAACCGCCACGGGGGGTGGGGGGGAATCCTCCCAGACCAAACTGGGTTGAGTTGGGGAGGGGTGGAGAACCAAAAAACTGACCGACATGGAAAATTATCCCAAAAAGTCCGAACGAAAATGCGATTCGGATTTCCACTTTACAAGGTTTGAGGTAAGTGGCATCCATCTCCATATCCCCCGCGCCCCCTCCCCAATGTGGCCCAAACAAACGTGAAATGATTCTTAAGTGAAACATGCTAAGGAACAGTCATTTTATGTATTTAGAAATCCCTATGAAGAGAGGTTCTTGTTTGTTGGTTTCTTTTTTTTTTTTTTTTTTTTCTTTTCGCCCTGACTGATTTCTCGGTGACTATGATCAGTTGTAAACGCAAAAGGCCTGCCGTTAGGACTTTAGAAATGGAAAATAGGAAAGAAAGAAGAACCAAAGATGGCTAAATATTGCAAAGTGGACCTCGTACAGAGGCACGCCTGTCGCTGTGTTAGGTTTGCTACACAGGAGCGGGGACAAAAGCCGCTCCAGGCTCGCCCATGTCTGCCAACAAGACGAGGTTCCCTGTCCTTTGGATGTTCTTCCTATTTGAAGAGAAAGCTGCCACAGAGGATTGGTGACCATTGTTGCAGGTAGCCTCCCCACGGCCACTGGCCGCACGCTCACAGCGTGCGCGCGCGCGCACACACACACACACACACACACACACACCACAGGCCACACTCCCTGCCCCTGCTCAGAGGCAGGGCACCAAGTCTCAAAGACACAGACCCGGGAAGGAGGGACCCACCCGCTCTGGAAAACACCCTGGAGACTGAATGGGTGGATCCTGGTTCTATTTGCTCCAGGGCGCACCTTAGAAACGAATCTGCCTCCGCCCTCTCCGTACTCCACCTTCACTAGTCCTTGTGGCAATGGGGGGGAGGACTGCAGCTCATCCCCTAGCTCTCCTCCACTGGCTTTTTCTGCAACATGGGGACAGACGCGTGGGGCTCCTGAAAGCTCCCTGCCCCAGTCCCAGCACTCCGCATCCTCGGTGAGAGCTCGCCGCAGAGGCTCTCCCCTGCCTGGGTCTTTCCCTCCAGCCCTTCTGTGGCCAGAAGAGGGAAGATGGGCCCAACGGGGAATGAGCTTTCACTAGAGCACACTGGCCGGGCCTACTGGCACGGGAAGTATTGCACACACTACAAAAGCAAGAGAATGAAATGGGACGATGTTTAGAAAGAACCCATTATTTTATAATTCCTATACCTGAAATAGAAGCACAAATATTATGGTGATGTTCCTATTGCTCCAAACCATGTATGTTTTCCCATTTTAGTGTTGGTGTTGGATCCAGTTAGTTCAATACTGGAAGTTAAGCTGGAAGGTGGTGTGTGTGTGTGTGTGTGTGTGTGTGTGTGTGTGTGTGTGTGTTTCTTCGTCCACGTGAGTTTCTGTAAATAGTGGTATTGATGAGGACAGAGTCTCTATACGGCAGGCCCGTATTCCTCTTACCATCAAAGGTTAAAAAACGAAAAGAAAAACGAAACCTAATCATTGCAAGTGCCCTGAGCAGAATATATGGAAGATTAAGCAAGTTCTCTGAGCAGAAATGTTTAAAAAAAAAAAACAAAACAAAAAACAGCACTAAATAAGCAGTATGATCGCAAAAATGGGCTCACCCAGCTCTCTGCGAGCATGCTGAGAGGGTAATGAAATCTACAGAAATCAAGGACCAGTTCTAGCTGTTCTACACCTATTCAAATGTTTTTGGTACACCCCAGAAAATGGTTCATAGATATCATTAGTTCCGGTGAGAGCTAAATATAATGGGATACTCGAGAGTCAAAATGTGTGTTGACATTAGAATTTTTTTTTTCAAATTTGTGAAATGCAAGAAGTCTTACTCTCAGTGGTCAGAGAAAAATCCAATTAAGCATTTGTTCAGATAAATTGCAGCCGTTCCAAGTAAGAATATTTAAAAATTTCTCCCTACTTATAAAACTTTTTTTTTAAAAGCACTTTAAGACACACACTCAAAACCCACAAACGGTGTTTCAGGTTTCTGGGGATGAAAGGTTTAAGCTGTGAAATAGACCCTTTCTGGGTTTGTACCAAACATTAAAATATCGGTTTGATTTCAGATGAAAAAAAAAAAAAAGTCATTCTGAAAATAACATTAATATCAACGATAGTAAAGTAATTGTTTTTTTTTTTTTAAAAAAAAACTTGCTCACATATATAAATGTCTTTATGGAAAACTTTCTCAATGAGTCTGAAGAAAATTCTCAGAGTTGTCCTGCTAAGATTTTTTTTTTTTTTTTTTTTTTTTTTTGGTGACAGATGTGGTAGAAAGACCAAAATGAATTTTGAAAGGAACATAACCTTATAAAACGGCCTAGAGTTTAGGCAGGTTAGAAAGTAATTTTGCTACATTTATTTATGCTCGTTCAGTCCCCCAAACCTTTCCCACAATGTTATTGGATAAAAACTGCAGGAATATCACACAAATTATAAACTCAAGATGTGCAAATCGCAAGGTTCTTTAAAAGTTCGTCTCAAAAAGAAAAACACTGGACAAAAATGAGTATTCTTTTTTCCACCCCTTTTCTCTCAGTTCTCTGCCAGCTCTGCATTATGCCTTTAATTCTTTCTCAAACATCAAAGTGAAAAGTGCCTTCTGTCAGGCTGTACTCGGTGGCCATTCATTGTCACGTACTACTTCATAATTCACATTCATCCCTTTAAACCACATTGAAACTTCCAATATCTTGCTCGTGAGAAACTCTGCAGAGCTGAAATGTAGTTACAGTGTTGAAAAACAGAAAGCAACTTAGTTTTTGTGATTTTTTTTTTTTTTGATTCGTTTTTTTTTCTTCCCAAAGAGTTTAAAGGGAGATACAGTACTTGTCAAATGATAGACCAAGATGCTTGGTAATAAAGTGTGAACAGCATTTTAAGTGCTTAGAGATAGTAATATATATGCTCATCTTCAAAATCTAATTCCTCATGTCACACTGGAATCTGAAAAAAGTGGCACCCGAGTTGTCCATAGTCATGAACTATAAACAGTACTAGAGTTAAAAGACAAGATTTGCAAACCCAATGCGAAGAGCTCCGGCGGCTCTCTGAAGGGCAGTTTGCATCTACCTCTTGGGAACGAAGTCAATGTGATAACCTGATTGGTTTTCCTAACACTGCACGGAAACCAGAGTGGGTGTCGGCCCTCTGCCCCGGCCGCACCCCCCACCGTGCGGGGCGCAGGCCGGCAGAGGCTGCCCAGCCCACCGGGACACCCCCGGAGACACCACTGCGCTAGTAAAGCAGAAACGAAATCCCACGTGTGGCAGTTGCTCTAAAAAAATATCAGTGCAGTCAGGCCCCATAGGGGGAAATATATATCTATAGGGTTAAAAGTTGCTTTTATTGTAAAATATGTTGGGGTGGGGGGAAAGGATCATCTACACGGTTAGCTTTCCATCTGCTGTCTGAGTGGGGCCCTTCTAGCGGGCCCTGCCGCTGGGTTCCTGCTGTTGGTTTTGCACGGGAGAACCTCACCAGGACCTTCCCCCTGGACCTCCAGTCCCGCGCCGAGGGCCGGAGAGAGTGGGCCTGAGGGAGGCAGAGGGAAGGGGAGCCTCGCTGGCCATGCACCTGTGCCCCCCACGAGCACGCGCCCCCGTGGGAGCGCGCACACGCACACACGCGCGCAGGGGCGTGCGCGCACCCCCGGCAGCTCCCTGCCCCGCAGAACTTCTAGGGGAGAGCGGAGGAAGTCAGCGCCGGTTGGAGGCTTCTGTGCGGCTGGAAAAGGCAGGTGCTCGGAAGGTGTATTTCGTTTCTACCGGGACACCCCGGAGCCTGCGCGGGGAAGGGGGGGGGGGCCTGCCCTGGCCGCCTCCCCTCACCACCCACCCCTCCACCTGCCACCGTCACTGCCAGGCACTCCCGGAAAAGCAAGTGCACCAGTCTCCTGCACAACGCCGGCTGTAAATCTAATGACAAGGTTAGAACAGAAACCTAAAGAGGGTAACATGTAAATACTGTGTTATTTAGCCTACAGTACAGTAATCTGGATACAAATGATAAGGGAGAGCCGAATTTCCTTTCCCCACACTGCCTCTACTTGCCTACATTAGACCGGCCTTCAATGCAAATCTTAACCTCCTGAGGAATCAGAGAAGGCTTGGGAAGAGTCAAAGGCGGCTCGTCTTCTGACTTCTCCAGTTTGCGGGTCTCCGGGGCCGACCACCTCCTCTTCCTCGTTGCCGTGGGCTTGCCGGGTTCTGTTTTGGTGAGCAAGGGCGCTGCAGGCAATCCTATTTTTTCCGGAAACTTGAGTTCCCCATTCTCAGACAGCATCTGGGCACTCCCCTGGCTGATGCCGTTCTCCTGCTCGGCGTACCTGTGTCTGCTGCCTGCCAGGAGGTCGGTCTTTGAATGCTTCAGCAGGACGCTGGCGGGATCCACGGGCGGGCCCTTTTTAACAGAGCCGTTCTTCAGGCTCTTGAGGGTCAGCGAGATGCAGACATCCCCAACTGAGAGTTTGGAACACGGCAGATCAAAGAGCTGGCTGGTTCTCTCGGGACAGCAGGATGACCAGCCCTGTCCAAACACAAAAAAAGGGTACTCTACCAAAACCTCCACGCTGACCTGCGGAAACAGTGAGAGACAGGGAAAAGGATGATGGAGACCTCTTCTTTTTGTTTTATGTCATACACACCCACACGTACATGAGCCAGATTTGGGGAGGGGGTGGAAGACTTCGTTCCACAAGCCTTATCCGCCAACACACACAGATGAGGCTCTTAATTTGGGGTTGTACCTATATCTACCATATACCGATGTTGGGTAGAAGCCAGGAAAAGCCCCTCCGGCATTCAAAATATCATTTTACGAAGTATCAGCTTTCTAGCTGAGCTCCTTTAAAGCAGATGGATTGGCCCCCAAGAATGCTGGAACAGGTACTTAGGGTTCAGCTGAGCCGGGCTCTGCAGGCGACTCGAGCTCAAGATACAGTCTTGCACTTTATCTGCTCACTGGGCAAACGCTATTTTCATGTATGACAGGGCTAATTAGGAATCAACTTACCTGTTTATCATTGTATCCCCAGCCCCAGAAAGGGCCCCTGGCCCATGGTTGAAGCTTCATAAATATTTATCGGATACGTGACTGTGTACTCAGGAATTGAGGGGAGCAGAACCAGTAAAGGCTGGAGTAAAGAGGGAGGGCTTCCCTGGGACCCTGAAGGCTGGGCAGCACGTGGAGAGGTTTGAGGAGTCAACAATGTTGGAGAGAGGGTAAAATTTAGGACACAGAGGGCTCAAGGACTTGGCCCATCCAAGGTCAAGTACCAGGGACTCGAATCAGCCTGTGTGTTGATTTGAAGACAAATAACGAAAGCGGGGGAAGCTCGATATTTGTGCTCTCAAGAGCTTGCTGTTTCCTCTACCACCACATGCCACGTGCGCGCTGTGCTAAGGAAATAAACTGAAAAAAGCCAGTCCTGGCCCCAAAGTAGTTCACAATCAAGTGGGCAAAAGAGGCACGTGAACATAATTGCCGATCAATGTGGTGAGTGGGTTTATACTACCCGAATACCAATATTAAGCTGCTGGAGGGCAGAGGAAAGGCATAGAGCAGTTTGAAGAAGAGGTGACTAAGGAAGTCTTCCTGGATGACAATACACTCTGCTAAGTTTTAAAACATAATGGGGGCTGGAGTACAGGTGGGAATGCAGGGAGAAGACACTCCCGGAAGCAGGGATAGGGGAACAAAGGCAGGGAGATAGTGTCCAGTGAAAATCCTGTTACCATTAAATTAAGCTGAAAGGCACTTGAGGTTCTAACAGTTTCATTTTCATAGAAATTTATTTTCTTCAACTTCATGCTATATAAAAAAGAAAAAAAAAACCAGTGAAGTAGTTTTAAAGAGTCAATTTCTGATGGCTTTTCTCAGGGTAGTAGACTAGATAATCTGGAACGATCTTCTCACTGACGACAACTAAATACTCTGAACAAAAACCAAACAAACAAAAACTAAGGGCAAGATGTAAAACATTATTTCTTATGACATTAGACACAAAATAAGATAATGAAAAGCCACCAGGGAAGGCTCAGAAAAGGGTGATAGTGGAGAGATTTAAACCAATTTTCCCCTGAGGCCATCTGCACATTCCAGACTTGAGCAGTTTCAAAACCAAGCAGACCTGTGGTAATCTCCATGGGATGGCGGAGGGGGAGAGCAGGGAATGAAATTCAGGGTACCCTTCAGGCATACCAAGGGAGGGTGCTTTCTGGTGAGCTCCACTCTTTTGGGCTGTGACCCCAAAGTACTGAGTGCTGAACTCTAAAAGTAAGGTGAACCAGAAGTAGGCAGGCCCTCTCAAGGTCTGAAGCTCAGATTTGGATCATCTTGTCCCCTAAAATTGCGTTAAAGTCTTGAATTATTTCCATAATTTCTCAAAAGACACTCAATTACAAAAGAGGGATGAGGTCCATGAGCAGATCAGAGGACATGAATAATAAAAACAATAGAAACAACAGGTAATAGAAACAGACCCACAGGGGGGCTTCTGAAGTAAAGGCATCAGATACAGACATTTAAAAGAACCTATGTTTACAATATCAAAGGAGACTAAAGACAGGCTTGAGGATTTTGGTAGAGAACTAGAATCTGTTTTCAAAAGATCCGTGGAAATTCTAGAACAAAGAAACATACATTCACTAAAATCAGGAGAACACAATGAATTTTCCAACAGAATAAACACGGTCGATGACAGAGCTGGTACACTGGATCCCTTAATTGGTGCTTTGGAAGAAACTATATAGAATGAGACACAGAGACAAAAAAAAAATATTTAACACAGAGGAGAAGAGAGGAAAAGTGAGAGAGACATAGAAGATACATTGAGAAGATCTAACAGACACTTAAATTGAATCATACCAGGAGGAGAGGGAGATCATGGGGCAGAATGAACATTTTTGAGGAGATAATAGCTTGGAATTTTCCAAAATTGGTATAAGACAATAATTTGCAGATTCAAGAAGGCCTAACCCCCAGGCAGGAAAAAGAAAAAGAAGTTCTCACATCGGCAGGGCAGTTTAACTGCTACAAACCAAAGACAGGAAAAGAAAATCCCTGAAGACTCCAGAACAAAATATACATTACCTCCAAATAGGTAACATGCATAGTTGACTTCTCACTAAAAAGAATGGAACTATTTTCAGCATCATGTGCCTTCTCACCTGTATCAAAACTTTCCTGAACAATGAGTTCTAGGTTGCAAGAGAGGATTTGTTTTTCCCACTTGTTTAAATCTTTGTCTATGAGCTAAATGAAACCAAAAGCAAGTGCAAAGATGATAAGTGGGGAATTTGTGAAGTCTGTCCATATTCAAGTGGAGATCAGAGAAGCCCACCAGAACTGTGGGTCGAACAAAAGTTCTTTGTAAGGGGTTATTTTGAAGATTGTGATTCCCACTTTGAAGGAGCTAGGGTGATCGGCAGTGGACAGAGTCCCATGTGAAATCCCTTAAATAAAAATGTACTGACTTTAACACTGTTGTGTCTGGAAGACAATGGAATATCTTTAAAACACTGAAGAAAAAGACTTGCCAACCAAGCCCTTGGGCAAAAGGAGCCTTCAGGAAGGAAGGCAAAATACATTTTTCAAACAGTAATTAAGAGAATTCACCACCAATAGATCCGCGCTAAAGAAAATACTACCGAGTATTCTTTATGTAGAGAAAAAAATCGATAGAGAGGGAAGTTTGTAGATGCAGGAAGGAGCAAAGAACAATGAAAATGGTAGATGTGGGTAAATCAAAATAATATTGACTATATATAATAATATTAAAAATGTTTTGTTGAATGTTATATGTAGGTACACATACACAAACACAGAAGTAATTAAAATGTCACCCCACAAAACCCTGAAAAGTAGTAAATTTCCATGTGATATGGACTGTGGCTTTCTGTTTTACCTACTTTATCTTTTTTTGATAACTATGATTGGTTTAGTTGTACACACACTTCTTGAATGATATACTTTATTTGTTCCCTAAAAGTCATAAGTATTTTTAGAGGAAACAACTGGAGTGAATATTGAAGTTTATTACCCTAGTGTGTGTGTGTGAGCAAGAGCCCCATATAAATGTGCATATTATCACAGAGAAAATTGTTCCAGGCTATTTTAATAACTTAAAGAGAGCTAAACATTTTTGAGTGTCCACTACCTGTCAAACATTTAGGTACAATCTCCACCAAAAGTATTTTGTTTATGCTCACAACAGACTAGTGAAAAAAAGTACTAGTGTCCCAATTTTACAAATAAGGAACCACAGTCTCAGAGAGATTAAATCCATTGCCTAACATCATAACTATGAGCTGATGCAATAGTGATTTAATCCTAGTCTTTGGCCCCCTAAACCCATTTTCTTTCCCTTGGCTCCTATCTCTGCCTCTGTGAACAAAGATAGTATAATTCCACTAAAAGAGATGAATTGAACATTTCCACTACCCCCAACCGTGATAAATGTTAGCTGAAACGAATAAGATCCAATGGCATAAGCTTATTGCTTATTTCATGGTTCAGAAAATTGGGGAATAGTGTCTGCCTTGTATCTACTCATACAATTCTGATCTCCCTACATAATGGGTGATGAGGCTGATATTTAATTGCAGAACTACATTATACCATGCACACATATGTATTTGCATATATGTATGTACAAAGATACCTACAAGTTATAGTATCAGATGGGGATACCCAGCCAATTCCAAGTTGGAGGACCAGCCTGGAGCTGGCCCCATAAATACTGTCTCAAACCTCTTAGAGCCATTAACACCATATGCCAAGCAGAAGGGATGAGTCCTATTTCAAGTGGGGATTGCTTAGCTGCAACTGGTTTAGTTGTACATACACACACAGAGTTCTCAAGTATAACGACCGCTTAAGAATCTGTTTACGTATCCCCGCCTAACACTGGTCAGAGGTAATGTGATGTCCATAACACTACACACCCTATCTCTACACACACTGACCTCTATTATGGCTTTGCATTCCCCTACATGATCCCCTGTACTTGGGTAGAGTCTGTGTCTCCTTGCCCGCACCTGCTAATGGTCAAGTTCTTGGTGCATGAGCCATATTTTATACAAACTCCTCAGAGTGGCCAACATTTCAAGTTCTGAATGTCACATTTACTGTATCCCTGCAGACAAATCTAACTGAAAACATTCAACCGTTACCAAGTATCTGTAGACTCACTTTTAAGAAGTCTCTCCAAGGCCTTTGTAGAGGTAACATTACCGATCACATCAAAAGCTATGATGGGGATGTATATGCTTCCCATTAGACATATCGTAATGTTTGGGGGCACTTTGAAAGCCCTTCATTCCTCTTTCATCTCAAAACTCCCAAGACAAGTCTTAGAATTAATGTTGTAAGGTGGTCCGTAGCTTGAAGAGCCTACCTAAAAATTCATGAAAGTGACGAGGAGAGAGAAGAGTATTTGAGCTCTGGACTAAAAAGAGCTGATAATAATAGAATTTATTTTTAACCTGGATAGGTTGGGGTAAGATCTTCTCTACCATTTCAAAGGCTTGCTTTGGGTCCCTTCCTCCGAAATTCTGGCTTTGTCTCCTCCCAGAGAAGCTCTGCCATCCTGGGAAGGACGCCACACTGTCCATTCTCAGTTGGGTCCAGGCAAATTAGGAGCAAAAGACTATTCAGGTGATCTGATTGTTTTAAGCAGCGGTCAGGATAGCTCAGGCCGAATGTTATTTTTGTCCTCACTGATTACTTATCCTCGCTAATATGTTTTTCCTCCGTAATTATGTAGACTGAACTATCTAGATAATGCATCTTGGGGTCTGCATATATGTGACCTATAATAAGTTTTCTCTTCTTTCTTTGGTGAAAGTCAAACTCTTGTTGCACTTATCTCAAATAAGCACACTAAAGTATTCATAACGAATCTATTTTGATTTCATAATTAGGTTCGTCAGAAGGACACAAACCTTCTTAAAGGTTAACTGATCATTAACAGTTAATGAAGAAATCACACCGAGGGCTTTTTCTGTGGGAATATAGATGGTTACGTTGATCTCTTTGGAATTCCCTTGGCGAGGAGCATTACCTACCTCAAAACACGCCGTACTGCTTTGGAGATGAAACAAAGAAGGTGGGATTTTGTGACATGATGTTACTTGAAACCAGAAGGTTCCGTCTGTGAATTGCCTGAATTTGAGACCCACGTGGGTCTTCCCTACGGTGTCAGGAGCTTTAGGATATCATTGATCGAGTATACATGCTCCAGCGTTTACGGTTTCAGTAACATTCAAGTATGTAATCCTGAGCACCCGCTAAGTGTTAGGGACTAGGAAAGAGCACCTCTGGTTGAAGATCCAGTTCTTGCCTTCCGTGGGGAGACAGAACATGCAAACGAGACACGTAACTTCACAAGGGCGGAGTTGGATAATGGCAGCCATGTTATCTGATGACATCTGCTGGGGCGTCTACTGGCAACTCAAACTTTACGTATTCCAGATAGCCCTCCTGGCGCTTGCTCTGTTCTTCTCCATCTCCATGAATGGCATCCCCATGCTTCCAGGAGTCCAGGTCAAGGTGCTGGGAATTGGCTCTTTCTCATACTGCACATCTCCAAATCCTGTTGGTTCCGTCTTCCAAATATATCTATGGGATCATTTCTTCCTGCCTCCACCACCACGGCCCTGGCCAAGCCAGGTTCTCACTGGGAGAAAAAGCCGCCACGAACAAGCCCAATATGGTCTACATACCCCCTGCCAACACTCACTGTCACCAGTAGTGACACTGGTCTCCTTGTTGAACTCCAAAAGGCATGAAACTCTGGGTCTGCATTTGCCGTTCCCTCCATTTGGGATCCTTCCTGCCCTGGGTACTGTTGCCTCCCATTCCCCTTTTCAGAGAGACCCTCAGGGACCACCACCCTGTTTAAAGTAACGACGCTCCATCCCTAGTATTCTGATCCTCCTTAGGCTGCTTTATTTTTTTCCCATGGCACTTATTATATTTGCCTACATATAAGTTTGTGTCACCTCTTCCCCCAAGCTCCCCCAAGACTACATGCTCCACAGGGTGCAGTTATTGCCTGTTTTGCTCATTGTTCTCTCACCAGAGTATAGAATACTTCCGGGAGTGTAACAGGTGCTCAGTAAAAATCTGAAAGCATAATTGGTTCTGTTTTCACCTTCCCTATGTAAGAACACTGCAATGGCACGAATGGCCAACAGAGGTCAATGTTTAGACACCGGAAGGCTCTGCCGGTCCGTGTTTCTTATCACCAGCTGGGACTAAACTGGACTTCCGGTCCTCCCCAGGGAGAAGAGCAGAGCCTTCCCTGGGTCTGGCTCACCCCTGAACAGGGCAGCTTTCCGGGCTGAGCGACAGCTGCCTCAACTCATCTCGATTTCACCGAATCACACTTCAGGTGCTATGTCTCTACTCCTGAGTTCCCTTTTGCTCTTTCAGATGGCTAATAATCGTTAATTCATTTTATGATCATGCCAGGGTTCAAAGAGTGTCTGATGAAACCCCAAGGAAGATATATGTGGGAGGGCAGTGCCATATAAAACCCAAGCATGTTACATAACTTCTGGTAGCTCTACGCGGCCCATTTTTTTTCAACCCATAAATACATTCTTTTCCAAACACTTTGAGCAGTCTGCAGGATGAAATGTGAGCATGAATAGCCTTTGTCCTATGTCAGCTTGAGGCCCCTCTGCCTTTCATCTCTGGATGCCTTGTAGCCAGCACCTCTCCTTTTTAGGGGCGGCTTACCTCCCATCCTTTTCCACCCTTCCCTGCCCTCCTCCTGCTGCGGCAGGCACACCCATTAGCTCGAGGCTGCTTCTCTGAGAAATCTGCCCACCCCTCCTTCTCTCCAGCACCCCCGCCCCCACAAATCACCTCCTCTAAAACGTTCACCTCCAATTTCTATGCAGGATGTGAAACACCAAGACAGAGAGGCAAACACATCCTCGTTTCCGGGCTGATGACTATTTCTTCAATGTCACCTTCCTGGTCTGGCTAATGACTGGCTTTTATGATCATTTTTAGCTCTTCTGTGTGTAAGTTTAATAAAATTCTCTTAACTACTTAGTCAACTACTGTATCGAAACGCTGTCTGCGTATCCACACATTGATGCTGTTTGCATGTATATTTCAATCTTAGATTGGTGCTGTGTCTATATACACACATATGTACATATCACCAAAAACAAGATATAAAGAAAACAAAACGTCTGTTGTTTAAATATGTCTCCCCTTTCCTCCATGAGAATCCCTGTTTTCACAAATGTGAAGGGCATCTGTTTTACAAACCATTTTTGCTTGATACTATCCCAAACGTGCAAATTCTGCCCCTCCCCAGGATCAGCGACATCGTGCCGAAGCTGGGCTTCGGTGAACATGGCTGGCTTTGGTGAAATTATTAAGTTGGGAATTGACAACTTGTTCTGCAAGTGAAATACTTGATCCTGTTTTACGAGAGAGAGAGAGAGAGAGAGAAAGCCAATCTGCTGTCCTTGAAGGCCAGTGTGCATGACTAGGTTCTGAACACAGAGCAATGATGACAGGGCTAAGCAAGAGACCCATTTACTCCAGCGTTCAAAAATCATTAATAAAAACAGTCACAACTCCTCAGTCGAGTGTAAGAATATCTGTGAGTGTTCTATTTAAAACATTTAATCCCGTTAAATGCTAAAGCCTGACTCAGTCTTCAGCGGAAGCGTTTCAGGGTTGTTCAGTAAACCCACACCCGGGCTCAGAGACGTCCCCAAACACAAGTCCCCGATGACATGCTGGGTTCTCCTCACATGCTGTAGGCTGGCTCCCAGAGCCTGCACTGTGCGGAGGGCCCCTTAGATCTGACTCAACATGTGGCTGGACGAGCTCTCAGGCACACCGAATTCTAGCCCACCTGCCCTCCTCTTCTAGGGTCTTAACAGGTGTGCCTTAGGAAAACAATCTACAATGCAACACAGGCACTACACAAACGCACGACTTTAACAACAGGAGAACCTCTGTGTCTGTGAATCCCTCTACTTTCTGCTCAGCTTTTTTTTTTTTTAAACTTAAAACTACCTTAAACAATAAAGGCTGTTAATTACAAGCCAGCTATAACCAACAATGACGGTCTGCTTCCCTAATCCACGTAAGATACCCTGGTTGGGGGCACATCTATCACACACGGGCTAAAAAAGAGCCTTTTTCTTTTTTTTGGAGGGGTACACAGACGCATCAACAGGAGTGTGGTCTGATACCATTTCTTTCTGTTGGAGCCTTTCTGGCAGGAGCAAGGAGAGGAGGCTTATCACCGACCACCGGACCACAGCCCTAGCACTGGGCTTTCACATTCGGGGGAGGTCACTACCTGTTTTTTGTTACATTCGGATTCATTCCCACCAAGCCCCGCATATGAAATGCTGGCAAGCCGGTCTGCCTTGGCTGCTAAGGGACCATACAGACTTCTCTGTTGCTCCCATGAGGTTTGGCTATTTTTAGGCATCAGCTAATCCATTAAAGCATAATGCTGCCACTGATGAGTCACAGAACCCAGCAGTCAAATTAGAAACAGTGGCATGAAAGAAAAGCTGTCGGCCGACGTGCAGTAGGCACATCAGTATAACACGCTGTACTAGCGTGTATGCACGCACACACATACACACGCACACACACGCACGCACATCCGCACGCACACACCTTCCCCACACTGCCCTGACAGCTACGAAAGGTAAATGGCGCTGAATATTAAGCGACCTCCAAGGAGGTAAAGGGAAACAGTCACCTCGGGAGGATTTGGGAAGTGAGAGACGGCCCTAATAACATGAGCAGCTCGCCAGCGAGGAAAGACACAGTCCAAGGAAAGTGTCACCCCAGAGCACTTTGCAAATGAAATTTACTACAGTGCCACTGAGCAAGTTTTGCGTACTCTTGAGCAAAGCTGAGCCTGGGGAGCAGGAGACAGAGGGATGGGGAGGCTGCTCACAGGTGGAGTGTGTTTGCTGCGTGGAAGTGGAGGGGGTGGCATCCCGGGCAGAGGCTCGCCCAGGGGGCGCCTGGCAGAAGAAAGGTGCATGGAACCTCCATTTCGGGGGCTCTTACCAATGTGCATGGCGGGGCCACCGGTGCACGCCTCCAGGCTAGCTCCCGCTCCGAGAGATACAGCAGGTCTCTGTGCAACCAGCTTGCAGGAGGGCGTTCAGCTCCTCCTGGAGAAATAGCAGTGTGGGTGCTCCGGAACTTTATCCTTCCTTCTGGACTTTTCTAGACTGCCTCTCCTTTCATAAATTCTTTTTTAGACTACGGAGCCTTCTATTTATTTTTTCCAGAATCTAACGTTTCTCTCTCTCCCCTTTTTAAAGAGTTATTTATTTATGTTAGAGAGAGTGAGAGCACGAATGGGAGGGGCAGAGGGAGAGAGACTCTCAGGCGGACGCCGTGCTGAGCGGGGAACCAGATGCGGGGCTTGAGCTCATGACCCTGACAGCTTGACCTGAGCCGAAACTGAGAGTTGTGCTATGGAGGGGTGGGACGGAGATCCCGACTTAGGTATTTTTAGCTCCAAGTCCTGCACTTTCTCCACCAGCTCACTTGCTGCCCACTCGCTTCAGCAGAGAGGACACCCTGTCCCCTCGCTGAGCCCCACTGGCTCCCACTATTGCCCAGGGGTCCCCTCTGGGACTTGCCACGGATGCACAGATCCACTCTGTGCGATCGGGAGAATATCCAGTGGGTGATACTGGGGAGTGAAGCCCCAAGGGAAGGGATTCTGTGGTCCATCGGGGCTTTCACCGGGAATCACTGAGCCCACAGGAAGAAGGGAGGCAGGCTCCCCTCCCCAGGGTAGAAGGTGCTCCCTGTCCTCTCAGCAGAAGAGGACGGATGTGCTCCGTGGCCAGAGGGAGGGGTCGCGAGGCGCATTTGGTGGGGACCGATCACACCTAGAATTCTTCACTCCCCCACAGCAGTGAGCTGGGGGCACTGGGTGCACAGACTTGGCCTGTGCAGAACGACACTGCCGCGGGAATGGCCAAGCCACGGGGACGGGACTGCGACAGTACTTTTCTCCCCCACTGTCTCGTCCAGAGCTTCAGCCGAAGACGACACTCACCGGGGGCATCTTTCCACAGTAACGATTAGGAGTTCGGCTCCTTAAAATAATCACTGAAACGAAAACTGCCTCTGTTTTTACGCTTTGGTTTTTGGTTAGCAAATGCTGGTGGTTTCTACAAGTTCTCAGCCCTCAGAACGTACGTCAAATCCAGGTATCGGCTCTCTGGCTCCCTTCCTCCTCCAACCCCCTCCCGCCTTCTCTCTGATGTTCCCCTGATCTCCATCCTGGCACTTTTGGCGAGCACAGCTGGTGGAGGATCTGAGCTGGGATGATGTCAGCCTGCTGCTGATAGGCTTCTGGGGAAAGCGACAAATCACCGGCCGTGTCGGGCCTTGCACTTTGTGTTTCTCTAGCTCAAAACCCGAGTCCCCTTTGCAGCAGGCGGCACCCCCCCGCAGGGCCGCCCTGACAGACCTGCAATCGGGCCTCGACAAAGATTCTACCTTCTAATTTGCACCTTGGCCGTCAGCAGAGACGCGTGGCCTGGCTGCCGGGAGTAAACGAGCCTTCCCGGGGAAGCCGATGGCTCCGTCATTCAAGCACAGGGAGAGGCCTGCTCTCCAGAATGCCGGGTCCGTCTGCCACCTCCGGGGCCTGGGAAGCTCGCCTCCACGAGGCTGCCAGGGTCTCGGAGACGCTGCCCGCAGCCAGGGCTGTTCTCGATCCTCAGGGTGAAAGGAGGTGCGCGGGTAAGGAACCAGCAGCTCTCCGAAATGACCCCTCTTCCCGAGTCTGCTCCCCAGTCACAGTAACTCCTAAAGGGCTGAAGGCGCCATGAAAAAACACACAACCCTTCTTGTTCGGTTTCCATGCCTCACCTGGAATCTGTTAGAATACAAGTCTGCTGAAGACAGCTCGTTTTCCTTCTACCCGTGCTCACCTCCAACCCACGCAGGCGGGCAGGAGCGAGCGGCCCCTACGGACAGACAGGGAGTTCGAAATAAAGATGCCACTTAAAAAAAAAAAATCCGATTTTTGCTATTTTTTTTTTTTAAATCGGAACTTTGAGAAATCTTTCTTGGGTCTTACCAAAGGCTGTAAGCCTATGGTGGCCCTGTACCAGAAAAAAGACATCTTTGGAGGCCAAGAGCTCTTGGCGGTGCAGAGCCTCTGACACTGTGTAAGACCCCACATCTGGTCATTCACATTCGGGAAAACACTGCGAAATCCCCCCATTCCCTGCAACCTGATCTCTTGAAAATACATTCAAAACAGTTCAAACCATTCACTGGTTTTTCTTTTGTTTCGTTTTCCCAAACATCACCTATGCCCTGACCATTCTCAATTCAAAGTTGAAGGAGGCGCTGTCACTTGGGGGTTTTTCAAAGTCCTCCACGCAAACATTCCCAGGATAGTGGGGCTTGGAGCTCCACGGCCCGGAAGACCCCCGCCTGGGGGCCAAACCTATTGGGCTCCAAGCCACCTGGGCAGGGAAAGGGCTGTTTTCTATAAAGGAGCTGAGGAACAGAAGTTTCAAGTGATTTAACAGACTGTAAAAGAGAGGACCGAGGGAGACCGTGGAAATGAACAGAGTTAATAACACTTCTAGGCTCTCACTCAACTGACCTTGAGTGCATCTTACCCCTCGGGGTTCCTATTTACTGCATGCTCAGGAGATCACCTGGGATGCCCAGATGATGTTAATCATGACTTTGACTTTCTACATTTTGATGCTTTGACATCCTTGCCGACTGGAGGGACTGCCCCTCCCTGGGTCCTCGTCCTGTGCACACCATCACCCGCACTCCCAGCACCCCGCCCCCACTGGGCTCTCACCTTTGGGCCCCTGTGCATCTGCCCAGACGCCCAGGGGCAGCCCCTGCATCCCCAAAGCCCCTGGAAATTATTCATGCCAGCCAATCCTCAGCCTGCTTACCCCGGGTCGCTCCTTCCTTCTCCTGGAAGCCACCATCCAGCTCTTGGCCGGGTTTCCTCCTGGTTCCCTCTGCCTCTTGACGGACCCCAGTGCTCCCCCATGCGGCCCTGCTTGGTGCGCCCCGTCTTTTTGGGACCTGAGTGTAAAAGGCTACCTTTTCGATGGCAGCTGTGTTCTCATCAGTCGGCCTCACCACCCCTAAATGATAATAGCACCTTCATTTTGAAACACAGATGTTGGAACGGGATGTGGGGACTGTGACCATCTAATGTCCCCATCCTGACCAGCACTGTTTTTTTCCTGACAGGTAAAAAGGGCACAATGACCCCAAGAAGGACTCACTCAGAGCCCTGCAGCGTTTCTCAATCAGGGTCCTTATCTAAATCATAGAACAAAAAAAATCTATATATCTATATTTATATCTATCTATCTATCCATCTCTTGAGTGGTGATTTTCTGACTCCTACAGAGGATGGTCCCTTACCCGCCTCAGTCTGCACAGGAGCACGGAACTGAATTCATCACAAACAGCGGATGCCTTGGGGCACTGGGACTAACCCCCCTCACAGAACCTGGCTGGGAAAGAGGCTGGGTCTATAGTGTGGGTATAAAACCCTGAATTCTCCCACAGCATGTTGAGGTCTGCCTCTCCCTTGCCGGAAGAACGGTGAGGGCGGTGTGGTGGGTGCCCCCATCAGGGTGAGGGGGGCGTGGCGGTGAAGGTTACCTGCGCTCGGTGCTCCCCGACGGCAAACTGGATCACGGCGACCCCAGGGTGGGGGCTGTCCTCGATCCTCTCCACCGTGCTGGAGTCGATCTTCAGATCGCTGCTGATCTCCGCACTCTGGATGAAGTCTTCCGTCTTGAGATCCTCCACTTTCTTCAGCTCCCCGTTGGCCAGCTGGATGATGGAGCCTTTCATGAAGTAGGGGGGCAGCGTGGGGGGCGCCGCGGCGGGGGACGCCACCGACTGCACCACGGGCAGGTGGATCTGGGCCTGCACCATGGCCGGGTAGGCGGCCTGCGTGACCAGGGCCTCCGGGCTGAAGTTCTCGCTCTTGGGAAGGGTGGTGGTGACGAATGTGTGAGGCATGGCCGCGAACTGGGGCGACGACGTGGCTATCGCGGGGGCTGCTCCCGACCCCTCCACGTCCGCGCTGCCCACCGGGATGAGCAGCGGCTGCGTGCCGGGGATCACCAGGTGCTGGGGCAGGCTGCCGGCGTACGTGATTGCTTGCTGCTGGCCGCTCAGGTAGCCGATGACCGGGGCCTGCGTCCCCGCGTAGAAGGCGGTGGCTGGCAGTCCCACCGGGAGGGGCTCTGAAGCGCTGTGTGGGGTCTGGATGACCGTGTGGGGGGACAGCGTGGCCACGGCGGCGGCCTTCACGCCTTCGGGGCCCAGAGCCTGTTGGGGGGACAGCGCGTAGGACCGGTGCGTGGGCTTCCCCAGGTGCAGGCTGCTCTTGTCGTTGAGGGTGGAGGGGGAGGCCTCCCGGTGCGTGACCTGCTGTACCTCCAGGTCGGCGGCGGGGGTGTTGCTGGTGGGCAGGACCATCACAGAGGCCCGGACCCCCGAGGATTCCCGGCCGCCGTAGTCGGCGGCGCCGGGGTGGACCACGACGTGCCTGGACTCGTACGGGTGAGGAAGGGACTTGCCGGCCTTCACCAGCCCCAGGTCGGCCGAGCTCGGGGCCCCGTACCTCCGGCCCTTCTCCACCTCCCCGTTCAGGAGCTCCTTGGCCTGCATGGCCTGCTGCAGCCTGCCGCTGTCGGCTTTCTTGGAGGCCTCGCGGGGCACGAAGTGGCTGCCGGAGTCGGTGTATTGCACTACGACCTGGGGGGAGGGCCCCAGGGTGAGCGTGTGTGGGATCATCGTCTGGTGCGGGTGGAGGTGGACGGGGATGGCCGGGGGAGAGGCTGTGCGCCCGGCGCTCTGCGGAGAGCTGGAGATGTGGACGTACTGGTTCTGCTGGGTGGGTGGGGGGGACCCCGGGGTGATGAGCCCCGGCGACCTGCCCAGGTGCTGCTGCTGCTGCTGCTGCTCAGCCTTGTGTCCCGAGGCTTGGCTCAGACTGCCCATGTTGGCCAGCAGAGTGGAATAGGCCTCCAGCTGGGAGCGCTGGGATGGAGTGGTGGCCCCCGCGGCAGAGGCCACGGCACTGGTGGCGGGGCTGGCCGTCGGGGAGATCAGCTGTGAAGGGATGAACCCGGTGTAGGGCCCACTGTACTGGGAGGACCCGATGAACTGGAAGGTGTGTGGCAGGTGGGCGTACTGCACGGGGGACACGGGCGTCCCTGACTGCGGGGGAGGGTACGCCGCGGGCAGCGTGCTGGTTGCCGGGACAGACCTGGGCGCGCTGGGCGGGGAGTAGTCCAGCCCCGTGGACAGCGCTTTGTGTAAACCTATTCCCTGTTGTAAACCGAGCTCCACGGAAGTCCCTGCTGGGCCGTGCCGGCCGCCCCCGTGGGTGCGGCCCCCGGGGTTGCCCGGGAGCCATGCCACGGCCTCCGCCCGGTGGTTGTCGCTCGGCGGCACGGCGGCCTTCTCCTCGGAAGGCCGGCTGGTGGCAGGGATCTCGCGCTTCTTGGGAGGCAGGCATTCGTTGCTCCGCTCTTGGTTGGATTTCATTTTTCGCCGTCCCCCCTCCACGGTGACTGTTTCACTGTCTGGCTGGCTCTGGTTTTAGTCTGATACATGGAAAGTCACATTTGATTTCTGTAGGGGATCCAGGCTCTTCATGAGGAATCATCTCCCTGTGGGTGCGATCGGCCTGCAGCAGCTCTGGAATCTGGGAAAAAGGGAGAGGGTGGGGACAAGGGGAAGAGGCAAGGCAGGGGGAAGGGAAGGAGGAAAAGGAAATAAAAATATCAGACTGAGACTAGACCTCCAGCTTCCCCAAACCTGATAAGAGCCCCAACGTGAAAGCACATGAAAGCACATAGAACACTCGTGGTGCTGAGCAGCAGGTCAGGAAGATGAGGAACATATTCAGAGAGACAAAACCTTATAGCAGATGCCTTCTTCTTTTAATTTTTTAATTTTTTAAAAGTAGGCTCCAGCCCAGCATGGAGCCCAACACTGGGCTTGAACTCAAGACTCTGAGATCAAGACTTGAGCTGAGGTCAAGAGTCAGATGCTGAACTGACGAAGCCAGTCAGGCACCCCCCAGCAGATGCCTTTTTATGACATTAACAACTCCCCTAAGACTGTCTGCATCTCCTAAGACCTGTTTCTCAATACCCGTTCTCCCTTTTCTCTTTTCTTCTTAGACAGCAGATGATTTATTTCTTAAATTTCCTTTTCAGAAACTCTGGTCCCTTCCTCACCTCTTCGTTCCTTTGCTGGAAAATCAAATGAAGCCCACATGGAGGGTGACATCAGGGAGAGTTAGCCTCAGAGGCAGGTGCTGGGAAGGAGCAGGTAAGGAGTGGGGGTCCCGAGTGGTCTTCAGGCAGAAGGTCTGAAGCCTCATCTACCGGAGCTACTACTCAAAGGTTCTGCCTGACTCTGGGTCCATACTCAATCCATAACCATTCCCTCTTTCCTAACACACACACACACACACACACACACACACACACACACAGTACACATGCCAACTCAGCAGAGGCAACCAAAAATAATCTTGTGCTCTACAAGTTTCCAAAGAATTCCCAGTACAGCTACTCATACGGTAACAGAAAGCCAAAAGAAATCTGTGAGACGGTTAAAAACTGAATATGGTTATGGTTAAAAACAAGACTAAGAATGCGCTAATAGGGCAAATGCATTGAACGGTCTTTCACACGCTTCCTTCATTTCTTTTTTTTTTTCTCCCTCCCTCCCTCCCTTCCTCCCTTCCTTCCTTCCTCTGAGTTTTCTCTTCACACCGCCCCCCTTCCCTTCTCCGTGGAAAGGGCCAACCCACCATTAACCCTAGAGATGAAACCACTTTCAGATCGATCAGACCCATGGGCTTAACCCTGATCTATAAGGCAATAGTGGGCCAGGAGCCAGGGGCTCTGGACACAGATCTCGGTCTCTCAGTGACCAGTGAGCCCCGAGTCACCATGACTGTGTGGGTACAGGGATGCCCACTGGCATCAATGGCACCAACAGGGCTACCAAGCAGCAGGTGTGAGTGCCCCCTCTAGGAACAGCTGCAGACAGGAGCAGCACTGTGTGCTGGGATCCTGGGAAGCTATGGCATGGGCATGGGGCTTTGGGAATTCCAGACCCCGGGGGGCGGGGGGGCTTGGCATCTGTCCTACCCAGACCCTCTATTTTTACGATCTGATTTTAAAGCAAACACAACAAGGTAGCAGCCTGTGGTACCTGACCCTTGTCAATGCCCTAGCAATGATGACACCCCAACTGTAACATGGCCTCTTTCCTCTCCTCTGCCTGCACCAGCTTCTCCCTCATCTCTCCGATGGAGCTCCACTCCCCCACCCTAATCTGTAACTTTCGCTCTGGTCTCTGACTTAGTGGTCCTTGTTGCTCTTGCTTCAGGATCATCATGGAACATCACCACGAAAGGGCAGACGACCCAAAATGAAGTCCCCATCCTTAATGGTTGTGACCCAGGTATATATGAGGTGGAAATATATTAAGTTGGTGTCTCAACATCAAAGGTCATTTCAATACCAACAGGATTTGTCATGGGACAAGAGAGGCACTTTAAAGACTGGGATGGAGGGGCACCTGGGTGGCTCAGCCGGTGAAGTGTCCACCTTCAGCCCAGGTCATGGTCTCAGGGTCCTGGGATCAAGTACCACATCAGGCTCCCTGCTCAGCAGGAAGTCTGCTTCTCCCTCTGCCTCTGCCCCACCACTTGTGCTCTCTCTCTCTCCATCTTTGTCCCAAATAAATAAATAAATAAATAAATAAAATCTTAAAAAAAAAATAAAGACTGGAATGGAAACCAAAAAATAAAGGGAAGCAATCTAGGATCTTAATGCTGGAGAAATAACTGTGTTGAAGGAGTAAGGTCAATTGTTTGCCCTCCTGAGCGAGGGGAGGGTAAATACACAGTCCAGAAGAACTGTGCTCTGTGCAGCCTTCTTTTATAAACAGTGATTTATAGACAGTATTTGCAAATCAATCAGGATGACAGTGCTATTTTCTCTCTCTCTCTTTTTGTTTTTTGGGATAGTGGTAAGTACTATTTTTTTTTTAAGATTTATTTATTTATTTTAGAGAGAGAGGGAGGGCACGTGTGCAAGAGTGGGGTGAGGGGCAGAGGAGAGGGAGAGAGAGAATCTTCAGGCAGACTCCCCATTGAGGGCGGAGCCTGCCATGGGGCTTGATCTCACCACCCTGAGATCCTGACCTGAGCTGAAATCCAGAGTCAAAGGCTTAGCCAACTGAGCCACCCAGGCGCCCCAGTGCTATTTTCAAAATAATGACAGAACAAAATTAAACTACAGAATTATAAAAATCAGGGGCCCCTTCTGGCTGCTTAAACAGTACTGACAATGATCTTTTATCTTTAGATTTCAAGAGTCACTTAAGAAACAATCGTATAAGCTCCCACTTTCCCAGACCAACTAGCAAAGAAAAGCCATTTAGGAGATCGGCTGAAAGCAAACCGTTCCCTACGCCCCCTGCTGGTTCCACGTCAGCACTGCTCCAATAAAACCCCACAGGATTTCATTAGGGACGTTCATGCAAGAGTGATATGTCAGAATCCAAAATGAGAACATTTGCATATAGTAGGCCCAGCCAGTAAGGGAATAGGTTAATTAGCCCAAGGCAGCTCGAGGGAAGAAAAAGCAGCAGCATAAAAGTCCTTTCAAAGCCAAGCAAAATGTCAAACACATTCAGAAGAGGTCCATTAGCAATGCAAATGTAAAATTGCTTGTACAACCAAATGCACAATATACAAAACTAGAAAACCCCTCTGAAGGTACTTTTTAAAGAACCCAGCTTTCGTAAATCTGAAAAGGAATGCTGACTTGGTTCTCAGTGGTGCCCTGGTTTATTTATAGTGTTCATTGGAGACACTGGTTTAGCTGGCCCTCAACGTCTCTGTAGAGACTCCAGGGCTGGTCTTCTGCTAATGGACCACTAAGACATATTGGCCTTAATGCACAGATTCAAGTTCATTCTTCTGAAAAGCTATCCATTGATGAACGTCTTTTCCAGATAATACTAATGATCAATCCAGGATCCAGAGATTAACACAGGCGATGGAAAACCTAGGGCAAGACTGATAAAAATGTCAACCTATCCTCCCGCTCTGTTTAGAAGGACCACTTACCAGTGCAGCTTGGAGGAGACAGGGGCTCTCTAATTCTGGGGTCATGTGTCCTTTCTCTATGCTCACCAGCTCTGTACTATCTAAATCTCCCATCAGGGAGAAGCACTGTGAGGCGAGGGATTGAGTCGCTGTATTTCCAGGGAACCACCAGAGGGCGCCACAGTTTGCCACTAGGTCCCTCCAAGGCCGTTCAATCGGATTATTCATGGCTTTGAAAGAATGGAGAGGTGTATTGTGAAAGGGGGAGGGCACGTAAGGGAAAAAAGCAAGGGAGAGAGAAAGAGATAAAAAAAAGAGAGAAGAAGAAAAAAGGAGAGTAGGATTTTTGCTTTCAGGGTCTCTTTCTAGCTGTAGACAAATGGCTTCAGGGACCCTAATTTACCTGCTTGGGGCCGAAACACACCAGTGGTTCACCCGGGCCCCTGGGGAGCTCACTTCGGGATGCACAACACCAAGATTTCTTCCAAACCTGGGGCCACACGCTATTTAAGAACCACACATGCAGACCCACTGCGCCAACATTATCATTAAGGAAGGTACTGGGTGAATCCAGGCAAGGTTTGCCTGAGAATCTTTGCTCTGAATGTCATCCTAAGTGTCTTTATGTCTATGTTTTTATCTCTCTCTCTCTCAGCATTTTATAATTTAGCTCAGGGGCATAAAGCCTTGCTCTCCAAAGTGCTGTCCTCAGACCCGCAATGCCAGCCCCCCCCCCCACTACCTCCATTGCCCCCCAGCCGCTCTAGAAATGCAGGATTTCAGGCCTCGCCCAGCCCTCCCGATTTTGAAGCTGCACTTTAACAAGATCTCCAGATGATTCATATGCACAGAAAGGTTTCAGAACCTCAGGTATGAGATTAAATTTTCTAATCATCAGCTCCTAAACAAATTAAACATCTCTAGCCTCTCTTTCTGATGGAGTAGTTTCTGAGAAACGAAACTGGGTGCTGCATATGCAAACACAGAGTAGCCTCGGAGATGAGCAGCTAATACTCAGGGAATATTCAGGGGGTTATTTTGGGGTCACTTGGACTCGATATAGTCCCTAAGTAACGAATGCTCCTTTTCTTCTGGTTCTTTGTCCCTCCAAAAAATATAGGGAAACCCACTTTAAAAAAGGTGTTATCATCAATTTTATATATGACTTAATCATCTCCAAGAAGAAAAACAAAATTCAACAAAAGAAGCCCCACACCTCCATCTCTGCTATAATTCAACAAAATTTCCCCCACTGCCATGGATTTATGCTCTTTCAGAAATGACAGGAAAATACGAGATGTCTTTGAGCTGGCAGATGTGGGAATGTGTCCCCACTGACTCTTAGTCTTGTAAATAACAACGGACTGCTTTGAGTGGGAGCCACTCCTTAGAACTTGATACATGCAGTCCTAAAAATGCACCCCAAGGTCACGGCAGTAAACTGGGGTCGCTCTGCCCAGCACGCCCCGCTGCGTGAGCTTCTCAGTTCGAGTGGATCCCACAGAGGCACGGTTTCCGAGTTAAAGAGGAAGAGCTGCAGAATGACGAGTTTCGGTCAGTTCCAGGAAAACCGTGTGAGCACTCAGGAGACACAACATCTGGCCCTGACAGGCAAGGTCACCGGGGCACGGCAAGGACGGATTCTCTAAGTCCGGAACGTGCCAATCTTCCTTTCTGTTTTAGTCTGCTTGCTAAGCTGGGAGGTCCGTGTTGCGCCCTGCAGAAGGTATTTAGTTTAGGTTAAATATGAAGTCAGCCTAACCCCATCATCCGTGGGGCTTCCAGGATGGCGAGAGGTGGGCTGGATGGTAGCACAATTAGATGCCTTCACAGTTGATTGGACAAGCATGCCCCGAGGGAAGTGGATCGCCCATTCATTCATCAACTACTGACTTCATTTCTAGTACGTACCGTGGGGCCCTAAGTGTTCAATGTCTGCGTGGAGCAAATTCTGCGTGGCATGCCAGAACTCTATTTTTAGTTCTGTTCTGTTCAACGTTTTGTTAGCGTTTTTGATGTCTTAGTTAGAGGTAAGAGAAAGCGGGAGGAGAGGCTTTATCTATTATTGCGATTAATATTCAGATACAGGGATCCTCCACTTTTTGAGAGTTTGCGTTACACACTTTGCTTTTGCGAAAGACATGCATTAGCACCTGCTTTTGCAAACCAAAAGAAATCCAAAGAGGATTTTGCTGTTGTGAAAAAGGCTAAAAGCAAAGGTAGCCTTCAGTATCCTGGGAGGGGCTGTAGAAGCAGGGTGGACCCTGAGCGGTGAGAGTGGCGCCACCAAGCGCCCTTCATGGGAACTACACCCAGCATCTCGGCAGCAAGCCACCAGAGTTTGAACCCTGTTTTGCAGCATCTGGCCTTTATCTGGATTTATTTTGTGCATCTGTTAGCAAGATGTGTTCTGAGGTATCAGAAAACCTAAGAGAGGTTATTTTTGAGGCCTGGGAACGCGAAAACCTTCTCCATGTAAATTAATGATAATTGCTTCTTCACTTAATGTCATTTTGGCGTACAAGAATTTTCATAGGAACACTCTACTCTCAGATAGTGGGGGGGTCCTATATATCCTCAGAAGCTGGAAGTGATGGCACAAAACCAAGAAAATTAAGATTCATGAGAATAAATGGAAATGCCTGCCTTTCGCTTTCAATAGCTCAATGCATTTGCTAGCAGGGGCTGGAGAAACCTGGCTTGGGACTGGTTGGTTCAAATGAAGGGGCCCAGGAATCTTTTGTTTGGCCATCCATTTAAGAGGAACCAACAGTCTGGTAGGGGTCCTGAAAGCCTGGAGTCATTACCAGCGTCACTGATAGAAGCGCAATGTTCAGAATAAAGGGATACATTTACATACTGCAACATCGTAGGTTGGTAAGGCCGCAGTCCAAGGGGTCAGGACACGGTGGGGTGGGGCCGGGGAGGAATGATCGGGTTAGCAGGAGATCTGGACCCAAGGCAGGCAAGGAATGGAGGGGCCGACGGAGGACGTACGGCCTGGGGAAGTACAAGAGAAGCCGGACTGTACATGGAATGCTCAGGTCTCGCAAGGGCTCTCCCTGCAGGAGACAGGAAGGAAAAGGAAGGAAAGGAAGGAAAAGGCAGGAAAACAGACCTGAGCCCCATATTACATGAGTACACGCAGTAAAAATCAGAGAGTAATCTGAACTGCTCAGAATGGGCTGGACTGCCTAATGAGGCAGGGACCCCTTGTGTCACCCCAATCACCGAGACCAAGTTGGGAGACCCTAGCTGATGGTCCCAGCTAGGTGGGGCAGACCCCTCGTCCTGCCAGGTGCTGTGATTTTATCTGTGTCAAGGGGGCTTGCTTATTATAAGCCTCGCCAACTTTCGAATTTTCTTTTTGCTCTGTCCTCCATGAAAACTGCTCATTTGCTCTCTCTGCTCTGCCTAGCATTGAGCTTCACTGGGCAGGTCTCTTGGTCCAAAATGAGGTGGCTTCTGAAGGGGACGGAGGTTCCCACCCAGGTCTCCTTAGGCCAGAGACCTCTTGAGAGGTGAGCACAACTTTGCAGAAGGGACTGATATCCTCACTGTGACACACACAGGCCCCCCTTCTCTCCTCTGCACCCTGGGACACGGATCTCGATCTTCACAGAGGTGCAGCGAGCTCGAAGAGAAAAAGCAAAGAACGACAGCTTGTCATGCACAGTCTACACAAGTGTCTAAGGACAGAAAGAATATGTAAATGTGTCCCTTCGTTTGTATCCCTAATCAGAAAGGGGAGGGGACTGAACAGCGGACCCCAAAAGGTATGTCCATTTGGAGCCAATGAGTGTGACTTTATCTGGAAAAAAGGGAATGTAATTAAGGATCTCGGGAGGAGAGGATCCTGGATTATCCAGGTGAGGCCTAAACCCAAGGATAAGTCTCCTTGTAAAAGAACAGCGGAGAAAGATTTGAGACTCACGGGCAGAGATAGGGGAGTTTTATTGGCCCAAGGCCAAGGAACATCTGAGCCACCCAACGCTGGAGAAGTCTAGGACAGATCCTCCCTACGAGTCTTGTCTCCAGACATGTGACCCCCCCCAGAATGGTGAGACAAGTTTCTATGGCTTTACAGGACCACCACGTTTGTGGCGATTTGTCATGGTGGCCCTAGGAAATGAGTATGAATGGCTTCCATTGATTGATCATCTAATACATGCCCATAACTCAACGCCAACATCTTAGTTACCCCTCTCAACAAACTCCCGGGGTTTGTGTTTTTACCTCCACGAAGACACAGGCTTGGGTAAGGCCTCAGAATCAGAGAGGGGACCTAGCACTGGAAAC
>CM053608.1:116390201-116410150 GCA_028646535.1 Procyon lotor
TCCCCAGCACCACCCAGCACCCAGCTCAATGCCACCCACCCAATTCTGATCTGGATCTTAGTAGAGCTGAGCCCCCTGAGAGAACATGAGATCATGACCTGAACCAAAGCCAAGAGCTGGAGGGCTGGATGCTCAGCCGACGGAGCCCCCCGGGCGCCCCTCATCTAAAGATGGTTATGGCCACAGGTAAGGACACTAAACATACGACAGTGATCAGAAGGTATGAATCCACTCCAAAGAACACAGTCCCCTCGGGGTGCTGCCTGGCCGGGCGTTGCAGCGAGAGACTGGGAGGCATTCTTCTGATTGAAAGCCTTGGCGGAGAGGTAGGAGGGGAGTCCTCAAGCCACACGGCTGCTCTGGCTGTTCTTCTGCTGCTCAAGTCCCCCTCCTGGCAAGGAGCGAAGGCACGGAGTCCCTCACCCCTAAGCAGGGCTCTCCTTTCTGCTACTCCTATGAGCCCCACGGAGAGACAGCCTTCACCAAGTCTGGGCGAGACTTGACCCCGAGTCCCGGCTCTGCCCTTACGGTTCCTAGCCAACACGATGACCATGAAGATGGGGGCTGTTCTCCGTGGGTTTCACCCCCCTCCACGGAAACGCAAGGCGGATGGGGTCCACCACACGGGGACAGGATGCAGGAAAGAGCGGGGAGAGGGCCGAGCCCGCAGCTGGGCCGTGCTCTCCCTGGAAGTCAGCTCACGTGGACTGTCACTGCAGCATCTGGGGAGCCAGTGTCCCCTGGCAGCCTGCCCGGGCCGGAATTCCTGGAAAGGCTCACGACGGAGAAATAATCACTTGGAGGGATAACCATCTGGACCGAAACCGGCCCCAAATGAATCGTCCAGCAGGGTTTGGGTTTTTGGTTTTTTTTTTTTTTTTAATTTATTTGACAGAGAGAGAGAGAGAGATCACAAGTAGGCAGATAGGGAAGGGGAAGCAGGCTCCCTGCTGAGCAGAGAGCCTGATGCGGGGCTCGATCCCAGGACCCTGAGATCATGACCTGAGCTGAAGGCAGAGGCTTTCACCCACTGAGCCACCCAGGCGCCCCAGGGTTTGGGTTTTTAAGAAAAGCTGGAAACACCTCCCTGTCAAGACCTTCCCTGGCTCAGGACACAAGACAATACCTTCCTGCTTTCCAGTGTCGTGGGTGCCCCAGGCGCTCCCCGGGGACACCCGGGTCTCCGTGTATTCACCGCTCTGACTGAAGACTGGGAAGAGTTGGCCCCAGCACCGTAGACTTGCCCTTGAGTGAACCGTCCTGAGGGCCGTGGTGCCGGGCCCCCTTCACTGCCTCATCCTGGCGCCCCCCCCCCACCCCCCACCCCCGCCACCGGCAACAGGTGCAAAGAAAGCTCTATAGTAACACAGGACTGGGGCTGGGAGGACCGAGAACCCGTCATTTCCTTGGCTCTCAATTCAGTGCTCTTCGCACCACGCGGGTCTGTCTCCCCATAGGATGCATTAAGTCTTCACATCCATTGGCGTAGCTGCAATATCAGGGCAGATATTCCTATTTCTATACAACTACTGGTAAGAGGGAATATCACACATATAGTATTGAATGGCCAATATCAAATAACATGAATACTGACTGATACAGAGCCATATTGTGATCACTACTAATAAGAAGGAGGACAGAGCATAAGAAAAGGAATAAGCTATGGGTGGTCAGGGCACAGGTTCTAAACCTGCCTTCACCCCTAACTGCCTATGTAATATATTGTCTCCTTTAATGTCATTTTAATCTTAAATGACACGCGTGCCCTGTTTAGGGAGGCAGGTGCTTCAACGATGTGTCACGTTGTAATTAATGTCTCTGCCAATTAAATGGACACACGCACAGTGCCTGGCATAATGTACACACACAACAAGATAGTAGCCGTCGTAATTTTAATTCGGCAGATGCTTTCTTGTGAATTCCCGGTTTTCTCCCGCCTCCATCTGCGGCTAATCACTCCTGGTTCCTAAACTAAAGCTAAAATGAATACAGTTACCTTCAAACTGTCAATCCTCTCAAACACCTGGGCGTTCCTCCCCCCCTCACACCTGTGATTTACATAAAAGCGAAAGTCACGGGTATCTGAGATTATCTTTCTTCAGTTGATCGCACGGATGATAAGAATCCCCAAAGCACAGGTCCCCAGTCCCACCAAAGAGCATGCAAACCACTCAACGTACACCAGGAGAGAAAACAGAAAGGGGAACACCAAGTTCAAGCTACAGGCATTTCCTGGTCAAGGGCAAGTGTTTGGGTTCCTTATTCCTCTCCGCCTGCTTTTCCACAATACTTCTTGGATGAGTAATTCCCAAAAGGTCTGGTGGAGAAAGAATCTTCTTTCCACATCCCACAGGAAGGATGCCAGCTGTCTCCTTACACACACTCTCCTCAGCTTTGCTCCACACCATGGAGCAAAGCACAAGCAGTAGCTGGTGGTGGGGTGCCAGGCGGGGAGGTGGGGGCTGAGAGCCTACCTGCCCCCAGGGGCCGGATCTCTGGGAGAGCGCATGGTCCAAGTGTATGAACAGAGAATGTGAAAATCTCTACAATGTTAGAAAAACGCCTTTCTGGCCTGGCCCCAAGGCCTTCTGAGGGGGGCTTCTAAAGCATTCCTGCCCTTGATGTGGCTGGATGAAAGGATAATCCATCCACTGACGAGGCATTCCTCCAGGATAGTAAATGTTGGTTTCCCTCCTCTAGCTATTTTCTGGTCTCTAGGACACTGGACCATTTTTCAGTCCTCTCGACTACAAAGGCCCCGAGACCTCCCGGGGCCCAGCCTCCCCTAGGCAAAGCGGGTATCACAGAAGTCACCGAGGCTATCCTGGTGCAGGCTAGAGCGATGCTTTCCAGACCTAACAACCGGTGCACGATCATGTGTGGTGAAGACAAGGGTGCTCAGACTCAGGGTGTAAGGGACTTGCCTGAGGGTACGGGGCTCCCACAGGCACAAATAAGCCGAAGATCTTGGAGTATCTGCTACACACACCTGGGTTCCCATTCTTGCATTTGTGCAGTGGACTGGCTGGTATGCCGTGCAGGGTTAGCCTAACTCCAAGACCCCTCTGGCCTCTGGGACATCCTGTCTGATAGGAGTACGTCGGTTTGTCTGGGGGGTGTGGCCACCAGGCAGCCTAACAGCACGATTTATTAGGATGGGGGCTCTGGGCCAGGCAGTATCAGTTCCGACCTCTGGAGGAACACAGGGTAGAAGGTATTCACCCGACCTCTGGAAGGGGCTGGGGACAAACAAGCAGCCACGTGGGTGGTCTGCGACTGAGCTCCAATAAGAACCTCTATGGACACGAAGGCTCTAGTGAATGTCCCTGGGGGGCAAGACTCCAACACTGTGGCGGGAGTGAGGCCCTCCAGCTCCGTGGGGAGAAAGTGCCCGCCCAGAAGCTCGGCATCTTCGCGTCCCTCCAATGTCCATCCCATTTGCTCTTCCCCTGGCCGACTGAAGTGTGGGTCCTTTCTCTGTGGTAACCTCTAAGCGTAATAGCTTTCCACGAGTTCTGTGACTCCTAGCAAATTACTGAAACCGAGGGTGATTGGGGGACCTCCCCCCAAATCTGTAACTGGTGTCAGAAGTAAGGACAATCGTGTGAGAACCCTTCTCTCTAACTTCGTATTGGGCCCATAAATGCCTTTTTACAGCTTGTGATGATTATACATTTAAACAGATCAAGTAATAAAATGAACAGGGGCACCCGGGTGGCTCAGTCGGTTGAGCGTCTGCCTTCCACTCCGGTCAGGATCCCAGGATCCTGGGATGGAGCCCCGAGTTGGGCTCCCTGCTCAGTAGGGAGCCTGCTTCTCCCTCTGTCCCTCCCTTTGCTCGTGCTTTCTCTCTCTCTCAACTAAATAAAATCTGTTTTTTTTTTTTAAGATTTTATTTATTTGATCGAGAGAGAGATAGAGAGTGAGAGAGGGAACACAAGCAGGGGGAGTGGGAGAGGGAGAAGCAGGCTCCCCACGGAACAGGGAGCCTGATACAGGGCTCAATCCCAGGACCCTGGGATCATGACCTGAGCCGAAGGCAGATGCTTAAGGACTGAGCCACCCAGGCGTCCCTAAATAAATAAAATCTTAAAAAAATAAACATATAGATGAAGTCCATTAGGGTTCATGGATGAGAACAAGTCATTAACCAGGCAAAGGAGAACAGAAAGGGGGAAGAGAACACAGTACCCAGCGTAATCCAGTCTGGGCCGGGGCCCAGTCCAGAAGGCCTCCCCATGGCTCTTACCCGGAGGCACACGCACGGTAGAGCATTGAGTGGTTTGGTTTTCTAGGTCCAGGGTTCAGAGTATTGCAAGTATTGGGCCCAAACTCTCAGTCTGCTGGACAAGCGGACTTGCCGGAAGTCTCCGGTGACCACTGGATACTGACCATCCCACCAGACGGCATGGAGGGCTGGGCCCCACCCCCTGGCTCTCCGGACTCTGGAGGAAGACTTCCTGCCGAGCACAAAGGAAGGTACACACATGCCTGGGACAGCGGCCGACTCCCTGTGTTCTCGGTTCGGCTCGACAGCAGGGATGTCAGCAGCTGCAGCTCTGGGCTGAGAGACAAGAAACCGGGGGGCCGGACTCTCTGCACCTCCACACTGAGAAGTCAACCCTCGCTGCCCATCAGACTCACCTGGCGGGGTGGGGGGAGGGAGGCTTTTAAAAGCAGTACCAATGTCCAGACTCACTCCAGACGGCTAAACCCAAATCCCCGACAGCGCGGATGAGCACTGGCATCTTTAAAAGATGCCCCGGGGGATTCCAACGTGCAGCCGGAGGTGAGATCACACACATGACCTTCGAGTTCCTTCTACCTGCACCGCACCTCGGCAGAATGCCCCAACAATGCTTAAATACAGCATCCAATCCTCTGCCCCAGCCCGCCAACAGAGAGACGGGGTTCTCGCCCCCTTTGGCTGCACTTGGAACATCGGTTCCGTGTCTGCAAGGAGATGCCACTTACATGCCGATGGGAATGGCCATTACTTAAACATTAAAAAAAAAAAAAGAGAGAGAGAGAGAGAAAGGAAAAAGCACGCACTGGAGAAGATGCGAGGAAATTGGAACCCGTGTGCACAGCTGGTGGGAACGTGTAATGATACAGCCGCTGGGGACACCAGTCTAGCGGTGCCACAGAAAGTTCAATGTAGGATTGTCACGTGATCCGGCAATTCCTCCTTCTAAGTGTGCACCCAGAGGAGCTGTGAGCAGGGGCTCAGAGGACCCCGTAACCTAGTGTCCACGGCGGCAGTATTCACAGCAGAGGAAAGCTAGAAGTGACTAGACTATCCATCAGCAGATGCACGGATAGACTAAACGTGGTCTGGCCACACAACGGGCGATGTATCATTCAGTCTTTTAAAAAAAAATTTATGTATCTATTTGAGAGAGAGCGACAGAGCTCATGAGTGGGGACTGGAGCCAAGGGAGAGGCAGAAGCAGGCTCCCCGCTGAGAAGGGAGTCCCATGTGGGGCTCGATCCAGGGATCCTAAGGTCCTGACCTGAGCTGAAGGCAGAGGCTGAAAATCTGAGCCACCAGGCGCCCCTATTATTCAGTCTTAAAAAAGAAGGGGATTCTGGTACAAGCTACAAGATGGGTGCATCGGGAACCATCAGGCTAAGTGAAAGAAGCCAGATGCAGAAATACAGAAATACCAACGTTGTACAATTCTCTTTATAAGAGGTGGTTAGAAGAGGCAAATTCCTAGAACAGAGGTGCGGGGGTGGGGGGTGCGGTGGGGGGGTGGCCTACTGTTTTACTGTGTACACAGAGTTAATCTGGGACGATGAGAAAGTTCTAGAGACAGGGAGTGGGGATGGTTGCTCAAGAATGCGGATGTGCCCAATGCCACTGAAGTGTCCACTCAGAAGAGGTTAAGATGGGAAATTTTAAGTTATATATCTTTTATCACAATAAAAAAGAATTTTTCAAAATGACAAGGCACGATTTTAAAAGTCTGAAGATCCAGGGCAGTGTGTGTGTGTGTGTGTGTGTGTGTGTGTGTGTGTGTGTCCTCCTCCTTAGATCGTGACCCCCCTGCCCCTCGTGCTGGGTACAGCCTGAAATTTCATAGCCCCTTGACATTCCGGGTTGCTGACCTGCCCTTGCTGGTTTACCGTCTTCATCCTGTGTCTGCTTATTGTAGTTTCCTCTTTCCTAGAAGTTGGCTCCTAAAAGGCAAAGCGTTTCTGGATCGTTTTCTAGGTTCCTGGATATAATGATACAGTCTTGGGGCAAACACTGAACTCGCGACAGAGAACAAAATCCTGTGCACTTGAAAAGCATCTGGGCTTAGAGATCCCATTTCAAACGCAAATTCTCATGTGAGATGATCAACCTCCCAGCCTTCCTGCGGCAGGAAGTACAAGCCGGCCGTGCAAGAGGTTGTTAAAGATGTGTGCTAGCTGGGAAAGCCTCTGGAAGTCCACATCCAATTATCCCAAACTACGTCCAGATTGTTCTACCACCGAGCCCAAGGAAATGTTTCTGGTCGTCTTTGGATTTACTGGAAGGAAGATGTATTTACAAAGACAACAATTTTATTGAAACCGGCCTAAATCAAGCACAGAAAGGACGGGGAGACAAGCTGTAAGTCAGCCAAGATAAGAATTCTCTCCGAAATAGATGTTTGTTTTAAAATTAGGGGTATGACTCACTTGGACCCTCCAAAGATGAACGGTGCATTCTGAAAAGCAGACCTACTTTCCACCTTCGTTTATTTCAGAAGGAGGCTACAGAGGGAAGCCGAAGGTACCCCTGAGTCGCTTCCAATCACCAGCAAAATGGACAATGGGATGACTCGCTGTTTTCAATCAAAAAGCTGAATCATTACTTCAGTCCCTCTTGGGGCTCGCACGCAGCCGGCACGAAGCCAGTGGAGCCCGGAGGACGCTCAACGGGCCGCCAGGAGCCCTTCAGAACTCGGCTCAGCATTATTAACTTCATCAGGCATTCATTCACTAAAAAAAATCTCTTATGCTTTCCCCGGAAGAACGTCAGCACCCTCGAAGTCAGGCACACTGTCGGGTCGACTGCATTCGGCGGGAGATGTCGGGGGTGGTTCTACGTTCTCTTATTTAACTTGGGGTCGGGGAAGAAGGGAATCACCCCTCTGGGCGGTCCTTCTGGGCCAGGCAATGAAACAGATGTTGTCATGAGACGCTGGTCAAAGAGAAGAAACCCTTTGCCGATGCTTTGCATTCCAATGCCTTGGGCATTGCTCGTGATGGGTAATCAGGGCACCATTGGACTTTGGTATCCGGCTTTTGGCATTCGCTGATGGGTGACCTTAGGGAAGCTACTGAATTTTCTAAGCTTTGATTTCCTTTTTTCAAAAAAGGAGATGGCAATAAACCCTAGCTCACGGCGTTCTTGTGGGAGCGCGTGGGACCACGCGGCCGGTTCCTAGCATAGGGGCTGGAGTATCTCGAAGCAAGTGACCTCCAGCAATGAACCACTTCAAGCATCAAATGACCTTCGGCTGGGGACTGAGGGCCCAGGCTTGAGATCCTCACGGCCGGCGCCGTAATTGTGACTCTTCCGCCCGCCAGCTACAGCTCCATCCTTTTATCACTAAGGTGGGAATAATATCAACATTTACCAGCTCACACGTCCAAAGAACCTTCAGCAGGGTCTGGCATCCTGCAAGGACGACGGATACTAGCTGTGGATGTTAGGGCTATCTTTTGAGAAGGGCCCTCACCACCCCTTCACGTAGGGCGCATTTTCATCCCTGTTACAAGAATACTTGCCTTCCTTGACTTCGTTCCCCGATTCCTCTGTGAACCCCAGCACCAGCCAATTCCAGCAAAGACATTCGGTGAGACGATGTCTAATTAAAAGGTCCCTTGCCTCCCCTCGGTTAATGAGGGATTTTCAGTCTTACCGCTTCAGAAAGTTTACCAATCTCTAGAACTGTCTTCTAGGAAATAATCCACGCTGGCGGATTGATAAGTTTTTCCCCTCAACTGGACTGAGGCCCGGTCTGCAGAACAAGCGCTCAATTTTATCTACATTCAAAAATAAAATCCACATGCACATGTGCCTTAAATTTGAGTTTGTATTATCTGCTATGTATTCCTGCAGTATTAATAGAAACTTTGGGGTGCCTTGGACAAGGAGCACACCCCACTCCTAAGGCACGAATACTCATCACAAGTTAAACCAATCTCTTTCCTACTTAACCTCTTCAGAATACCCACTCCCTCCCGAGTCTCTTATAACATGATGCACGCACAGAAACGGCGAAGTGAAGGCCCTCACAGCAAATGAGAGACCACAAACCACGCTGCTGTGGGCCAGACGCACAGAAGGGCGGTGTTCTCAACGGGAAATAAGACGCTCGAGGGACAAACGAAATGCAACAGAGTCAGTCATGCCCTGTCCACGACAAAGCTCATTTCCCCTCTTCACACGGGGGCCTTGGAAGACAGCTTGCCTCGCTGAGACCCCGGCTCCTCCTCTGTAACGTGTAGACAGTAAGGACATTCTCCAAAGTTCACCGCGAGAGAGGACTGGGCGCATGAGAAAGCACGGTGTCTATCACAGGAAGAATCCGAATACATTTTCTTACCCAAACTTCGGGCTCATTCCCCCGGCTGCCGATAGGGAATTTCCCCACGGGCGCTCCAACTTCCCTCCTCGTGCCTCTCAAACCAGCATCCGCCCTGGTTCCACACTGGTGCTCATGCTTTGGTGCCATTTCCCGGGGGGGCGAGAGCAGAGCCTCATCCCCAGGTCCAGTTACTCCCCTGGGTTTGCCCGTCTTCCTTCAAAATGTCCCAACCGCTGGAGAAAGAGGCTCCCATCTCCCACCTCTTTTCCATTCCCACCGTGGAGTAAGGACTTGGCCTTGCCCAGAGGAAGGGCTAGCCTTGGCTCGGGGCTGCGGGAGGCCATCCACGTTAGACCTGATCGGAGCAACTGTGCTCAGGACAAGCTACAGAAAGCAAGTCTCTGCTTCCTCATCTCAAAATGGGGAGAAATAGACACGCCCTGAAGGAGTGGGGTGAGCACTAAGTGAGGTACTACGGATCTTTTTTAAAGGTTTTATTTATTTATTTGAGAGAGAGAGAAAGAGAGGGCGAGCACAGAGGGAGAAACAGACTCCCCCACTGAGCAGGGAGCCCGATGCGGGGCTCGATCCCAGGACCCTGAGATCATGACCTGAGCCGGAGGCAGAGGCTTAACCACCGAGCCCCCCAGGCGCCCCGAGGTACTACATATGAAACACGTAGCGCAGCACCTGAGCACAGAGCATCCACGTAGGAGCTAAAACATGCTTCCGGCATTCAGTAGGAACGACCTCCACATTCGTTTCTTTCCCCTTAAAGTTACAGGATTCTGCCAGCACATTCAGTATTTTCATTATCTGCCACCGAGTAGTTTCATTTTGAGTTTTGCTTTTTGCCCTCCTTTTCAGAGATCTACCATTTTTCCTGATTGATTTTTTAAAAGTTCTGCTTCGTTCTTATGTACGTGGGATCAGTACGTTTTCCTTAGAATGTAATTCCAACAGACTGAAGGGAGCCTGCGCCTCGTTTCAGTGTCTCAGCTTGGATCCGTCAGTGTCCCCTGATTTCATGATGGTGACTACAGACGGAATTCCAGATGTTGCTGAGGGCCACCTCCCTGCTCTTCTATAGACTATACGTTTGATTGAGAAATGGAAGGAAAAGACTTTATTTCAGTGTGAGATAACGTCTTAAAACACGTTAGGCTTTTCCTATAAAAAATATATATATGTAATATGTATATAATATATATTATATTTTACATATAATACACATTACACATAATATAAAAATGGACATATATATCTTATATATAATAGATATGATATATAAGATTATATATAAAATATATGTAATATGATATGTAAGATATACAACATATGTCTATTTTTATCTTATATATAATGTATATTATATGTAAAATGTAATATATATTCTCTCTATATTATACACAACCTTATATATATCATATGTATCTCATATATATTATATATACTTTATATATAGTATAAAATAGACATTTTATATAAACATATTACACATATAAAAACATTTTATATATTTTACATTAGATATGTAATGTTATATATTATATACAATATAGAAATACATATTATATGAAGTATATATTTTACATATTATATATAATACGTAATAGAGATATTTTATATATAACATATTGCACATATATAAAATACGTATTATATATAACATTACATGTATACTACAAAAGATATTGTATATAATATAAAACATATCTATTTATAGATATGTCATCCAAGATTTTTTCATAAGCACATGGCTGAAAAATCGGGATCCATCCCCTTTCCATAGTTTCGGAAAATCTCCAGTTCGCTTCCCCTTTGCTCTGGTTCTCGCTTAGGCGACGGGTGCACAGGGTGGTGAACGGCAGCCACAGGCAGCGCCCAGGCCAATCAATAACATTTCCAGGGCAAGTGATGATGTGAAGCCGTCACAAAGACAGCAGCATAAACGCAGCATTTGCTGCTGAGAACTTCGCACCCACTCTCCAAGGGGCACCAGAAGGGACTGGCCGGGGACATGTGTGCAAACCGCAAACAGCCAGGCCTGAATAACGCGATAGACGGGGGGTTGGTTTGTTTCCTATTTCACAGCTGACTTGAAACTTCCCTCAGGACAGTACGTGAGATGATGTTTTCATTAAAAGCATGGATTTATAAGGCCCCTCCCAGAGCATCAAGTTTCTACATCACCATCGTGTATGTCACAGTGAAGTCTCTGCAACGGAGTCAATTATCAGAGATGCCTGTGACCTTGTGAAATACCCCTTCTCTGCAGTTTTCCTACATCTGGGGTGGGACCCCGGAATCCGTAGTTTTAAAACCCCCGCCGGGTGATTCTGATGGGCAGCTACATTTGGGAACCTTTTCCACTAAACCCATGGTTCTTAACCTTGGCAGCACGTCAGAATCACCTGGGGGGGATTTCAAGAATCCTGTTGGTCAGGCCTCACCCCAAACCAACAAGTCACAAAGCCTGGGGTGGGGACCAGGTGTAGGGAATCTCAGCCAAGACTGAGAGTCACCGCCCTAGATCCTAAGATCCCTGGGGGGACACATGGGGTCATGCAGACAGCCCCTCCCCAATGTCTAGGACAGTGCCCACATGGGGTAGGTTCCCCACAATAAAGCCACGGGCACTGTGTTTTTAAAGCAGAGAAGGGTCCCAACTACAGAGAAACACAAACAGAATACCTAGTTCCAGGACCATCTAGAAACATACTGAGCTCCCATCCTATCTGTTGACCTGCATGGAATTTACTTTTACTGGACTTGGCTTTCCCCAGTCTTGCAAACTCTAGTCTTTTTGCGTGGGTGTGAGATGTACAGAGGATAATGCAACTTCCTATGATGTGGCAGGGCGCAGAGCTCTGCAAAGAGCCCCCCAAGTCGCTCGGAGGCCAGCGTCTCCATCAGGAGGAGAGGCTGGCTGGTGCCCGATGTCATGTGGGCCCTTTCCCCAGTTTGTGGCGGGAACAGGGAGTACGCCGCGTAAGCAGCAGGCCCCCAGATCTCTGCTGAGCGGGACGCTTGTGGAGCAGGTGTCCCATCCCCACTTTGGGTGGGAAGCACAAGACCCACACGTGACTGAGGGCTCCGCGACCCGACCCTGCCAGGCCCCACCCCCACCCCTGCCGCTCCTGTGTCCTGTGACCCCGGCGTCACCCGAGCCCCCAGATCCCACTGCGCACATCTTCCCTCTTTCTCCCTCCCCTGATAAGAACAGGTATTGATCTGAATTATGAAGACCCCTGTGACATATAGTGTTGAACCGCGTGCCGAGCACCTAAAGCAGGGGCGCCATGAAGCGGTAATCCAGCCTCATGGAAAACAGCAGTCATGATTCCCTGCCAGCTTCCTCTCTCCTCGGTGCTAAGAACACCTACTCTTCATGACAGGTGACTCATCTGCTGCTTTCCCAGCAGGCTCTTCTAAGTTAAGACACAGATAAGAGCAGTTTTGACCCCGATGGATGAGCTCGGTGGGGAAGAGGAGGGCTCATCCATGAGAAAGGCATGACTGTCCCCTTTCTCACCATCCTTCAGACTCGCCCCGCTCTTGCCTTCTCCGGTAGCCACAGACACCCCGGCTCCAAACGCCCCTTCTTAAAAAGAATAGAGGAAGGGCTTCCCCTGGGTGTGCCATGGACAGAGCTCGAGTCCTCCTTGTCATCACCCTCCACTCTTCCTCCTGAGGGCTCGAAGGCTCAACACACGGAAAGAAGCCATTCAGGCCTGTGGCCTCCAAGTCACCTCTCGCTTACAACATCTGTGTGACTTGGATGCTAGTAAGCGAGTACTTGGGTTCCTCATCTCGACACCTGGGCAACTTCCAAGGAGAGATTCCCTTCTTCCTGTTTCCCGCCTGCACCGTGCAAAATATATCCAGCACTGCTCTCAGAGGAATCAGGGACCCAGCAAACCACCCAAGCAAATCATGGATTTGCACCTCTTCCCTGCTCGTCCTAGAGCGTGGAAGGCTGCACAGGAAAGTTTTTCTGACCTCATTTGACCTTCGCTGGAATCTGGCTCCCCTGTACGCTCCCCGTGGGTCTCCAAGCAAAGGTGAGATGAAACAGGGCTGCATTGGATTCCAAACCCGGTCTCTTTGCTGTTGGCAATGTTCTGGGAAGAGTAACGTGCTTTGCCCACCGATGAATAAAGTTTTCCAAATCCATAGTCAAGGCCCAAATTTTTATTCTTTTCCTCCCCGGTGTTTTTTCAGGGTTCCTCAGCAGACAACTGGCAGAGAGGGGGATTAGATTACAATACCTCAGTCTGTCACTTGTAAGCTACCAAGAACAGCGTGCCCTGTCTCGAAATGAAACAAATTGTAAGGACAAGCGAAGGGATACCAGGAAAGTTGCTTGAGGTTCCCTGCGAGAAAGTCTTTGGAGAATGCAAACCACGTGGCTATCCGATGTTTTACGATCCCAGCACAGCAACTATGTATAAAATGTCCTCGGGACGGGGCTTCTCTTCTAAATGGTGGCTCAAAGACAGTCGGCAAATTTTCAAGTCAGGCATTTGTCAAACATTTTTAGGAGGATAAATCTTGAGCAAACAACATTTGGACTGTATTCAGGAAAAACGTAAAACCCCTGAACCCTTCCTGTATTCGGTGCTGCTGTTCCAGAGGTCCAGACTGCAAGGGCAGGATTCGTGGAGTAAACCAATACAGAGCGTTATGTGTGACGGCGAAATGGCTTGTGACACCAGGCCCTTTCATCTCTTTCCATCAGCGTTTCCAACGCTGGTCTCAGCATCAGGCCAAGATACCCAAATCTCTAAGGAATTCATATAAATTCCGCCTAGGCTCTTAGTTAGTAAGGTACTCCATTTATAAAACAGAATCTCTTTTTTTATAGGTGGCAAAAGCGAAGCCCAGAGAGATGGTTTTTATTATCAAGGTCATAGAGCTTGAGGGTGTGTTTTATTTAAAGGCAGAACCAAGACTAGAATTCTGTCTCTCCAACTCCTACTTCGTTGTACCTTTGACTCTCTGCCCCATCTCGCCATGCAGAAGGCTACAGTCAAATCCAAGCAGGCTTCCAGGGTCTCAAATAACGTAGCTCTGGCGAGTGTGGAAGAGAGGTAAGAAGAATTAGCAAGGCTCAGTGAATTCTGCGGTGAAGCTGAATTTTGGCCAAAGGAATGAGAGTGCTCCAAAGGGAATGAGGGCATTACCCTTATCAGACAAACGAAACGAGAAGGATGTTATTCTGCAGGAGGAGAGGGTAATTAATTAAGACTCATTCCAGTTCACATGGCTCTAAGACAAGCACATGGTATGGTGCTCCTCTGGGAAGATGAGGAGCAGGCAAGGAGCCCAACGTTTCTGAAGCCGTACCAATATCAGTAAGTTGAAGGTGGGAGAGATCCCAAGGAGGGCAGAAAAAAAGGAAGAAGGACAAACACCTAACTCTGGTTAAAGAGAGGAAAAGTAGTCAAGAAGATGGAAGGAAACTAAGGTCATCAACTATATCAAATGTAGCGGAGAAACTGAGAGAGGCCATTGGATTAGACCAGTGGTTCTCAATCTATGACGAACATTACAAGCCCTGGAGAGCTTCTAGAAGATACTAACCCAGAATGTGGGTTAATAACCACTAGATTAAGCTGTGTGGATACAGATGACTTCAAAGAGAACAGTTTTACAGTCTTACTTTAAAGCAGCAGAATGAATATACTAGGTGACATCTTAAATGTGTTTTCCAGCCCCTAGATTCAATGGATAAATTTGCATTATTGATGATCTTATTTTAAAGTTACGTATGTCAGCGGGAAATAATGTGTCTGAGTCACATTCAGCATCTGAAAATCGCATGCCTGGGATGACCTTGGCTCAGCCTCCCACCATCACCAAGCGAATGCTTGAATAAATAGATGGGCTTTATACAAGTGCCCTGAAAACCAGGAAACATGATTATGTTTCAATTTAAGGGAAGTAAACCTCTTAGAAAACACTGTGCCTGTGGTTTGCTCTCTCTTCTACTGGTTTTAAGTCTTGGGCTCGTTCATGGGACCTGTGGCCAATCTCAGCTCTTTTGATGGTAACATACTAGGTGAGAGGTAATGTACATCACCTTCTCATTCCCCTTGGTGATCTGGCACGTTTACGTCTGAAAAATACAGTGGAGACCACCCCCCAACACACACACACACACACACACACACACACACACACACAATACCCTTAGATGTCTGTCTCCATCATCCCAACACATCATCGGAGCATTCAATAATTAATATTTCTGGGGCCCTGTAGAAAGCAAGTAATGTACTACTACCCAAAGGCATGACGCATCTAAAGGGTGAGAGGGATGGAGAGAGAGAGTTAGTAGGACGGCTCTGTATAGGGACATAAATTCATAGCCAAGAGGGTAATACTGATTATTATAAAATCCGGAGTAACAAGGCGAGGTGGGGGGAAGACAAAGAAAGAAGATGGAACTTAATGTTTCATTCAGTTCTGTTTCGAAACAGGATTCAGAAAGGATAATGTACCATTTGGTATTAATTATTTTGGTTCATGCACATGGCTAATTATTTCTACAGCATTTAAGATCTCTTTAAAACAAACATATTTTGCACAAATACACCCACCTTTCAAAAATATGCCTTTTATCCCCTCTTCCAGAGCTCTGAGGAAGTATCTGATGGATTGTCTTAGGGGCAGCCCTCTGGGAATAAAAGTTGATTGTACGCTAAAAATGTAACTGGCCCCTAAAACTTGTATAAACAAATTAAGGGAAAAGACACTGCAGCATTTATAAACAAAACGACTCTCAACTTTAACCTGCAGATTTAAAAAAAAAAAAAAATGTTCAGTCATAAATTTACTCCCAGCAGATTCACTATCCTCTCTCTTTCCAAACTTCTCCTCCTCCCACATCCCCCCAGTTGTCTTCATGTCAGACCCATAATTCAGTTGTCTGGTTTGAACTCATTGCGTGAATCGTTATATTTGATTTCCCTGCAAGGCCAACCTCAAGTATGGATCTTCTGGTCCTAAATGATCCATGTTTCTGTGCTCTCAGGATTCCTTCACGCGAGTGTTTCGCTGTGGGCAACCAAGTCACAAGGGAGCGGCGCCATGTTGCATTATTATCTGGGGAATGTGAGTGACTTCCTTTACTTCAGTCAGCCCTGCTGAGTCCAGTTAATGGACATCTGCTGCACTGAGTGCTCTGCAGAACCAGTGCGGAAATGGGAGACAATGGAAGCCGTTCTCGTCTCACCCAGATGAACCAGCTGGTGATTCTGGAGAGAAACAAGACAGCTAGTTCTCCTCCGGAATGGATACGATTGGAGGCTTGGCTCTGAGGAGCCCTTTGTAACCATCTGGAGCTTTATGCCCCTAAAGCAAGAAGCTGGTTCCTATCTTGGTACCTCAGAGAAAGGACAGGGCTGGCATCGGGGGACATTCCTGGGAAGCCACCTGGTGTCCCCTGGTTAGCGCTGTCTTCAAACACTCATGCTCTCCTGCTGGTGCTGGCCCTCACCGTCCTCCCACCACCTTGGCTCCCATGACTGACTTCACTGCTTCATTCCTGTCCGGTCCCTCTCCTGGTCTCACCTCTCCGCTCCAGAGGGAAACGAAAGGATGCGTCCCCATGGGTCTTCCCACCAGGAGCACTGGAGATGTTTCTTCATACACGGATGGTGACGTGGGGCAGAGAAATACTTTAGAGGCCTAGGTGTTTTGGGTAAGATTTGAGATCCTTTTTGTCAGAATATAATTTTTTTAAAGAATTTTTTTATAAGATTTTCATTTTTTATGATTTGTAGGTTTTTGTTTTTTAATTTGACAGAGAGAGACACAGTGAAAAGGGGAATACAGCAGGGAGGGTGGGACAGCAGGCTTCCCACTGAGCAGAGAGCCTGAGGCAGGGCTCGATCCCAGGACCCTGGGATCATGACTGAGCTGAAGGCAGATGCTTAACCACTGAGCCACCTGGGCACCCCATCAGAATATAATCTTGCTCCCACTCTTACTACACAAGGTTCTCTATTCATACAGAAACGTTATACGCAGTTTATGTGGAGATTTAAGTTCTAACACTTACTTTAATCCCCAATCCACTCATTTAACAAAACTTTCTTCAAGGCTTACTCTGCATTAATGAGAAGGAGTAGAGATAATAACTAGTACCTATAAAGCGCTTACTACTATATGCTGGAAGTAAGCTTTCTTTTTTTCAAAGATTTATGTATCTATTTGAGAGAGAGAGAAAGAGACCACCTGAGCGAGCGGGGGGTGGGTGGGAGCAGATACAAAGAATCTCAAGCAGACTCCCTGCTGAGCATGGTGCCCGACTCTGGGCTCGATCCCACGACCCTGCGATCATGACCTGAGCCAAAGTCAAGAGTCGGACACCCAACCAAACGAGCCATCCAGGCCCCCAAGCTAGTATTTTCAATGGAACATCTCACTGAAGTAAGCATTCCCCCGGCTGCCATGATCATATCTGAATGAACAAAATGATTCACAGCTACAAAGTTGGCCCTTTGTGATTGGACCTCCCCCATTTCTATCCCCATCTCCCTTATTTCACCTCCAAGAGAGTTTTCCTGGGAATAGGAATGCTTGCTAAATGTCTAGTTCACAGTGTCGGAAATACGAAGGGAGGGACATGGAAGACAGAACCTCTCAAGCTCTAGACTCTCAGCTCCCCACGGGCAAGCATATGCCTTTCATTCTTCATTCCTCCCAACCCTGACACTGGCTACACAACGCTGTGTACATATGTGACAGGACAACACTGAATGTTACACAAATTAATTCCATAATGTGCTTATCTTTCGTCTTGTAATAATCCTAAATGCTTATGCGTATTTGCTATCTGGGCTCTTCTGGCGTCTCCCATGAAGGACACAAAACAAATCCAGATTTGGAGTCAAGGTTCAGCTAAGAGTAGCTCAAGTGTGAAGGGGGACACAGAGGAAGATTTCCTCCTGAGACTTTTAAGGTAGAACCAATCGAAGGCCAGGTTCTACTCCCACCATGTCAAACTAGCTGATTCTCACCGTATTCTCAAAATTTACCAGGATACTCCTCCTCTCAACCAGCCTCCTCTCCATTCTGGTTTGTTGCTTGGGTTGGCCTGGGCTGGGCAGTGGAGTTAGCGGTGAGTGAGTGAGGAAATGAGTGTGGAAGTGAGGAGTGAGTGTGGAAGCATTTCATGTGACCTGGGTGAAGGGGGGCAAAATTTAGATGAGGGGTTGGCTGAGACAACTCCCGGAACCAGAGGTCACTGATAAATGTTGGGGCCATGACATCTGGATCTTTTTTGTTAAGTAATTTTGCAATAGAGTCCCAACCTAAAATGGCCAAGTCGATGGGAATTTCTCGGGGCCTGAGGCAGGCCCTAGAAATCATTCTGATTATGAGACAAGGAATCTCACCAGGAGGCACTCACTTTCATTTCCAAGCTCAGGACTTGAAAGCGTGTAGTTCACTAAGTTCGATAGCTAGTGTCTATTAAAAGAGAACTCGGAAGGATGACTGAAGACCTCTTGGTATTTTAATTACACTAAACAGTGTCACTCGGGCAGCTGGAATGATGTGAGTCTCACTATCCGGTTTACAGAAAAGAACCCCCCAAGCTGAATGGCCTATCATTGACTAAGTGGGGGGGGGGCACCATTTTAGAGAGGATTTCATGCCAAAGTTCCAGATATTTGCAGGTTGTTAAGCATAAAGATGGTCTGCCTCTACTTCTCAGAAATACAAATACCTCTAATGTTCCAGAGACCTAGGTTTTTAGCCCAATAGGAAGCTATGGCATAAGATGAACACCCAGTGTTCATGGAGGTACCCTTCTACTTACATCCCACTTGGGAAGCTAGAAGTGACCCATTCATTGGGATTACGCCACAAATGTTGTATGGACCAGGGGGCACATGACGGTTCTTGAACTAGTGCCATGTCTCCTTCAAAGAACTTCCAGTCAGAAGGGGGGACAGAGGGAGAGCCTAGTGACTACAGTGTGAATGCAGTTCCTCCTATCTTTCCAGCATGATGGGTGCTAAGCTAAAAGTGCATGCTTGTGACAAAAGCATGAGATGTGTGTTGTCTCAATCAGCACTGATTTTTTTTTACATTTATTTTTTATTTTAATTTTTTTGAGAGAGAGAGGGAAAGAAAGACCGTGCACTGGAGTATGTGTGTGTGTGGGGGGGGATGGACAGAGGGAGAAGGAGCATCTTAAGTAGGCTCTATACCTACCCCGGAGCCAACATGGGGCGGCGGGAGGGGGGGTTCCAGCTCACCACCCTGAGATCATGACCTGAGCCAAAATCAAGAGCTGGACGCTTAACCTACTGAGCCATCCAGCTGCCTGCATAGCCGGTTTTTAACGTGTTTCTACTTCCTTCTGCTTTATACTACAGATGCATCTAAATGACATTTGGGAGCTTAACCAACCTAGGCCGTAGCCAGATGTGTTAGTGGGAGAATAGTATGACAAAACCAAACAGAAAACCTCTTGAAAAATTATTTCACTTTCCACCTCTATGTCAATTCTAGTCAATCCGCAGCACAGACTATGGTCCAAAGAGTGCCTTCAGACTTGCCAGTGGTGCGGAGCTGTGTTTAGGTGAGATAATGGCGATCTCGCTGGACCCCAACCGTCTGGGATGACTTCATATTTAACAATTATCTTTCTTTTCCTTCCCTGTCATCGGCTCTAGGAACTTCCCGCTGCTTCTCTGCATTTACATAGGACAGCTCCCATCTGTATCTCAATATTGATCGCCTCCACTCACCTATCGGCCTTCGGTGGGTCCATGGGGCGTCCTACCTATGTCCACTGCCATCTACACCAATGTGAAAAAGAAAATTATTTCCTGCTTCTTTGTTTGTTCCTCGGAGTTTCAACCCATTCTGACCTTTCCTCGGCATCAGGGATTATGTTTATTTTTTGTGGCTAAATCTTGAGCAGACCAATAACAGCATTTAAAGAAACACTCTCAGATGTCTACCTTTTATTATCTACGAGGCCCTGCTGAGATATGGAAAGGGGACCTCTCCAATGACTTTTCGTGACATGTCTGCCTGTTAAAAACAACAATAATAACGGTCCTAACACCACCTCCACCTTCTTGACCACTTGCCCTCCTGGAGGTGAGCTGGATGCTAACAGTTTCCTAGGAAACGACATGATAGCACACAGCAACTCACAGGAATTCACAATCTGTCCCCTAGCTAAACTCTGGCTCTGGCACCCTGTCAGCTGACCTCTTTGCTACCATCAGGGGCAGCAACGGACTTAGAAGAGAACAAAAGGGACTCTTGGATTTTGTCAATTGATCAAGAAATCTCACACATTTGAACATATGCATGCAGGGAATAAAACAGGCCTAAACCTTCAAGCAGCCC
>CM053608.1:116410250-116484569 GCA_028646535.1 Procyon lotor
AGGGAACACAAGCAGAGGGAATGGTAGCGGGAGAAGCAGGCTGCCTGCCGAGCAGGGAGCCCGATGCGGGGCTCGATCCCAGGACCCTGGGATCTGACCTGGGCCGAAGGCAGACGCCTATTGACTGAGCCACCCAGGCGCCCCAACACCTTGATTTTGAACTGCACATGGCTGTGCAGCCAAAAGGTTTGCTCTTCCTTTTCCCTTCGCAGCTAGCTGTGTTGAGACTAAATCTCGGCTGATGCGAAGTACACAAAAGTGTACTTTTGTATGGTACCTCTGGCAAGTACCCTTAAAAAGAGGTCTAGGCCTTCTTTCTCCCTTCTTTCTTGCTGCTTTCTGGAATGCTAATGTGAAGACTGGAGCTTCAGCAGCCATTTTGTGCATGAGAAACAGACTAAAGATGGCAGCCCAGAATGACAGAATTGGGTTTCTAAGTCTGTGTAGCTGCCCTACCTATCCTGGAATCCTACCTCCTTTATGTGAGGGAGAAATAAGAGTCTGTTTTTCAGCCTTTGCTTTTGTGTGTGTGTGTAAGACATGGCGCTGTACCTAATTCTATAACAAATAGACCTTGGAGGTCATAATAGATCTCATTTCACAGATAAGGGACCTAATGATTAAAGATCAACTGTGATAAATGTCTCAATCAGGGAAGCAGAGTTGGCAAATTAATTACACTTCTGTTTAATCTTCTACTTCTAAAGATAGATGATGGAGGTTCTATTTTATATGCCTATCAGTATTTGTTAAATGAATATGGTTTTATGTTTCACATGCCTGTGAATTTCTGAACCTCTGAGGTCTTCCAATTGGCACATCGAATCCCAAATCACACATTTTCAAGGAGTAAGATATTAAACAAATAAAAAATGTAAGGAGGCATAGTACTGAATTGACACGAGCACATTTTCTTTCCGGCTATGTTCGTTAGCTGGTGCATGTCTTAATCTGTATCCTAGTGTTTAAATGTATCAAACTACTTTGCACTGATGTTTAAGGAAGCCCCAACTTTTCAAATTTGGGGGATGAGTCAGTATCTGAAATGTTAAAAGGTTACTTCAATACATATGCAAAACAATCAACATGCTACAGCCACAAAACACACCCCTAGATGGTTTATAAGAATAACCATCTGAAATTAATGGATATCATGAAAATAACAAAACTCACTTATCAAATTCAGTTAATGAGGAAAAATAAATCAGTTGTCTCTTCTTGGTCCATCCCCATCCTTCCATCCTATAATCTTCACTCCCACACATTGCTCCATGGCCATTAGAAGAGAAGGAAGCGTTCTTCCCCTACATTACAGTACCTTGGAATCCCCTACCCAGTCTAAAACTGCAATGTGGTTGCTTTTTAACATTCGAAATCAAGACACAGTAGCAGAGGGATGGGTAACAGGTCATTTCCCTTATTATGCTCCACTTCTGGTAAAATCACCACCCATCCATGTGGACGATGAACCCAATATCCAACACAGGGTCTTTTCCCCCTTAGTTATGGCCCCCAAATTCGGAAGGACAACGAGCCAGGAAGCAGGGGAGTCCTAATCTCACACCATGTGAACCACTTCACTTATTTGGTGAATGCCCGTGGATGGGTTAACCTCCAACGTTGGCATGCATCTATGGTTTCACTTTTGGCTTCTGAGCAATTACCAACATTTAAAGATATGCAAAAGGGCACAATGTCTTCCACGCTGCCCACCCCCACGGCATGTCTGATCATCTCTAAATGTCTCCTTAAATGCTAGCTTGCCTTAATGATAAACCGCCTCCCTTTATTTCATTCCACCAGGACCGAACCCTTGACTTGAGACTATTTGCCTCAGAAAATGAGTTTTCTCTACCTCTCCACAGGATGACTGCTGTGTATAATGGTCTCTGAAATGCTAACAGAAACCAAGAAATCACCTGTCACGAACTATGAGGCTATTAGTTATGAAGAGCAATATTGATATTTACCTTCTGACTCTTCACGCTGGAGGGCAAAGCCGAGAAAACCTGGATTTTCCTGACTCCTGCATCGGATAAAGAGGCCATCTGCATCGCAGTGCTTCTGCCTCTCCGGGCAGGGAGATAACGCCAGTGGTGATAATAATGTGATTATCATTCAAAGCACTTCCACATGCATTATCATCTGATTTGCTCCTCCCAGGGACCTGCATGCGGTGGTAGTATGAATATTATAGTGTCCAGAAGAGGGAATTGAGGCAGAAGGTTAAATGCTACGCTTCGGGCAACCAGATGGGAAATGGCAAGGCTGCCGTGCCAGCTGTCAAGTTCATGGGGAGCCTTTCTTTCCACACTAACTCCCTGGACATATTTTAAAAATGTAACTATTTTCCATTTGGGTCCACTCTTTTCTTCACTAATAACAATCAAAGATCTGAAAGGTACATATCGGTCAAAGACCAGGAGCTTCTGAAACTGCTTTTCCATCAGTTTTGCCAAGTCTCATGAGCAGACATTAAGCACTGAGTGATGTCACGAATGCACCTGGTGGACAAACAGGGTCTTTATAAGAGTTGAGACCCCCATGAGAGAGGAGATGACAACCATTACGGTGTCTAGGCTGGAATGGGTGAAACAGGTGATGGGGAGTAAAGAGTACGGTTGTCAGTCTGAGCACTGAGCAACGCACAGAATTGTTGAATCACTCTATCGTATACCTGAAATGAATAGAACGCTGTGTGTTAACTCTACTGGAATTAAAATAAACCATCTTAATTCAAAACTGAATATTTCTAATGTACAGCTTAAACGTTTTTGCCTTTTCTGATATAAAAACAAACTGTGCTCCTTTTCGGAACTAGGAGAAACTTCAACAATATATAAATTGCTCATAATCCCACCAACCTGAAAGAGCCACTATTTACATTTTGATTATCTTTGGCAACTATGTAATATATAATGTGTATATAGTTAAAGCTCACACATGTCTCTATACGTTTGCAAAACTGGAATAATTCTGAGTATATCTTAAACTCTCTTTCACCTAACACTGTACTGCTAGAATTACAGGACGCAATCAACTCTTTTTTAAAATTAAAGGAGGGATAAGACAAGACTGGGAAAAAAAATCTTCAGCACAGTTTGGACCTAATTGTCAAATTCAAAAGCACTTGGCAAATGGCAAGTAATTCTGGCATATAAATTAATGGAGCTAAATCTTAATCAATCAGTAAATATTGATTGAGTCCCAAGCATCTGGAGGCTGCTTTCCAAGAAGCAGGCGTGGGGTGGCGGGTAAGACAGTGTCCTTCACGTCGGAAGCTTCTATTCTTGAGCCTCAGAAATCAGAGAAATGCAATGTATTTGAGTAGAGCTGGACCAAGTTGCTTTCACACTAGCTAGAAAGATGGGTTTTACATAGCAAATGAATGGTATAAACCATAGTCTAAGAATAGCATTTAATTTACTTACAAGAAGGAACCATTCTAATCACTTTAAAAATACCCAACTGCACACAAATATTTTGTTAACTAAAAATAAGTATCTTTTCAAACACCTATATGTGCTAAATATGAGCCAATACAAGAACTAAAAATGAGGCAGTAACATTCCACTTAAGCCTTGACTTTCTCTAAGCCTGTGAATGAGTGAGGATTTATTATACTAAACAAAAATTCATGATCTGCTCTGCAGATGCTAATATTTCTAATTAACACGAGCCACATTTTGGCTGGTCAGGTAAGAGGAAATGCGATCACAAATGATATGAAATATGCTAATTTGGTTTTTTTAAACCAATATTTAAATTGAATTGATAGAAGTGTTTTAATTTGGTTTGATCCCAAGTGTTAAAAGAGGTCACAGAAATTTACATATTTCTTTGACTTCTTTCCCTACTGGACCATACGATATTGTAAAATTTCTGTTGTATAATGACTCTATGATTAAATCCAGGGCAGACCAGAAGCCTTAAGCCATTCTCTCTGTAGAATGTTGTTGATACACATTTTTATTTTTTATTTTTTTAAGATTTTATTTATTTATTGGACAGAGAGAAAGAGATCCCAAGTAGGCAGAGAAGCAGACAGAGAGAGAGGTGGGGAAGCAGGCTCCCCGCTGAGCAGAGAGCCCGATTCGGGGCTCAATCCCAGGACCCTGAGATCATGACCTGAGCCAAAGGCAGAGGCTTTAACCCACTGAGCCACCCAGGCGCCCCGATATACATTTTTAAAAGGCACATTAAAAAAATCAACCAGCGGCGCCTGGGTGGCTCAGTCAGTGAAGGATCTGCCTTTGGCTCAGGTCATGATCTCAGTCAGGTTCCTGGGGTTGAGCTCCTGCATCGGTCTCCCTGCTCAGTGGGACGTCTGCTTCTCCCTCTCCCTCTGCCTCTGCCCACCCCCTGCACACCCTGCTCATGCTTGCTTGCACACACTCTCTCTCTCAAACAAATAAATAAAATCTTAAAAAAAAAAAAACAAAAAAACCACTAGAAAGACTATTAGAAAAACAGATAGGTGAACATCTAAGGGAATGCCAAGAAGGAGACTGTGCTTTGGAAGAAGAGTTGGCCTGCAGCCCATACCCTCTCAAGACCCAGGCCACACCAACAAGGAAGGAGGGCCAAGGTAACTAAAAGAAGCAGAAGATACAGAGAGAAATGAGAGACAAGAGAATGAAAAAGAAGTTGAGAGGGAGCAGGAGAGAAGCCCACAGGCGGGACGGACGGGTGAGCTCACCGCCGAGAGCCCTCCAGCACAGAAATGAAACGCAGTGTGACTCCATTTAGTCCCTCCTGCCTCTGGCTTCCAAACTATCCATTTGGATCCAGTGGACACCATTTTGGTAATGGCTGGCCGTAGCCGGCATTTCTGAAATGGTAAGGATCCCTGTGCCTAGTCAATAGACTCGTCTGGGACACTGGAGAAGGCGGCTTTGGTAGAGTGAAGAATTAGGGATAGGAGCTTTATGGGGCAGGAAGGGGGCAGGTGATATAAGGCAGAACAAGCGGTCCCACTGGAGAAGGCCGCCGGGCTTTGCAGGTGCTCCAGTAACTCCTCCTTCAAGGAGGCTCGGCAGATGTCCTGTGCTTGCAAAATGAGCACATCTGTTTGGGGTACGTGCTCTTTCCAGAGCCCTGCAACTAGCACCTGCATGCCTATATCTATAATGGCTTGAGACTATGGTTTCTACTGACAAATGATCTAGCCACCGCCTGCAAATGACCTAATATTTCTTTTTTGTGCCTTAGTTTTTCCATCGATATCATTTTTACTTACTTAATTTTCTATCTGCTTCAAGGACATGTTAACGTGCATGGCCAAAAGGCAATTATTAGCAGTTGTCGAGGGGAAGGTCAAAGGCAAATGGACCTCTTGATCTGTTCCACCCACATTTCTTGGTAAAGGAATCCAGGCCATTCTGGGCGGGGCTCTGGAAGGCATTGCTTTATCAGGCTAATAGCAGCATCACACCCAGATGAGACCCGTTTATCTTTTCTACTTCCAAATGCACTTGGCGCTTTTCTGTATTGCTGATAACAACTGGCTTACAGATCAACCCGTAGTATCAGTTGGCTTCTCTATAAAGAGATACAACATGTCCCATGAATCATCATGACATAAAGCATATGATCACGCACTGGAATGACATTCTAAAGATGGGGCCATCACTCAATAAACACATTCTTTAATCTCTGTCATGCACCTAGAATTGCACCAGAAGCCTTTAGGATGGGTGACTGTGCGCATGCGTAAACACACACACACACACACACACACACACACACACACACACACACACACAGACTTTGCCCCCATTAAAAAGGAACTTACAATTCGATGCAAAAAGAAGGCTCGCACATAACAAAATTAGAGCGCACAATCCTACCCTACAATTAGCAACTAGAGGGTTTATAAGAAGTTACAGTGGCTTATCAACTTTTCATACTCTAAAACCATAGTTCAAGCCTGCTTAAACATCAAATCTGGTTTCCCACGACTGATTAACCTGAAAATGGTTTAGCACAACACTAATCCTTTAATTGAACAATCTATAAATGCCCTCTCTAACAAGTTCCACAGAGCCTTCTCTTGGACTCACAGTGGCGAGACACGTTCAGCACGCTAGCCAACACTCATTTTAATGAGCACCTCTGGACCTTAATGAGGTACCATAGGGCCAAGTGAGCATCCATAAAAGAGGAGAGGTCTCGGAAGGTATCGACGGTGATTCATCATCAGGGCATCCTGCTCTGGGCCGGCTGGGCTCAAAGGACCCCCGTGCGGTCTGGAGGGTCAGGTGGCCCACAGATCAGCAGCCCTCACCTCTGTCTGGTGTGGGATTTGCTGGGGGGATAAGGGGGGCAGGAAACAAGGTGAAGCCCAGCCTACGAATCTTCTAGGGATTTTGTGGAGGGAGAAACTCTGAACAGAAGGGAAAGACATCCGAACGAGACAGAGCACCTTCAGTGAGATCTGCCCATTTTCTTATATTTTCCAAAGGGAGAGGAGAACACAGCATGAGCCCCACCCCCTTTTGAAGAGGTCTGATTTCACAGAGAGGCAACAATTCTGCCTGGCTTCCCGGCAGCAGCAAGCCCTGCTAACAAGCCTGCAGAAGAACACAGCCCCGACCGGCAGGGAATGGGAACCTGTTCCCGGCGTGTTTGGTGCCTCCGCAGATGTTTGGGGGACAGAGGGAAAAAGGAGGCCGCCGCACAAACTGAGACATTCCTGTTCCTGCCCCCCCAGCCAGCAGAGCCTGGACGTGCTCAGACCCCATCACCACTTCAGAAGAACACCAAGGAGGAGAGAAAATTCTGGGATTATCAGGAAGGCACAATTGGGAAAGAGCTACGTTACTGCCCAGGCTCAACTTCGTGGATTCTCAGGACTAAGCTACCTTAAACAGAAAACTCTTTTCTCAGGGACAAATGCTTAAGCTTGAAGAACTATAGCCCTGGCACTTAGGGTCCGAAGCAGATATCTGTAGGAGATGTGTCTCTGAGGAAACAGCTGTGGACCATCCCGCAGTTCCTTTATCTACTACAGATGCCAATTTGTATCCCGAGCCTACCAAATGTCCCTCTGTGCCGGGTTACAGAAGTAGGGGAATTTACCCTCTTTCTCTTATGCTGCTGATTATGGAGTTTCTGGGGTCTGGAGAGAACTTTTAAAAAAAGATTTATTTACTTATTTGACAGAGAGAGAGAGAGAGAGAGCAGGGGGAGAGGCAGAGGGAGGGAGAATTTCAAGCTGACTCCTGGCTGAGCAGGGAGCCCGACCTGGGGCTCGATCTCACAACCCTGAGATCATGACCTGAGCTGAAGCCAAGAATTGAACACTTAACCCACTGAGACACCCAGGCGCCCCCTGGATAGAAACCTTTTATTAAATTTTGGGACATGTGAAAGGCTGAGCCATATCAATTCCTTTCAATTTGTAAGTGGATGCTGGGGTAAATTGCCTGGGATGATAATGCTTGTGTCTTTGTTTTTTCCTATTAATTGCCTTCCTGGGATCCTCATTTAAGGGCTCTCTCTCACCCACATTTATCTGTCAGTTCTCTGCTCTGAGCTGGCATTGTCTCTGGTCGACCAACATTGCTTTGAGATCCAAAGTTGCTCAAGCAACTTACTTGGGAAAATAGAGTCCACTGAGAAAGGCCCATGGCCCCTGTGCCGTCTTCTTCTCAATAATAAAGACTGAACAGGGAAGGAAAAAGAGCCTGATAAAAAATGGATTATCTGTCCAATTAGCTAAAGATCTTCCAGTGGAGCCTTCTGGACATACTCGGACCATGTAAGGTTATCTGCAGACCTTGGGCACTGCTTTCTTGCCCCCACAGCTCTGCTGCCTGCAGGATGGAACCCGGGATACTAAGAGCACACTTATTATTAGATTTTCTGCATGGTTACATAAGCCTACAGAAGGGGAAACTGTAAATGATTCAGGAAGATATTCTTCATGTGGTTCTCATGAAATCTTTAATATCTTAAGACTTAGGAAGAACCCTCCTGGCAAGATACAATCAATTTTCATGCTTCATTAGGAAAAAAGTCCTTTCGGTAATGTTAAGAAAATGGCTATAGGCAAAAGAGGGGGAAAAAAAAAAAACAACCATCAGTCTCTGGACCGAATAAGACCCCAAGGCACCTTGGACTAAATCCCTCCTTCGTGCCCACAGCATATCTGAAGTGAAAAAAAAATGTTCGCTTGAGGGTCTGTGGGGATTCTATACTCATCTGTCCACCCACAGAATTGCACTTAATCTGGTGGAACTCATTATGGATCTGAATGGACCGGGGTTACACCGACCACACTGCGCACACACACCCCTAAAAAAACACCGTGGTGGGAGGACAGGGCCAGCTGACATGGGGCTTAAGGGCTGGAAGAGGCGAGAACAACATTGGCAAGACATCACATACACACCGAGGTGCCTCAAAGATAAAAGCAAATCACACCAGCGTATTACTTTCCCTTTCATTTGAAAACTATAGCTTTTCAAGACTCAGTTTCCCTTCATTTCATAAGAACCCAGAATGCAAAAATAAATTTCTTAAGAATGCCATTGACGTGATGTTTTCTGACACTTGAATAATTAGTTGGCGAACTCTCAATTCATTTCTTTTTAATCCAAAAGTTGACACCAGATTCTACTCTTTGGTCTCCAAAAATCTGTCTTTAGTACTGTCCAATTTAAAAGCATTGTCATGGGCGCCTGGGTGGCTCAGTCGTTAAGCGTCTGCCTTCGGCTCAGGTCATGATCCCAGAGTCCTGGGATCGAGCCCCACATCGGGCTCCCTGCTCGGCAGGAAGCCTGCTTCTCCCGCTACCATTCCCTCTGCTTGTGTTCCCTCTCTCGCTGTGTTTCTCTCTGTCAAATAAACAAAATCTTTAAAAAAAATAAAATAAAATAAAATAAAAGCATTGTCATACTCTAGGTACCTTCGCTCAAGGAAGGTTACTCTGTGCAGGGTACTGTACTGTTGAAAGAGGATCGGGGAACACAGAAGTGCCTACGGGCACCTAGCAACCTCATTTCAAAGTTGTTCAATGAATGAATGCATGAATGAATGAATGAATGAATGATTTCCTTCATTCATTCACACGAGTGCTCCCATTAGTGTATTTCCAATATCCTCAAGAATTACACCACAAAAATCCCCGCATATTTAAATAAATAAAATCAAAATGACCCCCAAGTACAATCACAAATAAAGAGCATCGTACCATGGTTTCTGCCCAAAGCCCAGAATCTGTTGACCTCAAAGGAAATAAGTTTGAAACCACTCCCACCAGCCTGAACGGGGAACGCTCTGGTGCACAAGTGGGCTGATTGGTCACGGGATCGTCCTTCCTTCTCATCAATCTGAAATTCATTTTCTGATGGGAATCCGGGATACGGCTCTTCCCACTGGCAAAGATCTAAAGGCACAGGTCCCGCCTTGCTTGTCAATGAAGCGCCGAATTTGCAAAGAGCTTCCTTCCTCCCTCTGTCCTTCCAAGCGCTGCCGGATTACATGGGCTGGGAGAGGCGCTGGGGGTCATGCAGGAAGAGACGGACACCCACACCGGGCAAGCCGTCCCCGCAGGCTGCATCAGGGCTGCCCGGTGGACACGGGAGCCCATGCTCGGCCCCGAGAGCGGACAGGAAAGAAAGTGTCCATGCGGGGCAGCAGTGGGACGGGGCTATTGGCGGGCATCTGAAGACAAGGTCTAGCTGGATCGAGAAGGGTGAGCCAGCAGCGAAGACCGAAGGACAGCAGTTGGACAACTGCTGGGGAGCGTGGGTGAGACAAGGAGGCTGAGAGGGGCTGTGTGCTTGGGGACTGGCGAGTGATCGACCTCTCCACCTGAGACGCAGCTCTGTTAGGAGGAAGCATCGTCATAAATCGCAGCTACAATTTACGCAACAAAACGGACAGAGCCATTTAGCTCCGTTGGAGAAACGGAAGCTCGAAGCACCTTCTGCCGACTCCAGGATGCGTGAAGGCATCGTGGGCACAGGTCTTGCCCGAGGTGCCCCTCACACCCGCACTCCTTACCCCGTGCGAATGGTGGTCGGTTATCAGGCTCTGCTCCTTCCCTCTGCCTCGCCAAGACGGCCTTTGTCTTCAGCGCTCAGGTCAGATCTACTCCTACATGTACCTTACTTGCCCTCTTCTGCCTACAGACTCAGAACTCTTCCTACCCATCCCTCTCTGCTGGCCGGTCCTAACTCACACACTGTCTTGTGTCACAACACCAACACACCTTACATTTACGTGGCACTTTGTCCCTTACAAAGCTCACGTGCATCATTCCCTTTAACATCCGCAGTAATTTTTAAAGGTGGGTATTGGACCCATTTTTCAGACCAGGAAACTGAGGCTTGGGTAGATTAAGGGAAATTCCCAAGGTCCCAGAATATGTAACTAGTGGAGCCAGGACTGGGTTTCCAAACCTACCAAGTCTAGACGCAGAGGCGCACTCGGCCCTCCCGTTGACCTGTCCCATTATTAGGATGCCATGTTTTGAATTTTATAATGCAAGCTACGTGGAAGGATGTCTTACCGTCAGTTATATAACTCTGGGCCCTCCACGAGAATTCAGAACAGTGCCACACTAGCCCAGAGTCGGGAATCATTCATTCATTTGGTTGGTTTATCAATGACCATATCCTAACCACCCGGTATGTGCCAGCTAGGCACTGTGCCAGGTATTGGGGAAACCAAAGCGAATAACACGTCGTTGAGACACCACATCTAGCAGGGAGATAGATAGGTGCGTGCAGAGCTCCCTCAAATGCAAATGGCTCCAGGGGTGTCCATGAAGTGCTTGCTGGTGGGAAGGCCAAGGTGTCAGCAACTCCGTCTGCCTACACGTGCTCGGGATGCCTGCAGGTGGGTCGTTTTGGGAGATCGCCTCCCGATGGGTCTTGAAGGGAGGAAGCAAGGAGAGAGGCAGCAGGGGGAAGACGGAAGGACCAAGTAAGGGAACCAGTGGGACAGCATGATGCACTGAGCACACCTGCAGGATTTCCCATAAGCCGGGATGGGTATTTCATGGATTCCCTTGTCCGTCGCTGGCTTGTGAGCTCCCGGATGTGCCCGGACTGTGTGGGCAACGTGAGGAGCCCAGGGAACGATGCATCCGCGTCCCCCTTCTCAGAACAGAGAAAGGGACAAATGCAGGGACCGTTATGATCCACGCCCAAGGGAACAGAGCCTCTCATCCCTCATCAACTCCCAGATTTCAATGAGTGTTTACTACATATTGAGTGGACTGAGTACAAAAAAAGGAAGCTTAATCATCCTTAAATATGATGAGGTTGCAGACTCTGCACCCTCGCTCCAGACTTATTCAGAGGCTTGGTTACTCATGATCTAACTCCCCTGCAGGTCCCTGTGTCGAGATCTCTGTGTCTGGGATCTTCCAGGGAGAGAGAGTAAGGAATCGGCATCCACGTGATGTTTTTTTAAAGGCTTCTCTACCTGAAAATGCCAGACACATTTCAGATGTCAGATCTAATGTGGGGCTCAGGATGGGTGACTGATCCATGTGAAGGCTCTTAAGTGGGTGTAGAAACCTGTCTGGCTGTCTTCTCTGCACACGCGCATTCACATGCTCACGGGCTTGGGGCCATAAATAGCTCTGGGGGGAGTGTGACGTTTCATCACAGACTCGAGAAAGCCCCGCTACCTGAAATCAATGAGTGCTTGTCATTCACCTCCCCAAAAGGGGACCCTGTTGAATGTAGGGCTGCTGAACTCAGCCGGAACCCCAAAGTCATTGCTCGTGAGGCACTGTTAGGGGTTGAATTGCATCCCTCCCCCAATTCATGAATTCTTTGGGGGGGGGGAGTGAAGTCCTACTGCCCAGTACCTCAGAATGGGACAGCATTGGCAAGTGGTGTTACTGCAGAAGTAATGAGCAACAAGGGGTGCCGATCGGAGGGAGTGGGTCCCTACCCCACCACAAGGTGTCCTTGTAGAAAGGGAAGATGCGGACAGACCCCACAGGGAAGATTTGAGTCACACCACCGCAAGCCAAGGAGCTACCAGAAGCCAGGAGAGAGACCTGAAACGGGCCCTTCGCTAGCATCTTCCGAGGCGGCGCGGCCCCGCTGACACCTTGGTTTGCACTTCCGGTCTCCAGAACTGTGGGAGAAGACGTTTCTGCAGTTCTGTGGGTGAAGTCACTCCGCTCGCGGAGCCCGGCTCACGCATCCCTGTGAAACTCACACAGGCTGACGCCGGATGCTGTGTGTGCATGAAGGAGTGACTTCATCCTCTAGGGACTGGAATTCAGCCATCTGGTCATCGTACCCACAGCCTCGGACTGCTCTCAGCATCTGCGGTGTCCACTCCCCCAAACACGAGAATTCTTACTGAAAGGCTGAGCCATGTGCGGGACAGAGCGGCCTGAGCTCCTCTCTCTTCTCTGGAACGGACCCCTCCATTAGTCCAGTCGCCCGCACTGGCCATTATGGCGCAGACCGCTATTTCTCAGGTAGGTACCAAACCTCCTGCTCGTTGGAGAAGCCCCGGATGGTCCGAGAGATGGAGGGTTATTAGTCAACATTTGATCTAAAGGCCACTGACACTTCCATACTCATACATGTCTACACTCACTGCTTGAGAGCACGGACTTACACAGAATGGAAGATGATTTGGTAGAGATCAAACAGCATGAACTTGGGCTTTGCTAATTGGTAATTGGCTCTTATTAGTAATTTTACTCAGTCAGGAATTAAGAATTCCCTCAAAAGTTTTGGCTTTTTTTTCTGGAACTAGGAATTTTTAATTTTTTTTAAATTTTTTAAAAAACATTTTATTTATTTATTTGACAGCGAGAGAGATCACAAGTAGGCAGAGAGGCAGGCAGAGAGAGAGGGGGAAGCAGGCTCCCCGATGAGCAGAGAGCCCGATGCGGGGTTCAATCCCAAGACCCTGAGATCATGACCTGAGCCGAAAACCAAGAGTCAGACGCTTCACGGACTAAGCCCCCCAGATGGCCCTCACCAAACTGTATACTTAAAAAAAAAAATCCAAAACTCTTTTAAAGCAGTGGGTCCCCCTACCCCACGAGCAGGTGCAAACTGGGCTCCCATGGTTTGGGTCCCCTCTAAAAGAAAGATAAATCAGATACTGGGAAGAGCTGGTGGCAAGCTTTTAGGCCTTGGCCCGTTTTCTAGGGGGGCACGGAGAGCAGAGGGGGATGGGACGGTGGGGTCGTGGGGGGGGCGTGGAGGCGCTCTGTGGCCTCACATTCAGAAGGACTTCCTAAGAAGCCTTTCAAACCTCTCCTCCCTGAGTTCCACTTGGTAATTGTTCTTCGGCCAGACTTCCACCTCACCCTACTCTTCAACACTCATGCTGTCCTGTCCCCCAGACCCCAAGCACCACCATATTTTCTCTTGAGGGAACTCCCAAGATGGTGAGGAAGGGAGAGGGTTGCAAATATTTATGATTTCTCATTTTTTTTTTTTTATTCACGGCACAACCTATGCTAATGCAACGGAGTTGGAGGACTTCTACTCCGGAACCTTCCGTCTCGCCAAACTTGTTCCAACTGAGCTCTTCGTGCTACTAAATGCACGTTTAATTATATTTCCTTTTTTTCCCCCCTAAACCATAAAATTTAGCCCTTCACTTAATGGGAGAAGCAGTAGAGCTTAGTGCGCGGAGTAAATGCTTGCTATATTTCATCCATTATTGATGATAATTAATATTGGATTTATAGTCAAATAATTCACCACTTATTAAAACATAATTCTTAAAATATAAGTTTCCTCCACACACACTTTTCTGTTTATGCTCATTAGATCATTCTGCTAATAGCTTTGCCGAAACAATTTATTCCTTTAACATCCAAGTGCCAAAAACTCAGCTAGGAACCTGGAAACAAAGACGGGATTCCTGCTGTCCATTTGCCATCATTCCTGCCTTCCATGGACGATGGGACTGACATGTGAGCAAATCAGCTGGGCTGGGGGCGGTCTTTCAGCCAATAAAGGCCGATAAAGGCCAATGCCCCAGCACATCAAGAAAAGATTTAAGTTGTCTCAGAGGTTACGGATGCAATGCCAAGTATCAGATGTTTCACTTTACTTTCACGAAATTGGGTCAGTAAAGGGATTCTCCATTTAAAGGGCAAACCGCGCTACCCTGCAATCCAAAAACTGGCAAATGCCAATACATACCAGCAATTTTCAAGTTGTGCTGAAGTTACATAAGGCACCTGGGCTGTATTCTCTCTGCTCTCTGTCTTAAATTCTACTTTGTACCCCCAGGTAATTCAAGAGACTCAGGAGCCCTACTGCAATTTATATAATGATATTTTGACACCGCAGTTTGAATGTCAAGATTATTCAATCTCTTTCACTACCAGAGAGAGACTGTGCTTTGTCAAAAAACATGTGCCTTTCCTGACTTTCTCTATGTATCCATGACAGTCAAAGGTTTCAGAAATACTCTTCCATTGATTGTTTGGGACATGGACCCTATATAAAGAAAATCATAATGAAAGTACTGAACGTGGGGTTGAGTCCCCAGAAGGCTCTCTTTAAACAGAGTATGGCCTCCCCCAGGATGGATGACCGTGAGACAGAAGCTACGACAAATGACACAGAAGGCGAGGAATATAAAAGGGGGGTAGCTCTTCATATCCATCCCCACTGGGCTCAGACTTAAGACTTCATCACTGAGTCAGGGTTCACTGATGCCGGGTTTTGTACCAGACACGAGAAATAGAAAATCACATATAGATCACAATGGAAGACACAGTTCTTGGTTCCAAGGAGCTCGAAAACCAAGTTGGTTTTCACCAACTTGGTGAAACCAAGTTGCACACCTAGTGTGCAGACAGGCTCCAGAGAACAGACAGGGGAAATCTTACATGGTGAGTTTCATGGGCGGGAAGCACAGCACGGCTCAGTAGGAAGGGAGCAGTCCCGGTGGACTCCTCGGAGGTGACAGCAATGTTGAGTTTTGAAGAATCAAAATTAACCGAGGAGAAAATAGCTCTGGACAGAAGAAGGAGCATGTGCACAAAGGCACATGAGGGAAAATATGTCACATCTGGAGAAATCCAAGCACTAAGTATCCAGGAGGGGAGGGAGAAAGGAGGCAGCATCCTTCCCCACCCAACTTGTCTTCTGAGGGTCATGGAGGATCTCTAAAAAGTTCAGCAGGGGGGCGCCTGGGTGGCTCAGTGGGTTAAAGCCTCTGCCTTCGGCTCAGGTCATGATCTCAGGGTCCTGGGATCGAGCCCCACATCAGGCTCTCTGCTCGGCAGGGAGTCTGCTTCCCCCTCTCTCTGCCTGCCTCTCTGCCTACTTGTGATCTCTCTCTCTCTCTGTCAAATAAATAAATAAAATCTTTAACAAAAAAAAAAAAAAAGTTCAGCAGGGACATTTTCCTATTGAGAGCATTCTCTGGTCAGAGGGTGGAGGAGAGGTGGTAAGGGATGAGGTTCTGGGGCAAGGAGAAGAGCCGGGAAGACCCTGCTGTAATGCTGTTGGGGTATCATGAGGTCTGGCCTGGTGCAGGGCAGAGCAGACAAGACAGACGATGAAGGCAGAGTCCACGCCACGGTGAGTGAATGGTTGGGGGGCTTCTGGATGGCTGGTGCCATCCACACAGGGATACCGGAGAAATTACGTAGTCGCCCCTGGCTAACTCTGTGCTTTAGCTTCCCATTTTACCTTTAGGATGAAGTTTAAGGTGTTTAACTTGGTGCCAAAGCCACTCTAGAATCCACATCCATTGATCTGGCGACTTGGACACGCAAAAATACCTTTCTCCGTCTGACAACATAGCAACATTTTCTGAATGACTATTCTGCATTCATGAAAGAAGACAAATATCTCGTAACTTTTTCAAAGAGTAAAAACAAGTGCCAATACTTCGGCAATAATGCGCTCATCTCAAGCACGTTCTCCCTCCTGATGGAGGGCTCCGGGCCACCCATCTGATCACCGCCCGTTCCTATCCTGGTTAGCGTCTCCTTCACCCTGAAGGCTATTAATCTTCCCCGAGATAAAGAATTTCTAGGTAGAGACAGGCACTCAGGGTTCTAAGAGACCAAGCCGTAATCCTCAAACACAACAACACACTCCAGGATCTACAACAGTCTGGTCTGAGTTACTAGATTTTTTTTTTTCCTAGCAACAAAGCCCCACTTTGAGAATCTATGCAGAACTAATTAAGCGGAGGCTGCTCCACCAAGTTCCCATCAATCACTCCTTCTTGCCGTCCCTGTCCTTCCTGAGATGACAACATGTCCTCTGCTCGTAAGGGCTCTTGACGCCAAGCTCTCCGCATTGTCCCCACTGCTGCTTTCTAGACTGCTGGGGAGTGCTGACAGCCCATTAACGGTGAAAAATGGGAGTTCAGGACTGGAGGTGGCTGAGAACGTTTTAACATATTTGCCAAGGCGCAAGATCATTAGGAGAGTTATGCTGAGATCTTCAAGATTCCCTTTCCGATCAGAGTGAGCCCTCAACAAAATGTCTGCATCCAAGAAATAAGGAGAAATCTATGCTAGAGCAGCACGTCTGCGTGTGGGGAGGTTGGGCTCCTCCAGAAAGTCAGGAGAGCCAACAGGAGTGCTCCCTGAGCTCTTCTGACCTGCCCCACTAGGCTACCTGGCTTGAGTCTCTGATGCTCCCTGGTGAAGGAGAAATACCCTTTGCAAGTGCAATGGAGACAAAACTACAAGAAACAAAGAGATGCACTTCAAGACGGCAAGATGTACATACAGGCAATTAGCATAGCTTCTTGGGCTAACAGACTGCCTCTAAGCAAGAACGGAATACCACTCCCTTACGTCATTTCTACGTAGCTCTGCTTTCCACCAAGGGCTGGTATTTCTTCGAGGACAAGCACATCTTAGTCATTGTAGTATGATGGGTCTAACAGCCCCCGACATAGAATAGATGGTTAATGAATGTTAGTTTGTTAAACAGATGCCTCTGGAACAAGGGATCGAGCACGTCCCTGAGTTACAGATTGACACGGAAGACACACGACCCAGTGGGGGTCATGGGCAGGCACTCAGACTAACCAAGAGTCCTGCTCAAAGTACATGCATACGGATGAAGCAGAATCGAGGTCCTCCCTGCCCCAGTCCACTGCTGATGCTCTCTGCGGGTCATCGGAAAGCCGGGTGACGGCCCCTCTGGAGGCATGCCTGTGTCTGAGCGCTGAACCAAGGGAACAAGTTCCATCAGAACTTCCTCCCTCCTCGGCCTGGGATCAGTTCTCTCCCACTGGCCACCAGGGCGGCGCTGGTGCTAGGCTACCTCAGGTCAGAGTCAAACTCATCTGCCCGTGATTCTCAACCAAGGAGGGGGCCGCCTTCCCAGGGACCTTTGAAAAGGAATGGGGGGGTGGGCATTCTGGATCCTCACAATAACCTGGGGGACACGACTAGAATGGAGTGGGCAGGGACGAACCAGGGTACTATTAGTACTGTAATGAACAAGAGAGTGTGCAGAGCTCAGGACTGTCCCGCCTGCTTTATTATGAAACACAGGTGATTTGGAACCCTCGAGAATGAGCCGTATTGTCCTAGGGTCCTTCTGTATTTCATTCTTCTCTCTGCGTATAATACTTAATCAGGTTAGCAGACATCACCTGTCAGTGTCTTAGATATGAGAATATCTACAGTAGTACTAGCAGTCAACATCTTCTGAGTACTCAATTCATGCCAGGTGGAGTTCATCTAGTACATAACCAAATCTTTGCAGCAACAAATTCGATAGGCATTTTTTTTTTTAATTCCTAGATGACATGCATTCAGGAAGGAAGAAAAGCAACTGACCAATAAGTGCAGGAGCCGAGATGTGAACCCAGGTTCAAGTTTTTAGACTTGACCCTTAAACAGTGATCCTGGTTTTCATGGTGGACCATAACCCTAGGTTTGTTGTGCACAGGGCAGGCATGGAGACACCGAGGAGCTGGGGCAGAGGTCTGACCACAGATGGAATCCCCTAACCAAAGAACCTACGGCCAAGGTGAAAGAGTGCCATCAACCGCCATCACGGGAAGAATCCATCCACAGCAATGGCGCACGACTCATTACTTGTGTTTCACTGGCCAAAGTCCCTGCTACCAAAGGCCACAACTTCCCTGAGAGCAATTCTTCCCATAAGGACACATGAAAGTTCTGGAGACAATGGAAGATCTAGCAGTTTTTCCTTTGAGCAGCACCAGACCATGCCTACTTCCATAAGATGAATGGACTCTCTCAAGACCCAAGTCCATAAGGAGGCAGACTTCTGAACTCCGGGGCAGGAAAATGCTGCTACTTCAAATTAAGCATATTAGATCAGGTCTTGTGTGTATCTTTCAGAGGAAGTCTGCCATTGTTGTCACTGGGAATTCCACCAGTGGCTTTTTATGGTCGTTTTAGGGATCATACCAGAAAGCTGGCATGATTCAGTGGGACTAGGAAAAAATGAAACACCGGGTAGTTGAGTTTTTACCAAAGCTCAGCTGGTGGGATGCTGCATGACCTCAAGGAAGCTGATGTACAATTCTCATGCCTCTGCTTCTTACTAAACTCTTCTAATCTAAGATTATCTGTACTCTGCAGCAGCTGTGGGCACCTCACAGGCTTGTCATGAAGATAAAATGAAGGAACAGTGGGTATGCAAGTGAACTCTAGAAATACAACTATAAGAGATATATAGTAGCATTGTCACCATTTTTGAAAAAACAGGTGCACGTGGGTGGCTCAGTTGGTTAAGCACCCAACTCTTGATTTCAGCTCAGGTCATGATTCTGGGGTCCTGGGATTGAGCCCCACGCTGGGCTCCTCGCTCTGTGAGGAGCCTGCTTCTTCTCTCCCTGCTCATCCTCTTTGTCTCTCTTTCTCAAATGAATGAATAAAATATTTAAGAACAAAACAAAACAAAACAAAATAAAAAACAGAGAAGACAAAAGAGTTTCCACTCTACTTGGTTTATACTGCCCACCTGACCAATGTCACCTTCATATGCCTAATTCCCACTCACCATCCTTCCCTTTTCCTGAGCCCAATGTGCCTCCATCAAAATGGCATTAGAATCCCTCAGTAGAACTCTACAGAACATTTCCATTTCCACATAGACATACAGCCCAGAAGCCACCACAGGAGGGGCTGCACAGGGTAAGCGCTGTGTATTACGTTTACTGTAGACCCACTTCCCAGTTTCATTGGAATTCCTTCTGTCTTGAGAGCCCTTAATTTTGTTGTCCTCCAGGCTGTAAAGCTACAAATGAATGAAGGGGAGGCAGTCATCTTAGTTTCGGAGATTGTTGGTCATCCTTTCACCACGAGAACTACTCAGCAGATGATAATAAGCTAGCATGTGACACACCTTCTGTTGATTTTCCTTCTGGAGAAAAAAGAAATCGCAGCCAAGAGAAGAGGGTCAATGGGACGCATTGACCAAACATATATGAGTCCCATGACAAAACACAGGTACTGCATTCGCCGGATTCCAAACATGTGGGACCAGCCCATGGGGCTACAGGTTGGTGGTGTGTTCCTTATGCCACAACCAACTGCATGAAAGGAGGTGCCCATGGGCAATGAAGCCACTGACCAGGGATCTGCACTGAGAAATCCCGCATGCATTCATTTCTCGTCAACCTGCTCATTGACTCACTGCGCTGAGCTGAGTTTCGCTAGTCCCTTGTCAAACATGGAGCTCCTTGCTGCAAGAAATGTAGAGACTGCTAATTTGCCAGTTCCTTACTTTAGATGAGGAAAGGGAAGCTTGCTCCAGGTGATGTAACAAAATGTAGGTGTCCTGTGTGGCTCAGTGGAGCTTCCCACCCTTCAAACTCACTGTTGGCCTGAACCTGCAGACTTCTGTGCACCCTCATGCCTGTCCTCTCCCTACGAGATCCCTGACCCCTAACCCCAAACTCTCGTTTCACTTCTCAAGAACTTCTGGCAATGCAAATCCTTCTTCTTCTTCTTCTTCTTTTAGTAGATTTTCTTTGTTTGAGAGATAGAGAGAGAGGGCACAAGGAGGGGGCAAGGGTAGAGGGAGAAGAAGAAGTAGACTCCCTACTGAGCATGGAGCCCGATGGTGGGGCTCAATTCCAGGACCCTGGGATCATGACCGGAGCTGAAGGCAGCTGCTTAACTGACTGAGCCACCCAAGCAGCCATAAAACCTTATTTCTGAACTCTGGTGTTCTCATTACCATATCTTCAGGGTCTGCTGCCCTATCACCCTCCCCCCTAATCTCTATATCCTCCACAGCCTGGATCTTGGACTCTACTGGGACCACTGTATGCATGCACACACACATTTTTGGGGTACATTTCTTTGTATGGTATGCATGCAAATGCAAATAACTCCCTCTCATGAACTATTTTGTTTTTCTAGATGCCTGATTTTACAGTGTAGCCCTAGCTACCCACCACTGCAATAAATGAACTCTGGCCTTGCTCCCTAGTTCAGAACCTGGGCTGTTAGGCCCCTTGGGTGTACTTTCGCTTCTGCCTCTGTTTTCAGTTTGGCTTCTCACCTCTACTTAACACCCTGATTATCTGTGGTAGTGGCAGTAGTTTATTCTTTTTTTAAATTTTAACTCCAGTACAACTAACAAACAGTGTTGTGCTAGTTTCATGTTTACCACAGAGTGATTCAACACCGGTATACGTTACTCAGTGCCCATCACGATGAGTGTACTCTTGATCCCCTTCACCTAGTTCATCCATCAGTCTGTTCTCTCCAGTTGAGAGTCTGGTTTTTGGTTTGTGTCTTAATTTTGTTTTGTTTCTTAAATTCCACATGTGAGTGAAATCATATGGTATTTGTCTTCCTCTGATGGACTTATTTCACTCAGCATGATACTCTCTCTAGTTCCATCCATGTTGTTGCAGTTGGTGGCAGTAATCCATTCCTGGAAAGCAGGATGACAGACCCAGGGTATCACACACACACACACACACACACACACACACACACACAGAGCAAGCCCCCAAGGTCATATAGTAGAATGCACACTAGACAAGAGGCTGGGAAGGTGGGTTCTCATCCTGGCCCCACTCTGTAGCAGCACCTCAGAAGTAAAATGGCGCCAGTAACACATGACCTGTCACCTGCCCCCCAGGAACATCGTGAAGAACATAACATGATTGTTGGGAAGGTCTTCCGAAAATAAGACGATGCTACTGAGATTAAAACTATTACAGCTATGGATTCCTATTAGAGTTTTTTTTTTTAAGAAACTTTTCCTTGAATGACTCATAATGTAGCAACAGCATAATCCTCCCCATCAAGACTCTGTCCAGGGGCACCTGGGTGGCTCAGTGGGTTAAAGCCTCTGCCTTCGGCTCAGGTCATGATCTCAGGGTCCTGGGATCGAGCCCCACATCGGGCTCTCTGCTCAGCGGGGAGCCTGCTTCCCCCTCTCTCTCTGCCTGCCTCTCTGCCTCCCTGTAATCTCTCTCTCTGTGTCAAATAAATAAATAAAATCTTAAAAAAAAAAAGACTCTGTCCAATCAGAAGTTCATTGGCATAGCTGCCCACCAGAATCACCAGCATGGCTTGTAGTAAACACACGTTCTCAGACATCTTCAGTCATCTGTGGAGCCTGAACTCTCAGCGTTGATGCAAAGGAAATGGTATTAAAAAGAGAATTCACCAAAGAATGCTGGTCCCTTAGACTTAGGGTCCGCTTTTTAAAAATAACGTGTTTCTCTGTGACCGAAGAAGCTTCATTATGATTCATGATTTTGTTATCTGTTCCTTCCTGCAGAGGATATGAGCTTAAGTGTAGGTTTTCTAACCAGCACTCTGGACTCTAACAGAGTCTAACTCTGGAGAGAGTTTTCTGGAAGGTGCTAGAAGGTTCTGGAAAAGCAGTGTGTCCCATGAACACAGGTTCATGGCAGGAATGTGCGCATGGCAGTGGCTGACTACAGGGCTTTCCTGCCGCCTCCATGCCTCTTCCCTCGTAGATTCTTCTCTGCTCTCAAGACTCAGCAGCTCAAAGAGGAGAAGTCACCGCCTTTCTCCCATGCCTGATGTTTCCACCAGGTCTCTGGTGACCTAGTGTCTCCTCCACCCAGCAGTCTGGGTACTGAGCCCTAGAGTGGAAACCCTATTTCCAGTTCCTGGATCAGTGATCTCTGCAGAATGACTTCAGCAAGAGGCACTGGGAAGGGGGAAAAGCAGAGTTTGGTAGCAGGAAACTCAGATCCCCCACAGGACACATGGAATCGTGGTGATCAAGAACATGCCAGAAAGTTCGGCCTGCCTGATTGGGCAGGAGAAATGACAGTCACTAGCAGTCATCAATAACCTTGTCACCACCTTCTTTTCAGATGCCTGCTGTCAGGCTATTCCACTTGGGAGAAATTCCAATCTTAATTGGGAGACCCGTAACATGAGGGGAGGGTTGCGAACAGCAAAGACAGAACTGGGTCTCCCCAGGAAATCCACTGCCACAGAAACAGACTAGTGTTAAAAGTCAGCGAGACCTGAGTGCCCTTCCAGCAGCTTCGAACTGGAAAACTGCCAGTCATAAATTAAGTGTTCCTAAAATGGCCTGACTTCCTCCCTCCCCTTTAGAATCCTGATGCCTGAAGTTCACGGTCAGTGTCACTTTACACTTACTGATTTGCAAGACACCCCCCCCCCCAATTCTTTATCTCTAAAATCACAAGCCAGTGGTTCTCAAAGTGTGGTCCTCAGAGCCAAGAGCATCAGGATCCCGTGAAAACTTGCTAGAAAGGCAAATTTTCAGGCCTGGCTTCAGCCCTGTTGAATCGGAAATGCCGGGGTCGGGCGAGGCAATCTCCATTTTGGTAAGCCCTCAAGGCGATGCTGATCAGCTCAGAATTTGAGAGCCCTTATGCTAGGATATCACAGGGCTCCCCTTAACATAAACACACCCAAAGGAAATAAGAACCCCTTTCTTTTTTCAAGAATCTTCAAAATCTTAAAACATTTTATCTGGGTGAATTCACAAGCAAAACACAATAACATACTGACATTTTTGCTCGATGAAGACTCGTTTTTTAGAACTACTAAAATATCACCTATTTCCCCAATACAAAAACAGCATATGACTTACAAAGTATTAAATAGGAGAATTATGGTTAAGTTGTTTTGTTTTAAAATGTGTGTCTCTAGTGCCACATTATTTGCCTGCAAATACGTCCAGCAAATCCATGACAGATGACCAGTGTGCACGGGCCCAGCATGGGCTTATGGCAATAACGTAAGACCTGCTCGGGAAAACAGAATGCAATGCTTGGCTTGCATACGGGACTTTCTGCCATCTACAGTACAGTACTATACATTTTCAAAATGGATTCTAACACGGGACCTTCTCCTTTTCCTTTCCAGTCACCAGACTCCTGCCCCCTTAACCTATACTTGGCCCAAATCTCATGGGTTTATAAATTTCTTTGGTCTTCCTACACACTTCTGCCTCCAGATAATCCCAATGCCTGAAACACATCTAGGAGAAAGTTAATAATTCAGTATCGGAAATATTGGTTTCATTGGCTTGTAGACCTTGTGATGGTTTTGATTACAAAGGCTGCCTTTACATTTTTTCCCTCTGTCTCCACGTAGGCTTCTCAAATCCTCTACGGTCCAGGTGTAGCTGGTCAGACATGAGGCAGCCATTGGATCACCTTCTGGTTATGGAAAAGTGTGGGTTCTCCGTAAGTCCCTTTCCCGAGCGTGTCCATCATGAATGGGCTAAACTTTCAGTCCTTCATCCCCAAAAACCATTGCCCCCCAGATCTGTCAGGAGAGCTAAAACGAACAAACAAAAATGTACTTTTCTCTCCTTGGGAATATTTTCTAGATTCTCATCTTAAGGGCTGATAAAAATAAGAGCTCCTATAAAATTCAGTCCTCTTTAAGTCTTCGTAATTTTCAGATAATTAAAAAATTGAAACTCTTTCAAATACTGACCTTAATAACTAGATTCATAAGCCACACTCATAAACCAATACTCATTTTGTTAGCCGAAGGGAAAGTCAGTAAAAAACGTGGGACTGGGAACGGACGGCTCATCCAAAATCCACAGAAATAAAAATCCATTTATGGCTGCACTTTCCATGCTGGTTTTCCAGGACGGTCCTGAACTTGCTGATTCATGGTACAACTCTGTGCTTTCACGTAGCAGCCAACGAGAAACGGGTGTGTTGGCACTGGGTTATACCAGCTGGAAAGAGCAGACTTAAATCTTCGAGCCTTACGTTAAACACGGCTCTTATTAAAAATTAAGTTACATAAACTTACAGCTAAATACATTATATTAAAAAGTCATCACTCCTTAATTATTTGACTCTATTTTGTTATCGTCTTTCCGGTCGAGGTAAATTCCATCAACTTGTATGGTGGAAATACTATATATATGATGGCGAGCTACTCGGCGTCCTTCGCAAACTCACATTCGATCACGTCACGTGGGCAGTGTTGGAACTGGTCGCCATGGGAGTATGTATGTTATGGAAATCAGCAAATGCTACGCATCAAAACCCTGACATCCCCTCACCAGTAGCAGGACACTCTGGCGTTCTTTCTAGCTCTCTCTTAAGGGGACTAGAACTTCTCACGGAGGCCAGGACTAGCATTCTGGACAGCACCACTGCAGGACCCATGACCTTTCCATCATTACATCGAACGGCACACATTCCCCCACCCCCTGCCCCAAGTCAGCACTGGCCTAGAGTTTCCAATTAATCTACCGATGATGTACTCTTTCTATTATCTGCTACAGCCGTTGGCCTGACTCAGAAATGGAATTATGTATGCATCAGCAAGAACTCACCCAAGAATACTCTCTGCAAGAAAAAAATGCCACTTGACATCTGCGTCATCCTTCATAATGTTCTCATAATCGGATGGATTATCTTGTTGCGTCAAACCACCACTGTGTTGTTTCTTTACCCCCATGTAACAGATGCGGAATGTGAGGTTAGGTGACCCGTCTAAGGTCACGCATCCAATAAGGTGCTCCTCTGGGACTCAACACTGGAAACCCAAGTCGTGTTCACTGGACTCCACTACGGATTACTGCTTTTATGCTGATCTGTTTTAAAAACGAGATTGTTTTTCCAAACAATCAACATCTGAGTTCACTTTTTTCCTCCATTTCCCTTTGGTTAGCAAGGCGGCCACCCATGTCCACATTTACGGGGAAAGGTCCCCACAGTCCTGCTTCCTTCTTGACCACACACACAAACTTCGTCTACACTACTACAATGTCCTGGATAAATCAGATCCAAACACACTTTGGTTCGAATTCCTAAAGATGTTGGAGGCATGTGGGCAGAATTAGGAAGTGTTCTATACTTTGGGTCTAAATTGTGCAAATCCGGGGGAAGGCCTACAGTATCCAATTTAAAGTGAATTATAATAGGTATGTGTGTGTGTGTGTGTGTGTGTGTGGTTTGCCTACCCAGCCCCAGGAAGCTAGAGAGCAAAAAAAGAAAAAAAAATTGCTACCCTTTATCAGATATGTACACATTTTATCCTTACAATATGACTACAATGATTTTATGACTAAATCCTGGGAAAAATGTGAAGAATGCTTGGCTAGATACATACTTTTCCAGTAAAAACACAACATTGCTTATTAACTGTAGCACTTGGAGGAGGCTTTTCGACATGATGTACATTTTTGTTTTAGCTCGAGACGAAAGCCTATTTGGATCTAAGTTTTCTTTGGCTTTCAGAGAAAGTTTAACTGAATGTACGATGGGGGCCCTCGGGCCTCCACGGCAAAGGCAGCGGCAGAGGACAGATGAAGTGCTAGTCCATTAAAAGGCCCCAGGCCCAAGACTCCAGCCAGGGTTAAAACCTTGAGATGTTTTCTCAACACATTAGACAGAAATAACTGTAGCAACAGCAAAAAGCAAACCCATCTGTCCCCCTTGTCAGGATTTTGAGATTGTCGACGGACTGACCTCGTAGCGGCAAAGCCTTTTGGAGGCCATGTAAGAAAAGTGAAATGTGGCGGGGGATGGAGACAAAGAAATTCTTAGAGGTCATTGGTGAATTACTAATACTGGGATCCTGAGAATAGATTATGGGGTTTCCCGTTTATCTCACCATTTTGGTGGGTGTGTGGTGATGACCTGAAATGATGTTAGGTTACTTAGCCAACACTTTCTTGGAAAGAAATTTCCCTACTGTTCGACTAAAGCTGTAAGTAAATGGGGGCCGAGGGGCTGGTCTGTGCTGAGGACACTTTACAGTAATTCAGGCTGTCAAACTGAAAGCAAACACTTTCTCAGCATTTCTAAAGACTGAAACAGTGAAAAGTGTGTTGCCTTCTAAGTATATCAGGGTTAAGTCATTTCTCTGCCTCATGGTTCCAGAAGACAGGAGGTAGATGTATATTGCGGGGGTGGGGGAGGGCGGGATAATTCTCCCTCTGACCCACTGGTTCTCAACCAGGGGCAGTGTAGTACCCCCAGGGACACTTGGCAATGTCTCTAGACATCTCTGGTTGCCGCAAGTGAAAGGGGACACCTTAACAGCATCCAGCAGGTAGAGGCCGGGGAGGCCATCAAATATCCTACACAGGACAACCCCTCCCCCACCACCCATCCCACAAAGACTTACTGGTCCCAATGTCGGTAGCGAGGTTGAGACATTTGTCCAAAGAAGACATCCAGGTGGCTAAGAGACCCATGAAAAGATGCCCGACATCACTCATCATCAGGGAAATGCAAATCAAAACCACAAGGAGATACCACCCCACACCTGTCAGAATGGCAAAACCCAACAACACAAGAAACAACAGGTGCTGGCGAGGATGCAGAGAAAAAGGAACCCTCCTACTGTTGGTGGGAATGCAAGCCGGCGCAGCCACAGCCGCTCTGGAAAACAGTATGAAGCCGTCTCCAAAAAATTAAAAATAGAAATATATGATCCAGTAATGCAACTACTGAATATTTACCCAAAGAATACAAAAACACTAATTTGAAGAGCTATTGCAGCATGATTTACTACAGTCAAACCATGGACGCAGCCCAAGTCCCTCGGCAGATGGATGGTTAAAGACAATGTGGGGTGTGCGTGTGTGTCTGTGTGTATGAGACATGGTACACACACACACACACACACACACGCACACGCACACAATGGAATATTACTCAGTGATAAAAAAAGAATGAAATCTTGCCATTTGCAACAACATGGATGGATCTAGAAGGCATAACCCTAAGTGAAATAAGTCAGAGAGGGACAAATACCTTATGATTTTCATTCATAGGCAGAACCAAAGAATCAAAACCAATGAACAAAGAAAAAAGAGACAAACAAAACAACCAGACTCTTAATTATAGAGAACAAATCGGTGGCTGCCAGAGGGGGTGCCGATGGGGGGCTGGCTGAAATAGGTAGGAGGGGACTGAGAGCACCCTTGTCATGACGAACCCTGAGTCACGTTCAGAACTGTGGAATCACCATATTGCACACTAATATATTATATATATGTAACATATAATTACATATATATTATATAATTATATATATTATATAATATATAATATATATTACATATATAATATATATAGATATGTATAGCTATATAGATAGATATATCTAATATATCACTGCATGTTAACTATATTGGAATTAAAATTTTTAAAAATAGTGCTCTTGGTGAGATTCCCTGTTCTAACGGGAGACATTCATGACCTGTTGCAAGAGGATTTTCCACTGACATTCTCACTGGTTCCCAGGTTCCCTGGGTGCCCTCAATACCTTTCTTCTCTTCTGGGACCTGAACACTCGCTTCTTATAATGTGGTCCGCAGGCCAGCAGCACTGGCAGCAGCAGACCACCAGTTACGGGTGTGGAACCCCAGGTCCCAGCCAGGATAATAGCACCTGAAAGTGTAGTTCGACCACAATGCCCGGTGCCTCCTCTAAGTTTAAAGTTTGAGAAGCACTGCGTGAGCTTCTCCTTCACCTGTCCTCGGGTCCTTCCCCATTTGTCTGTCCTTCTCCTGCTGCTCAGGCAGCGTCAACTTTTTCCACGCTGCTCCCTGATTAAGCATCTGTAGTAAAAATCGGTTCCCCTCCACTTCAACTTCTCGAGCATTCCCTCTGGCTCGGGCTCCAGTCCGGGCTCCCCGCAGACACCGTGGTCCATCCCACCGCCCTGGGAAGCAGGGGCGGCTCCTCCCTCACCCACCCCCCACACCGGGCTCCGCCCCTTCTACCCTTATTCAAAAATCCCTTCTGGGGGGTGGGGCGGGTGGCTCAGTCAGTGAAGCGGCCAACTCTTGATTTCAGCTCAGGTCATGATCTCAGGGTGGGAGATCGAGTCCCATGTCAGGCTCTGTGCTGGATGTGGAGTCTACTTAAAATTTTACAAGAAAAACAAAAACAAAAAACAAAAGAATGCCTTCTCTTCTGACTCCATGGCCAGGCCCGTGACGTAGCCATCTGCTCATATTTGTTGCTTCAAGGTACCAGCTTCCAAGTCACCAGCAGCCTTAACAGATGTTCTGGAAATGTGGCTGATGGCATTCCTATTAGGGCTCACCCTAACCATGGAATTGTTCTGTGACCCCACGGAGGGTCATCTCACACGAGGACTCCTGGTTCCTTGATTTCTTCTCCAAGAGCAACCACTACAATCACTACCTCTCCCCCCACTGGCGTTCCCCCAACTTCAGAATACTCATCGAACATTACGGTGGGCCTCTTTTGTACCTGACTCTGTGTTAAACCTATTAAAAGCACCAGACTGTCTTTATTCTCCAAGAGCTTACAGTTTAGAAGAAGAAGGGGGAAAAAGTCTTTATTTTGGCACTAGCAAGGAGCTTTAAGAATTACAAGCCAAAGAAAGGCTCAAAGAAGGTCATGGTCTGCTCTTGCTGGGGTGGGATATTTTGGCCATTTTTGTTGGCTGACACTCTAACCCAGTAGTTCCCAAACGCTGGTCTGAGAACCAGGGCCAATCCATGGAAACGAAGAAAAATAAAGACAATATAATGAATTCGTCACAATACTCAACTTCTATGATTGAAATTATATTCATCTCACTTTGGGAATGTCAAAAACATTTAAAAATATTAGAAAAGTTACTTCATGGTGTCCTTCTATTAAAACAAAGATTCGATATGTGTCTGTCAGTTCCTAATTAATTAAAAAAAAATCATCTTTGAAATCTAGCAGTGGCTCTCAAGTCTAGCCAATGAGAAGCGTGCTTCGATGGCAGACAGTCCGTGTGTAGTGGGGTTCATTAGACTTGCTTTGTAGCCACATTTGCGGGGCTCTTTATACAAGATGATATCACCAGTCGTTCTTGATGAAAATGGGAGGATTGATAGGAATTAGGTGAGTCCTTAAATGCCTCGAAGCCACCCCTTGGTTACCACCTCTAAGGAGATACGAATATCCATAGAGGGATCCAGAAAGTTGGCTTTCACTCCCTTTCCCAGGGGGCGATGGGGTTCAGGACCTTGGGGACAGTGGCCTAAATTCTAACACGCAGAGTTAAGAGGTTAAAAGTCCTTGAAACTATATGGCTTTTTGGTTTTTTGTGAGAGATGGGGTTTCACTTTGGAATGCTTCTCCCTCTTGATACTGGAATGCACGCTTTGGGCTCGCTGTGTCTAAGAGGGAGGAGGGTTGGCTCCCAGGATGGTCCGCGTGGGCGATTCCTGCTCTTGGTTGCAGAGAAAAGCTTCCTGGGGGCGCTGTCTTCTTCAGGTTGATCTTCCTGCCTCTTCTCCCCGGTGAGGGCTTCCGGTCTGGGGGGCCAGACAGCGTGTCTGTAGCTCCCCCCTTGTCACAAGCTCTCCTTGTGTTTTCAGGGCAGAGACTCAGCTGAATTTTCTAGCCTGGCCACTCTTTCTTCATACCCCGTGCTGTTTCCTCCTCGGCTAGTGTGAATCCAGTCCCTGGTCCACACCATTCCTTGCTCTGTGCTTTCTCTGGGTGGCCTCATGGACGCAGCCCATGACTCCTCATCCCTGCCCTGAAGCTTCCCATGTCACTGGCCAGATTCACAGACAACGCCTGGCCGGCTGTCTTTGAAAGCCCAGGAACGTTCAAAATGGCACTCGACCTGCTTCGTCTCCTTGACTTTTTGTATCTTTATTGTTTTCACCAAGTAGCATGCCACTTGCAGGAAAAAATTCGAAAGCAAAATAATGAAATTTTTTAAAAAATCAGATTAAGCCAAAAATAATTTTTGAAAAAAACTGAAAAGTCAAAGTACTCAACATCCACACTCATCTCTCTTTCTCCCTTCTGTGTCGGATGCATGAATGCATTTTTTTTTTTTTTCTGAATGAACATTCACTTTATCCAAGTTTGATTTTCTAACTAGAATCTAATTTTGGAGGGTATTTTCCAAAAGCATCTCGACCCCGAGTTTCGTAAGAGGCAGGTATAGACTAGAGAAGGAAATAAGGAGGTGAAAACTCTTGGATGGAGTTCTAAAGTCAGTATATTGACTTCTGAGCTCCCTTCCTCCCCCACATTCACCATCTTCTCATAAGAGCATAAAAATCGGGGTAAAAAGGAAAACATCTTCTAAGTTACCAGAAAAGTAAGTTTGGTTAGCTAAATAGGAAGCCTAAAACCCTGACAAGAGTTTAACACTTCCGAGGCCAGCAGAAATGAGCCAAATACCAACAAGACTGCCTCTAGAACACGACACCAGTGTCATCTCGAAAGTAGAAACTGGGAGATCGGGGGCTCAGACGATTTTATCTGATTTTAGCTTATTTTTATTTGAGTATAGCTGACACCGAGACTCTTACTTTAGCTGGAGATGAGATAATGAAAAGAAAAGTTTGATCACCAGCAGAAACAACCTTGGCTGGTCTTGCCTCCAGTCCGAAGAGTGCCCACTGGTGGATACATTTTGAGTCTCTCATGAAAGAAGAAATCAATCAGAAGTGACTTTTTTAACTGTTCGGTTCCCCGCAGCTGCAACAAAATCTTAACGAAAAATTTAAACTATGTTTAAATGTAACTGAGCATTTTCCTCTTCCGAAGGGCCAATAGGTCTGCCCTAGGGATCCCTGATTCTGTAATCACAAGCTGCTACATTTCCTCAATCACAGCTGACCCAGGCAGTTGAAGAAAACAACCTCTCTTGTCTGTTATTTGTTCCTAGGTCCAACACTTGCTGGTCACTTATTTCCCTAGAATTTAGAGCATTCTCTTTGCATATTAATGACTGTTCCCTTTTCTTTTTATTTGTGCTTTTCATGCAGTTTCATAAAGCAGGGCCAGCGTCCATTGGTTAGAAAGAGTTTATAGTTTTTCTAACTTGTTTTTAAAAATGGTTGAAGACCATTTAAATTGTTTTTAAAAACAACTGGCTTATAGCAATTTTCCACAAGACACACGCAACCCTCGAGCCAAGAACAACAGAAGAGGAGAGACAGAGAGAACATAAAACATTACTTATGAGAGCCTCCCCCCTGCTTAGGATCAAGTCTATAATGCATGCAAGCTTCGTTGGAACAAATTATGAAAGCTGTTTCTCCTTTCAAGTGAGAATCATTTACATGGGCCCAGACCTCTCCTACTCTCATTTATTCAACTTTCAGCTCTTGCTGCCACGAACCAGGAGCCGAGAGCATCTGATGTCAGACAGGGGCACTGTCTGACCAGGGCAGAAACGAAGAGGGCAAGGCAGCGTGGAGAAAGTCGTGGTCTCAGAGTTTCTAAGCTTTCTATGGGATCGGGCAGGAGAATGATTTTTGTTCCCCTATATCAGATGATGTCTCCCCTCTAGAGAAAAATTTTACAATACCCCAACGCTTTTTCTTGCCAACCGAAGGTGGGAGGTGGTTTTAACTCGGCCTGATTTCAAATTTGGACATAAAGAATTTTTACAAACTCTATTAAAACACTGTTTTCGATTTGGAACGTCTTGTTGATTCTATATGCAGACAGGTACAGATGTACGTGTGAACACAGAGGTGTGTAAACACAAACATGCACACACACAGCATGCACACATCACACGCTCTGCAAGACCCGGGCTCTAGCGTTGAGATCCCAGCCCCGGCAGAGAACGTTCACCCTTGTGATGTGCGTACTGCCTTCACACCAGAATCGTAAACCCAGAGCATTTGGTGCTGCCTTGTTCGACAGGGAAAGGGATGAGAACAGGCAAGAGAAGGGAATCCCAGGGTCTTGGCTCCCCAGCCCTAAGATCAGGCTTCTTCCATTTTCTAAAGAAGGGGAGCTGACGAGTTCTTTTCAGCTACACCACTTCCACGTCACATTTATTACGCTGCTTCTTGTTGGGGGTTATCCTCTGACAGCTTCTTCATGCTCCCCTGGCCCCCGAATATTCCTGGTCCTGAAAGAAGCAGGGACCTCCAGGAAGGTCTCCACCTTCTAGGGACGCACGTGACATTTCAGGGCTCCTTGTGCAGCTCTCGAAGTAAGAGGCTCTCGAAGTAAAGAAAATAAACTATGCTCCCTGCTATAGTTAAAAGAATAATGATCTTGAAAAAAGAAAAAAAAAAAAAGCTTAAAATAAATATGACAACATAGGGACACTGGAGGGAGCTCTCTACATCTACTGATAGGGGAAAAAAAATGCTGGAATTAAATACTCTAAAATTAAAAAGAGAAGTTAATGTTTTGGAGGACAGCGTGCTGAATTCTGGCTTGTGCGGGTCACTGTGTGCGTACTTGACCTGGATCTAGAGCCACAGACAATTACTAACATCAGTATAAATGTGTGCACACCGGTGGGGGCGATGGTGACAAATAAAGCCATCCTTAAACTGCGACTCCTTAGCCAAAAAAGGAGGCCAATTATTCTTGGCTTCTGCGTGACCTCTGAAAAGCCTATCTCTTTCTTGGAGAGTTCTTTTAAGGAGAGTATTTAAGAGGCAGAGGAGAATAATACAAGAAGGATCGAGAAAGTGACCCTTGCCGGAACTGGACACAGGTGCTTTGGGACGAAAGCACCCCCCTCTTCCCTCCCAGAGCCGCCTGTGTTGAAGAGGCATCTACGCGGCTCACATCTGCCCTCTCGTCCCAAACAAGGCAGGCTCTGACCTGCCAGGCGATGTGAAATCCTGGGTGAGGGGACATTTCGACACCCCGGGAGGCCCTCACAGCCAGCCCCCTGCTTGACTCCACAGTGTGAGCTCAGCTGGGGCAGGACAGAGCCTGCCTTGGCATCTCCCTTTCTTGGGTTCATCGCCGGGTTGTGTCAACCGTGTCCTCAGCCCCAACCCCTGTGCGCATGCACACACTCCCAACACATGGTATTCTGGTGCATTTCCTGTGAAACCCAGTGCTCCGTGGAGAGCACAGCTGGGCGTCCAGCCCCCTGCAAGCAAGGGGCTGCTCACCCAGGCTGGGAAGAGTTGTCCAGCCTCGAGGCACACGCTCTATTTTGTATTCCTAATAGTCGCTTTTCCAGTCTAGGCTTTGGTCTAGGAAACTTTCCCTCTCCATTTAATGACTATATACTGAACATCGAAAGCGGAATTTGCTGGGCTAGGTTGTAAGATGTCCTGGTATATTTGTCTAATTTCTCAGAAGCCAGGCTTTCCCATTGGTCTCAGAATCCCAAATGTGACCTGTCGACAAGAACTCACACTCCAACAACCCCTCCCGTGCCCTGAAGTCAGGGCATGATTCAGGGGTGAAGTGTGTTCGCCTCAAGTGCTTCTTGTCCCACATGACGACGGAAGAGAAATCTGCTCTGCGTTAGTAAGTATATTGCGGGCACCCAAAACTTAATGTCAGCCTCTGATTAAAGACACAGTCTCTACTCTTAAGGAGCCGTCTATTTATAGCATCCTCATAAAAGCTGAAGTCCTAGCTGTACGCTAGAAAGGAGTCCCTGGTCACAGTTGCATTATGCTGGTGTGCTACTTTGTATTTTTTGATTTGAAACAACGTTATTTTAATTTCCTGACCCCGGGGTTTCCATTCCAGTTAACGCCAGCGTGACACTGTTTCTCCAAAGTCCGCTATGACGTCACGCGCCTCGTTGATGGAAACGATGAGTGTTGTAATGCCAAATGCTTCCGGGGAGCTGGGCACCGAAATCAAACAGACGAGTAATACAGGAAGCAATAAAACAATCTGTCTGTAAAGCTGAGGTTTCACAAAATGTTAGCCCTGGACGAGAAGAGATCTCGGAGATGAAGGATCCCAAACTCTCCATCTGGCGACTGAAGCGCCCGGGGTGGCTGGTCGCCGTGGTTGACTGGAGGACGGCCGGGTGCGCCCCCACATCTCCCACCCTTCTGCTCTTACCTAGACCCCTCGGAGCACAGCCTGCCCTTGGCCTTGGCTAATATCCATGTGCAAAGTGCTGCTAATGTCCCGTATAGAACACTCATGAGATCCGCGCTCCTAGGAAGGCAGTACATTTACTGGGGGTGAGAGAATGCGCAGAAAATGGGGAGAGGCACCGGAATCGGGGGCCAAAGCTGTACTTCCGGGCTTTACCTCTGCTCCCTACTTCTTTATGAAAGGACGCTGGATTAACTATCCCAGGAGGGAGCGCTTGCCATGCACTGACCATCCTGGGAGGGGAAAGGGTACCCCCAAGTGTTTAGGCCATGCTTTCTTTTGCTTTAAATGCAGATAAAGCTGACTGTTCCCCAGTGGTCTTAAAACCTCTCCCCTTCTTCACTCCCCTTCTCTTCCTTTCTTTTCTCCTTCTGCAGTTTTCTTTCACGGGATTAAAATGACAGACTAAGGAAGTGGCAAATTTGGAGGAATAATGAGGTAAATAGGATTATTGGATTCCTTTTCTTTCTAAATTAATCATACCAAGAAGAACCCAAGTGAAATAATTTTTCAAGAATCTAAAGGAAACTTCTAGCGAGCCCTGTATTGATTTATTACCAGTCAATTGCTACCGAAGCTGGGTCTATTTTTAAGGTCACGTGGGACTCTGTAAGCTGAAACCCAACAAATATTCTGCATTCGTAACCTCTGAAGGCACCACCAGACTATCCGCGGGACAGACTCAAATCAGTAACCGTTCACAGCAGGAACAGGTCAGAGATCACCCCTGAGGAAGTCGTGGCTCAGAGAGACGACATGTGGTGCCCAAGGTCACAGAGGAAGTGGCAAATGGACTGAGAACTTGGCTTAAGTCAAAAGATCACATTGTAAGGCATTGCCCTTACCCCAAAGTCTTAACTTCAGGTTCATGAAATAAGTACATTACTAAACTGTTTTTTCTTAAAGATGTTCTCCCCTCAGGCTCCGTCTTGGGGATTCAAAATAACATGGATGGAACGATTGGAGTGAGATACTGATGTGCAAACCAACGGCCATTTGAATGGCGGAGACTCTTCTCCCCGTGGCGCACTGAGGTCACTCAGAGAGGACCTTCGCACAGTCAGTCTGTCCTCAGGAGCACATCACCACAGGTTCCTCAAAAACATCTGTGTCCCCCTTGGGGCCTGAAGATGGTTTCCTTTGCAATATCTTGTTTACTTATATGTCAATTCAATTAGATACTGTAAGGTGCACAGTAAAAACCATACTTCCGATGAAACTAAGAAGCAAGGAGAAGACTAAAATGCCCGAGGGCACAGTCCTGTTAGCTAGCTGTGGAGGGAGGCTCGCCACCTGTGCTCTGAAATCCCACAGTAGTAGGTTTCCATCATTGGCTCCGGTGTAGCCAGAAGCCCTATGGTTGCTGCATATCCACTGGGAATCCAGCCATGTCTGGGTGGCTCGTAAGGCAGATGGTTGACGTTCTATCTGTGCAGAGGCTACTGGATGAGGGCAAAAACAAACAGTCGCCGGCACTGATCCTTCCTGGGGTAGGAGCCATCTGGTCTCTGAAGTTCAGTAATTCTTGGACCTTCTGAAGAGCTGGTATTTTAAGAAGGCTCCAACCCTGAGTTGAGGGGTCAAGGTTCAACAAGGGGGAGATACTGATGGGGGGCAGAGTGGTGTCAATAAAAAGGGATATATATTGGGCACATCTACCAACCCAGCTGCTTGGGGTCCAGGGTGGGAAGGGACAGTAGGTTCGTAAAGAACATGAGGCAGTCATGTTTGGTGGTCTGAAGAGAGAATTTTTAACAGTGAGCAGTGCTGGGGACACGTTTCCCTATGTGTGCTTGGCCAGAGAGCACAAGAAAGACCGATTGCCAGCCCCTCTGGACATCAAAGGGCAGAAACAAGAGCGGATGAAACATTCCAAAGGGTATCCAGAGGCCAGACCCTGAACCCAGAGCGACAGAGGGAAGAGAGGCGGCGCCATGAGGCCAGGACAGGAGACTGGAAGCTGCTTAGGAGAACCCTGGTGACATCCCAAGCATGGGCAAGAGGACACATACACTGTGGGGGTGGACGGGAGATCGGGGAAGAAAGTGCCCCATATTCACAGGTCACTTCATGAGTTTTCCTGCAACGTAGTCTCAATATGGCGCATCCCTGCAAAACCCCAGTTCGGATCTCTTTTACATAAGCTGTAGTTATTTCCAACAAGGGCCTTGCCCAAGCCCTTCACATTTTCTCTCTCTTAGTCCTAAATCCAGTTCGCTGTGAAACACGTTAATAAAAAAAAAAAAAAAAAGCTGCCTTCTTACACGTTTCCCTTCATCAAATGGGTACCCTGAGACGCAGAGGAAGACTCTGAGGATGATGCAACAAAGCGATGATGTAGATCTATCACCGGAAACTCTCTGTTAGGATCACGGCATGGGTTCTGCCATTTAATTGCCACAGTAGCCCCTACGGTTTCGGGGTAAGGAGAACGACGATGATGTGGGGAGATAACTTGTCCGAATTCCCACAGCTAGTAGGCGGCCGAAGTAGAACTTGAACACAGATGCGTCTAATCCTTGGCCCCCAGCAGAGCGCCCGGCACACAGTAGGCACTTCGTGAATACCGGGAACGGAACAAATGGGCGGGCTACAACAGGGCGGGAGGGCTTCTAACCCAAGGGCGCCCAAAGGCACAAGGAGCTCCATTCTTCACCTAAATTGGTTAAATATACCTCAGTCATTTAACACAATAAAAAGTCGTTATAATCGCACAGGGTCACTGGATCGATGCTTTCTGCTAAGGAATAAATGACTCTGACTTGCTCTGACATTTATTTTCCAAAATGAACCCAGCTTAGCCCCGACATTTACAAATCAGCAGGAGGCGGGTGGCTACCTGGAAAAGTCACTGTTTCACGGAATCGTCTTTGCTTTTGCCCCCCGGGATGCAAAGCACAACTGATTCATAGAGGCAAATTAAAAACAAACAGACCATATGATAATTGTAATTGCTACCATGCACTTACTTTTTACAGCTTTTTTTTTTAAATAGGTAATCTTTTTTTTTAATTTTTATTTTATTTTTTCATCTTACAGTCTTTTTAGAGTCAAATTCAGAATCTGACTTGCAGTTTGTGTCATTTAAAAAGCTAGGAGGTCGAAGGTTGCCTGAGGACCATTTGAAAAGCTCTCAGATACGCAGAAGGCAGGCCCTTCTCGGCCTCTGTGGTTTGGAAACAACTGCCAGTTTTATAGAAGTTCTAGGCAACTGTACCCCCTGCTGTGGCCTTCAAGGGCGGGGGGCGCATCTGGGCCGACACTGCGGTGGGGGACCAGGAGAAGTTAAAGCAAGGGACAGGCTCAAGTAGCCCCTAATGCACGCTTTCGGCATCGGAGAACTGAGCTTGGGTTCAAGTTGCCTAATCACCAAAGCTTTAACGGAAATGGAGTCCGTGAAGCAGAGAAGACATGGGGGCCGGCGTGGGGAGACCCGGGGCTGCTCCTGCCGCAGCCTCTTATTCCTGTGACCCTGGGCAAGTCACAACCTCGCACCACCTTCCTTGCGCCTGATGACTACTCTCCATTTTGAAATACTGCTACTCCCCTCTGTCCTTAATTGAGGCCTCTTCCCTGGAGGAATCTGTAATCTGGTTGATGAGGGAAGACTTACTATCACCAGCCAATTAGAGAGGCAAACAACTGCTGAATGGCCTTTCGTGGAGGAGAACCTGAAATGACCTTTGAGGAATAAATCTGATTTACAAAGGCGAGGCGCGGGAGAACATTCCTCCCCAGTGCCGGCATGGGATTTCTGACCGAGACTCACTTCACAGACTCTGCTGGGCTTTTTCTGAGGTAGCAGTATTTTGGAGATTATGAGTCAGCCAGTGATTTGTCTAAACCTGTGTCAGGGGATGCCTTCTAACGTATCACTCCCTGCTTTGAGCCAAGTTTAGATGCACAAAACTTAAAGACATAAAAATTCAAATAGAGGGGCGCCTGGGTGGCTCGGTTGCTTAGGCGTCTGACTCTTGAATTCAGCTCAGGTCTTGATCCCAGGGTCGTGAGTTCAAGCCTCGCATTGAGTGAGGGTCGTGAGTCCAAGCCCCCCTACTTAAAAAAAAAAGCGCAAATATAATAAAACTCCATGATGCAATTTTTGGCTTTACTAAATTATTGTTTAAAGTCTTCATCAAGAATTTCTTTTAAATCAGGAACCGCTAATGAGTGACAAGTATGATAGGATCACATGGACTGAGGTCATACACAGCATCTGCAGAATGAAGTGAATTTGAGGTCAAGGGTTCTCTCCGTGTAACTGTCCTCTTTTGGGGGGAGAAAGGCCAATGCAGAAGATGTAAAATACTTAGGAAATAAAAGCCTAGAGGATATTAGCTGGTATTAGCTACGGTCTGTGCTCCTGAAGAAAATGACATATATCATGCATAATGCATAATAATAATGCATAAATAATTTTCATGTCTTACTGACTCTGAGGTATGGCTCTTCCTATCAATCTTACTAAGACCACATGTTACTTCAACGCTGATATTGAATGGAAGTCCGTGATAGGTTCATAATAAATGAATAAGCAGACAAAAACTGGGAAACCCAGGGCCCTGTTGATAAGAGATGCTCAGTGAGAGCCCGTGATGGGGAGGTTGTTGCTGGCAGGAAGTCCACACACAGTCAAGGCCACACGCACCTGGTATTTTCCTAGGGAGGTAGCAGGAGTCTACATGTGTGTCCGAATTCTCCTAGCCACCTCCTTGAAGGTAAAAACAAATCCTGCTGACCGCGGCAGTGTTGAAGAAATCGGCAGGGGCGGTGAGGGGTGAGGGGTGAGGGGTGGGGGGTCAGGATGGGAGGAAGGAGGGATGACACAGACCACTGATGAGGTTCAAGGGTGATGAATGTCCTGCCCATGACTGACCAGGGAGAGAAATGCAAGTCCTCACATGGTAAGGATGCTGCTGGCTCACAGCGGGCAAGGAGGGGGCCTGAGTTTCCGGCCATTCCGAGCCCCCGCTCAGGTAGATCGCATGCCTTTCTCTGATATCCTCAGAAAGAGGCCATTTCTCCACCCACCGAAGTCCAGTATCTCTTGATGGATAACGTATGGTGCATACTTGTCTGTGTGTCTCAGTTGTTCACCTCTATGCCTTATCTCCTCCCCTAAGCGGACTGTCCGCCGTCTTGAGGTTAACTTGTCAGCTTTCATTCACTTTCCCTATCGGCCAGCGTCTTGCTCTGGGGAGAGGACAAGTGGTAGCTGAACACGTGACCGAGTGCACGAAACAGAGGTTTGCTGGAATCAAGGCCGGAAACGTGCTGTGGGATCTCGTGCGCACATTCTGAGATTCTGACGCCTGATTCAGTTATAGGAAGGTTGACTCCTTGAACCGTGAGCTATGGAAGACGAAACTCTGCCAGTGACAGAGCGCTTCCGAAAAGTCTCTCCTCCTCCTGTGCGTGCTCCCAGGAATCCAGTCTGGAGCTTGCCTCCCAAAACTCAGAAGTTAGGAAAGTCGGTTTGAAACAAGTCAGGTCTTTTTCACCGTGAGAAAGACACTGTCCCGATGATGAGGCGGCCTCCTCCGCATCCTTCTTTCTTCAGGCTTTACTAACACTGCAACCCGTTCCTCCCTTTTTTCGGAAGCCCATCAGCTCATTAGAACTGGACAGCACACACCCTTCTGTGCCCAGATTTACACCGCTTTAAACTCCCCTTTCCAAAAACAAAACAAAATGAAACTCCACCAAGTAGCTAAACTATAGTCAAATGTCCATACAATTCTCCCCATGGAAACATTCTCAGGCTTTCACAAATGTAATTTCCAGCGTCCCCCACCTCAATGGACAATAGGGGAAAACGGGCCTCCCTGTCACAAACTTCAGCACCTCTCAAGGAACTAATTAAATCTCCTAGGATGCCCTCACCCCCACCCCAAGAAATTTGAGGGGTGTGCAAAATCCAAATCCAATTCGCCACCCTTCCAACAAAAGCCCTTTACTTCTACAAAGCTTCATCTTGAATTTCTTTGTCTCTTTCCCCCCACAGAGTAGTACATTTTCAAATTCCCCAAAGGTCATGAGTTTGGCAGTAGGACAATGGTGTCCCCGGGAGGGAGGACCTCGGTGAGGGACTTGGCCGCCCTCTGGGCCACGCAGTGGGGCTGTCGTCTGTCCGGGGAGGAGGCACGATGCTCAGGGTGGGGGAAGTCAGTCTCGGCAGCGGTGGGGTGGGGGGGGTGAAGTCCTAGATACCTGCCGCGCAGGTGGGGAGGCAGTGAACCAGACCTTCTGGCGTCGAGGTACTGCCCCGCAGAGCCTGCCGGGGAAGGAAAAGTCCCATGGTTCTCCAGCGGGAGAGTGACGAGGCAGGAGGAGTAAAAGGGGTCCCTCAATCCCCCACCCACACAACCTTGGAAGTGAAGAAGGGGGAGGGGAAACCACTTACGGAACACTCTGTTTAAATGTGCCAATCATGGGAGACGCCTGTGGGACTCAGGCGGTTCAGCATCTGCCTTCGGCTCAGGTCAGGATCTTGGGGTCCTGGGATTGAGCCCCTCGTAAGGCTCCCTGCCTTCTCCCTCTTCCTCTGCCCCTCCTTTCCTCCCCTCCCATGCTCTCTCTCTCATAAATAAGTAACAAAAACGTGCCCATCTCATCTGCACACAACCCTACAGCCTAAAAATGCAGTCCTCACGGCATTTCAAGACACCAGGAAGCTCTCAAGAACGTCCTCGAAATGACAGCTCACACCGTGTGGGCTCGGGGTACGGACGCAGGTCCGTCCGGTTCTCCAGCCCATGTGGTTCCCTCACACCAGGCAGCCTTCCAAAAGGAAAAAAAACTGGTTTTTAGGTACAAAATAGAGCCTGTCCATTCTGCAGGAGGGGAAAACGCGTGACTCATCCTTGTGGTCACAGACTTGGGCTTAACGTCCACTTGGTCTCAGCGTGACCCTCTTGTAACCATGGGCTCCCGGCCACACGGTGAGAACCGTGTCAGAGAAGGCCAGCTAGCGGGTCCATCAGAGGCGACCAATGTGGAAGGAAGGGATGAATCAATGTGAATCAGTGACATGGGAATAAAGGGAGGCATGAAACTGACAAGTCCATTCCGGGACTCACTTGGCAATCTTGGTCTTATGCAAGCAGCGCTTGTTAATCACATTTTTTTTTTAAGGAAAAAAAAAACACACACACTTTTCCTGTGTGACACACAAAGGAAAAGCCTGTGTGTGTCACAGGGGTCTGGGCTGTCACTGACACCGTAGCCCACCCGACCCCGTGCTGATTTCTACGTGCCCCTTAACATAGTCCGAAGCCACGATGTCATCCAGAAGGATATTAAATAGGTGGTTACTTAGACAAACTTGACATTCCTCTTTGCATTCTCAATGTGAGATCCACTCTCCATGTGAGGAAGGAAGGAAAATCAAACACTGTTCCACTTTGAGGGTTTTTTTTTTTAATGAAATATTGATTGTTTATAGAAGAGATGCTTAATTTAAGGGATAAAAGTTGAATAGCTTTCTGTAGCTTAAAGGAGCTAATTAAAATGAGACCAGGCAGAGATCACGTACTCAGAGGTGTCCCACGGCACCGCCGGTCTCCCACCCGGCTAACGCTTAGACTAGGTGTCAGATACTTGATACCGATATGATTTCTACCCTCCTCCCTCTCTCGCGGTTTGGGGAATCCTTGCCAATGCCGAGGCTTGCCATGTGCAAAATGAGGCAGTGAGATGCATCTAACCCACTGAACCGTCAGAGAGGGAGGTCACCGTGCTTATCGGTCCCTGTGAAAACCCGTCCAGCCCATCTTGGTATGATCCCTGCAGATCCTAAGCCCCGGCCTTCACTCTCTCTGCTCAGAATTCACTGTAAGCTATTATAAGGAAGCCAAAGATAAAACAGCTTCTGCATAATGAAACACTAATCCCCAGCGTGTGACGCCCACGACACAAATGAATGCTAGACAGAAGATAACCAAATGTCTAGACTTATTCAAAATCCGTTTCTCACAGCTCAAACTTGCACTCACGGCCGCACCAGCTTATAAACCAGAAACTGGTGGCGCCTGGGTGGCTCAGTGGGTAAAAGCCTCTGCCTTCGGCTCAGGTCATGATCTCAGGGTCCTGGGATCCAGCCCCGCATCGGGCTCTCTGCTCGGCGGGGAGCCTGCTTCCCCCCCTCTCTCTGCCTGCTTGTGATCTCTATCTCTGTCAAATGAATAAATAAGAATATTTAAAAAATAAATAAATAAACCAGAAACTGGTGTAGAAACACACAACTGGATGACGCCGACAACAAAAACTAAACCGAGCAGAACCTCTGCCCCCGGCCTCTTTATTTGCATTAGTGTGTGCTTCTTTATCTCTTCTCAAAGCAGTCATGCCTTTTCAAGCCGATACCGGCTTCCTGAAAATAATAAACAGTTGGAAGCCTCTGGAAGTGAGGATGACCTTTGCCCTTTCTTTTCATAAATACACCGGGAGACTGGAATATTTCCTCACGAGTCCTTCTTTCTGGCTCTTGAAAATTAAGTCAGTAAGATGGCACGATTTAAAGATCTGTGGGTTTGTAATCAGCACAATGGACTGGAAGTCTGGCTCTCGGGGTTCTAGAAGGATAATGGCAGTTTGCTATAACTCGGGCATGACACCAGGAGCCCAGAACGTGACCTCTCTGAGGTCCCCATCTTCCCCACCTTTCTCACTACCTACAATATCCCATCCTGTTTTCAGCCTATTTCTTTCACGGTTCCTATCTCTTCCTCCTTGCGCGATGGCCTTGTGTGTACCAAATTACCATATGCCTTGGCTGCTCCAACAGAAATAATAATTTTAAAGTAGGAAAGCTTAAATAAAATAAAAAGATGGCCAACTAATATTAAGCAGTAAGATAACAGTTACTATACACATGTATAACTCTAATATAAGCAGTTCTTTTATGTCTTTGTCAAGGTACCTCCTAAAACATAATTTTTTTTTTTAAGATTTTATGTATCCATTTGAGAGAGAGAGATCATGAGTGGGGGGTAGGGGAGAGAAAGACAAGCAGACACCCCACTGAGCAGGGCGCCCAGTGTGGGGCTCAATCCTGGGACCCTGATATCATGACTTGAGCTGAGGGCAGACGCCTAACGGACTGAGCCACCGAGCTTTCCCAAAACATAATTTCTAATAAAAGTAAAAAAAGAATTCGAATTCCAAAGGCCATTCCGGCAGAGGTTAGATATTCCTACGGAGGGCCATACTCATTTGTACCCCAATAGAACGTACTGATTCAGGTAGAGGGGTTTCTTTTAACGTTTATGTTTTGTTATGCAGCTGAAAGAGGGACCCATGAGTGAGTCTTGACCAGGTCCTGAGTCCTCTACTCCAGCTCTGGGAAGAGCTGGGCTGCCGCAGGTGACAATTTTAACTTACCTTTGCCTATTTAATGAAGACCAGGTAAATTGAATAATGTTTTTCTTTTTTTTTTTTTTTTAAGATTTTATTTATTTGACAGAGAGAAACAGCAAGAGAGGGAACACAAGCAGAGGGAATGGTAGCGGGAGGAGCAGGCTCCCTGCCCCACAGAGAGCCTGATGTGGGGCTTGATCCCAGGACGCTGGGATCATGACCTGAGCCGAAGGCAGACGCTTAACGACTGAGCCACCCAGGCGCCCCGATAAATGTTTTTCTCAATGGGGAAAAAAAAAACCCTCAGTTATTACCCAAAGAAATGCTCAAATCTTATCTGTTCTATAGTTATCTAGAGATTTCCTGCTCCAAGTGAGAGTTGCCCTCCCTCTTATCTCTTCCAGAAGCAAGAATCCTGTCAAGGCATGAAGAAGGGGAAATTCTGAATCATTTTTTTCCCCTAGCACAGAAGTCAGTAATGTAAACCGGATGGGAGGAAAAGATGCTTAACCTCTTCAAAAAAAGCAGTATCAGGCTTTCTTGGTCTTCCATTTTGCCCATGATGAATGGTTATTATCTAGTTCCTGTAGAGTAGTGTTTATGGATCGGGGAAAAAAAAATAAGTCTGTCAATAATTTATATGGCTGTGGGTACCTGACGTGACACAATGAATTTTCTCCAAAGGATCCTATAATTGAGGCTGAGGTAAGGTAAAATGACTTCCCCCTAAAATAATCTAAGTTAGAGAGATTTGGTTGGCCCAGTAACTAATACTACATTATACACCTGTTTTCCTCTGTACCCTCTATCTGTGTGGCCTTCAACCGACAAAGCTTTTGCTATAACCATGGACCATCCAACAGAGCAATATGTAAAACAGAAGCACAAGGGCTACGTCCGAGGGCTGATGTGGGGATTTAACGAGACGATGCACAAAGAGCCCTTAGGCAGTGCCTGGTACATATTAAGTATTCCATAAATACCAACTAGAGTTACTATCCTCTCAGAATCCAGAGTTCTATTTACTAGAGAGGTATTTCCTAAAGAGATCTCCAACATCCCACCTTTTAAAATAATCTCACTACCTACACTATCCCATCCTGTTTCCAGCCTATTTCTTTCCCGGTTCCTATCTCGTCCTCCTTGGACGATGGCCTCGTGTGTACCCGTCTGGGACCTTCGGTGTTTGGAAAGCAGAGACCCGCTTGCATTTATCACTGTCTGCTCAGTAGAATGTGGCTTAGCGCTGTACACAGCATAGACTTTTAACAAGTATTTATTGAATAAACAAATGAATACATGAGTGAATACATAAATATACGATGGAATAAATCCAAGGACCCAATTGGCACCAATCCCATCAATATTTTAATCTTTTCTTGTCTGTTTCTCTCAAAATGAACACCTTGTGCTCTTTCCACGAGCCCGAAATTGTCAATTCTCAAGAATGTACTTAAGAAAAAAGGTTGTTAAAAGGAAAACATCCATCCCATCTTGACTGACTTGACACTAGTACTAGTCGTCCCATCCCGAGTTTGGGTCACAGATAATATATCTGGGACTTTTGGAAGGTTTTTGTCATGAAGGCAAGACACACACCAATCATTTCTAAGCCAGAGTTCTTAAGAGAAATCAGAATGAGAAAGCACCCGATTACAGGTCTACTTTAACAGAGGGAGTGACAATTTTTTTTTAATGGCCTTCCCTGTTTTTCAGTTTATGAATACTACATCTAGCTACCAAACAACTGATGCCATTTGGGTTCAAAGAACTAATCCATGACTCTGCCCCTAAGGAGGCTAATCATATGTTATCAATGGCTTGTACTTAAAGGATATTACCAGTCCATGCAGGAGTACGCTGGACACTGAGATCTAAGCCCCATAAGTAAGTTTCTGGGCCACAGAACAATGCAAACTCTGTACATGATTGAACGATCCACAGGCCAACGACAATCAATTCTAGTCAAATAATAATCATTAACAATCGATACAAACGTGTACTTTTTTTACAATTCGTAGACTATTCTAGAAAGGCAGGACTTTCTAAATCTAGCATGGAATAATGATTCATAGCCTCTGGCTGGGGACTTCTAAATTTTAGATTGTTATCAAGAAGAGACAAATCTGAGCAAAATGGGACATCTATGTTTAGAATTCGATTCTCCGGTTTTCCACCTACCACTACCCTAATTCATCCTTTAAGACGTGGTTCAAAACTCAACTTCTCTGAAGCCCTCCATGTCAATTCCATCTTTAGCCTCAGGGCTCTTGAGGTTAAAAAACAATGTGAATGAATGAAGGAACAAGTGAGTGAATGAGAAGATGGAGAAGCGAGCGAGGGTGATCAATGGGAGCATGCGCTAAATCATTCTGGTTCCTCAAAAGACTCAGAAGTGAACGCTACAGTGAAGCTATGAAAAGCTATCTGGCACATAATAAGGGCTTAAAAATGTTCACTGAATGAAAGAATTAATGAACAATTCTTCCTGTTCAACTGTTTACGTCTGGGAGATGTAATTTCTTAAATTATTTTCATTGTCAAAGTAGACATTGGTCCCTTGTGCTATTATTTGCTTCCTCTAAACTATGAATCCCTGGTTCATTGTAAGAAGTTTTTGGATTTGTACAGAAGTGGGATTCCTTTTGGCCATACTCAGGGGTGCTTCTTTCCTTAGGCTTATTAAAAGGACTTAGTCACCCACCATCCTAGCAGCAGAGCACAGTGGCTTTCAGGAATGCTTGGCCTTTGGAATACAGTGGAACATGCAGAAATGCATGCAGTATATAACACGACCTAAGTAAAATCAAAGAAGAAACAGAAGCATGGGTCACTCATGAGATCTGGACGGTATGACCGAGCAATACTCAGAATTAAATCGTAGGTACTAATGGTAATGACTTGGCATAAATGATGAGACAAATTTCTCTTGGTTCCTTAGATAGAGAGAATTAGCTTGATGTGGGTGTAAGTCGTGGCGTGGAGTTTGGCCCACATGGTCTTCTTTTAGGACATTTGGGGGGATGGAAATTTGTCACATGTCACCTACGTGGGAAACTCATGTTTGTCCATAGCCCGGGACTTCACCCTTGATTTGCCCACAGAAGCCTCACCGAACCAGCTCCTCCACTGACTAGCTGTGATTTCAAGTGACGTCACTTCCCAATCCTGCCCCCCCTTCCTTTTCTATTGAATGAGGATTGTCAGAGTACACATACCTGACCACTGTTGTGAGATTCTGAGGAGTTCATGCACGTAGCTACGTTAGTATAGTGCTTGGCACATAATAACGGGCCAATAAATGCTATCTAACATCATGATTATTGTTGTAATTCATAACCAAGCCTAGTCTTAGGATAGTTCTCTTACTACCTACTCATTACTCCTTTGGGCCCAGGAATTATCCGATTTTTGTAAGTATTTTATGTTTTTACAAATATTATTGAGAACGAATGGTTTAAAATGTCCAAATGGCTTGCCATTGAAAGGACTAGGCTCCCCTCTTGCTGGGCGCCGTGCCTAGGAGTGGGCCCGGGCCTCCAGGGTGCCATTCTCCGAAGCTGCAAGGCCCTGCTCAGACCACATTCTATATCTTCCTTAGAAAAATCAGCAAGGGGCACCTGTGTGGCTCAGTTGGTGAAGTGTCTGCCTTTGGCTCAAGTCATGATCCCAGGGTCCTGGGATGGAGCCCTGTGTCAGCAGGGAGCCTGCTTCTCCCTCTCCCTCTGCTCGCCACTCCCCCTGGTTGGTCTCCTTCTCTCTCTGTGTATCAAATAAAAAATAACGAAGAAAGAAGAAGGAAGAAAGAAGAAGGGAGGAGGGAGAGGGGGAGGAGGGGGAGGAGGAGGAGGAGGAGGGGGAGGAGGAGGAGGGGGAGGAGGAGGAGGAGGGGGAGGAGGAGGAGGAGAAGAACTCAGCAAACATGGCAACCAACAGAGCAAGGGGAGCCCTGAGGAGGAAGGGATATGAGGGAAAGGTGGCTGGATGTGTACGTACAGTGAGCAACTGTCCACGTCTGCCGCTGAGGTCCAAGGAACACTTGAGGTAAGGTTGGGAGGGAAAATGGAGCCGGCGACACAGCGGAAGGAATCTCAGGGCTTCCCGCCAACATCTGGCAAAGTCCACGTCTCTCCTCCGATCCACCCCAACTCCAGCAAACACCAGCGGCCGCGTGGGGCAGGGGGAGTGACTGACAATAATGGCGGCTCCTCATCCTCTTATCTACAGAGCTTTGAAAGGATGGGCCCCCAGACTTTGGCCTCGTTGGCCTTGATTGGAAGACCTTTAGTTCTGGTGCACAGAGATGTATGGCCCAAGGATGGTCTGGGGGGATGAAACCCTTTTCTACAACATACATACACACCCCACATTGCCACTCGGGAAGATACAACCCGCAGATACTCTGCTGCAATGGAACTGCACACTTACAATGATAGAAAGTCGCACACTAGTGCAAATTATGGAAATCCTCATGAAATAAGCTGAATCCGTCGGAAATTACAACAGCACCCACGTTCCCCATAAACACGGAGTTGGGAGCAGCCTCTTCTGAATTTCACTTCTGTGGTCTGAAGGCGGCTAGAGAGAGGGCGGTATGACTTTCAAGGTCTCTGGGGACCTTCATACAAATGTGCCATCTTGTGAGACAGTCCCAGAATGCCCACCTCCTAAATAAATAGTAAAATGTGTTTACTCTCTGTATCAGTGAGCACACGCGTGTTTTCATTTAACAACAGCTCAGCTACTAGACAATATGGGGTCCTGCTGATGCCTGGACAATGTGGCGGGGGGGGGGTCACGGGACCAACAGCATCCCTACCCCACAGCTGGATATCCACATGTAACTCTGACTTCCCCCAAACTTAACTACTCATAGCCTTCTGATGACCAGAACATGAATGGTCAATTAACACATATTTCATATATTCTATGTATTACAGACCATATTCTCACAGTTAAAGGGAGCCAGAGAAAAGGAAATGTTATGGAGAACTTCATAAGGAAGAGAAAACGCGTTTCCAGGGCGGTGCTGTATTTACTGAAGAAAATCCTTGTATACATGGACCCCCGCAGTTCAAACCCATGTGGTTCAAAGGTCACCTGTGTTAGGAAGGCCGTCCTGGACACCATGAGGGCTCTGAGTAAGTCTATACAGCCTACATACGGGCAGACTTCCATAAATGATCTTGCTTCTGTGCCCCAGAGAGCTAAACCTCAGACGCAAACAACCCACGTTTACTCGTACCCCGGAGCTCACTAATTTGTATTCACTGTGACAAGTCTTTACTCTCAGACTTGAAGTAATTATTAGAAAGTGAGAAAACAGACATTACTTTGGGGAAGCTGGGACACGGCTTTATATTCTACATTGCCACCCGACAGAATGACCCATAAAAATAACTTGGAAGGCTGTGACCTTACAACCAGAGCACACACAATCCTACAGTTACCAACGGTGCCCCTCGCGTGCGCGCATGTTTTAATTAAAGATTTAAACTGCTAAGAGACAAGCTCCGAAAACATGTACACAATCCATCTGATTTTGCATAATTTCTCGTTAGCCGCGTAGCTGATTGTTGCCCTGTCTGACCCTGATTTACATGGGATGTGTGCACATTTCTTGGCTCATGGTAAAAAGCCCACCTTCACCGGGTACTAGGATTCCTCTGCCACGCACACGTCAAATCATAAGGCTCGCAGCTGGGATTCACTAGAAGCCTGTTTGGACTGGACACAATTTGGTATTTATTCACCAGTTTCATGCAACTCGAGCTGCCTCAGGAGCATGAGCTTTCCGGTTGTTTCTGGGCCTCTCGTTTTAGGTTCGTGTCTAATATGGTGGGGGAGGACAGCAGTTCTCATGCCCTTAAGGGTGAGATTGTTCGTACAAAAACTAACACCACACCTATCACCCTCGTATCCATCAGTGGTGTCATTTCAACAGCAGCAAGGGCAGAGCAGGGAAAAAAAGAGAAGAAAAATCACTTCCGGGACACCAACAGTTACAGTTGCCCGCCCCTCCTGGGATAAAGGAGGACTAAAATCCGTAAATTTCATTTTTTTTTAATTTTTAAAAATTTTTTTTAAATCCGTAAATTTTAAATAATAGATTAATAAAACTCTGAGAGGAGGAGATAGAAAGCAACGTAAAAATGCTCACACAATGGGCATTTTTCAACAAGTATTCTGAATAGAAAAAAAAAACCGTGGAGTTGAATGCTGGGGGGCCTCCTGTATATGAAGGTTACAGAATTATATTAGAAGGTGACATACCTAATAGTCCCGGGGAGGAAGGCGAGGGCAAACACATGCACATGGGGGGAGGGGGGAGTGTGCCCCCGGATGCACATGTTCCTGCAGACCAACAGTGATCACGACAAGCACGACTACGACAAATTAAAATCAGCCGCTGCTAAGTCCCACACTGATGATTTTCTATGGAGATAGAGTAAAAATGCAGTTCAGCCAGCAGTGACCTTTAAGCCCATTTCATGGCCATGGCGCCTGTCTTCTAATAGTCTCCTCTCGGCACCTGTTGCAAAGATGTGCCTAAGCAGGATATTCATCTTCTGAAGTACTTAACGGTTGGGTTGTGTGTTTTTTTTTTTTTTTTTTGTGCTTCGGTATGCAAAGAAGAATGGCAAAATCACATTCCTATTAATTCCAAGTTGGAGCAGAAGCTTGTTGCCAACGGTTCTGCTGGTTGCCAAAGGTTCTCCTTAGAGAGGGCCTCCCCACCCCCCACGTTTTGAGGTTTCAGAGATCAGGGGTAGACTCTGCATCAAGAAGGATCAGACACTCAAGCCCTCTGGCAACACCCCCTGGCGCCCGTTCCTTCCAGCACAGAGGCACGGGTGGGGATCCCAGTGCAGCGAAAGGGAGGCAGCCGGAGTCGTGGGTGTGGCCATGTGACGTCACTTACACCAAAGCCCACTCAGCTTTGTCTTGGACACCTGGTGTCACCACATAGCTCCTACTATGTGCTCTCCTCTCCTGGTACCTTCGGAAACGACTGGAAGGTCCACGGGAGCTCTAGCTGCACTTGGTGCCATTTTTACCCTTCGACTTGCAGAGCTCCCCACGTCTTGGAGAGACCCTTGACAAAGCAGGGTTCTGAGCCTCTGCACCCCTGCACCCAGGGTGGCATCAGAGAATCCTCCTCCTCCCTCTGTGATGAACTCTCACTAACAAACGGAGGGAGAAGCGATAGTGAGAGGTCCCGCCAGTCGCCAAGCTGGTCAAAAATGGAATCCACCCAACCTGGCACGCTTCCATCCTTCATTATAAAGGCCCAGTGGCCAACCCTTTTCTTCCAGGAGACCCTCCGCAGGTGGGAAAACGCTACCCAAAATGAGCGCACGGCAATGGTGGTTGTTGGGGGGCGAGGAGGGGGGTCGAATCACAAGTGGTGTACCTTAAATTTAAACAATGCTATGTGTCAATTGTCAATTATCTTAATAAAAATGTCGCATGGCATTTGATCTGAGTCAGGTAATGAATTTTGGAGAGGGAACTCTAAAATTCACTTTTTAAAAAAAAGATTTTATATATTTACTTGACACAGAAAGAGAGAGCACAGGCAGGGGGAGCTGGAGAGGAGATGGAGAAGCAGGCTCCCTGCTCAGCAAGGGGGCCCACGCGGGGCTCTATCCCAGGACCCTGAGATCATGACCTGAGCCGAAGGCAGAAGTTTAACTGACTGAGCACCCCGGCGCCCCTCTAAAATTCACTTTTAATGAAGGGACAATTAATGACAAGGCTGGCGCAGGGGAGAAGCCTCACAATCACACACCAACCTCTGAATGTTATTTCATTTAACCGACAAGTGTGAAAACTGAAATGCGCCTCTGATCTCTTATGCTCAAGTATGATCTCAGCCCTCCAGAAAGCGGGGGCTCTGCCTAGAGCTCTGCCTAGAACTCAGGTTTTCTGACTTGCCATTTCTTTTGTGATTGTTGCTCCGATGTAATTGCTCCTACAAGCTGAGTCGGGGCTATGGGCTCAAAGGAACACAGGCAAAGACACACATGAGCGTGTGTGTGTGCAAGTGTGTAGGAGTGGGCTGCACACTCAGCCGTTTGGTCCTCTGGAACCACCAACACCGCTCATCTGGAGAATCCCAGGAGGCTTTTCAGCCTTGCTGGGAACCTGACACGGCTGACCGTACCTCTCCATTCAACCCAGGCTGCACAGGCAAACCTTGTCTATTTGATATCCGTATCAAGTGGACCCACCACCAGGCTTCGCCCAGTGTTCCCGGCACAGGGACACAGCGGTTCATGTCCCACTACAAACTGGCTATTTCTTGGAGAATACACTAGAATTCTCCATGCTGTCCTTACCCACCCTCCCGGCTAGAATGGTGGTGAGAGGAATGTCCAGAGAAGCCACTGGAGGATTTCCCTGGGCATGGCTTTGTGAAGGAGAATCAGCTGGGATTTCTGAATGGATCGGGGGCCAAGGTGAAGAGGAGAAGAGAGATGCGTTCTCTCTCAAGGAGCCATTTAGAACCTTCCAGAAGATTCAGAGCAGCTCTGGCCTGGCTGGAAGCAACCCCACCCGTGGTGCTTTATCTCCTCTGAGGACCTTCCAGAACCATGTGATGACCTGGGTTGGTGGCTCTCTGCTTCACTGTGCACCCAGGGCCTCCCATGAACATGGATTTCAGGTGCCTTTGCAGACCTTTATCATGTCCCCATTACATATAAAAGTAATCAACCAAAGCAGAACAATACCCTCGCTACTGCCTTTCTTCTGTCTAAAATGCTACAGCAGTGCCTCGGTGGCTCAGTTGGATATAGATCTGCCTCCTGATCTCAGCTCGGGTCTTGAGCTCAGGGTTGTGAGTTCAAGCTCCATGCTGGGCGTGGAGCCTACTTAAAAAAATAAAAATAAATAGGGGCGCCTGGGTGGCCCAGTCGGTTAAGGGTCTGCCTTCCGGCTCTGGTCATGATCCCTGGGGATAGAACCCCGAGTCGGGCTCCCTGCTCAGCGGGGAGCCTGCTTCTCTCTCTCTCTCTCTGTCGCTCCCCTACTTGTGCTCTCTCTCTACAAAGCCCTAGATCTCCTAATTCTTTTGTATTTTAAAGTGCACAGATGCTTGATTTCAGGGTTCCACAGACCAGAGCAAAAACAAATATCCTCAAGTACCTTTTGTCTTAGGATCCCTGCGCACCCGCAAACTTCGCATTGGGGGAGGCGGAGAACCCATTTCACCTCCACTGTGCCGCACCGTTGGCCAAAAGTGACCCACCAAGCACTTGCATTCCTCACTCAAGTACATTTGTTTAAAATGCCTTTTTTTGTACAGCAGCATTTTACTGGGTTTGCCTCTTAACTTACTGTCTAGAAATGCCCAAACACATTACCCTGGAGCACAGAGTCTGGTTACAGGGCCAGCTTGCCCAGCAGTAAGCCACAGAAAAGCAGAATCCACACCCCTTCACCGCTGCATTCACTGTGCCTTCTTCACCATCCTTCAGATTTTTCTTTTGCCTTTCCAACAGCAGACTTCAGATGTTTTTATAAAACCTTTCCACTGTAAAATGGGTCCCGAAAGCTTGAGCATGGACATGTCTCTTGTAAACACCAAGAGTTTATTATTAGCTTTACTTTTGGGTTCTCATGCTATCCATCCTGCTCGAGTTACTCACTTTTCCAAGTTTAGGAAGGAGAAGTCATACATGGGAGCGGGGGGTGGGGACGGAGACCCCTTGAAACGCGGCTCGGTCCCTGGTCCCTCCCATGCCAATGCCAGGCTCCTTGGGTTGACCACAAACACAGCGGCATATCAGCGTGGTGGCCCGCATCCCAGAGCCCGTTTGCCGGGGAGCAAGGGTCCTATATTCGGGAACGAAGGGAGAGCACTCCCCGACTCGGCAAGATGACTTTATAGTGAGACTTCAGAGTCAGCCTTCAAGGCGCGCAGACCCGTGTTAACCGCGGTCTGCCGCAAGCATATGGGGAAAGACGGGCGGGACCAGATCACAAGGTGGCATATTTGCCCACAACACTGCGCCAGTGGCGTAGCTTAGAGAGAGCGAGAGGCAAGGCATCCATCCGCTATCTCACTCTGGAAGGAGGATCATTCTGGGGGAAATCTGCAAATCATGTGAGGACAGAAGGCAATACTGCTTTCAAGTTCTGAGCACTGAGCCATTTGGGGGGAAGGAAGTGGAGTCTGTCATTCATTCTGACAGGGCTTCTTAACAGGAAGGGGGGGGCGGGCGGGCCGGGCGGGGAGGCGTCGCGAGAGGACAGAAGGGTGATGCCAGCCAGGCAAACGAGAATGAGAAATTGCAATTATGGACCTTATGGAAAAGCTGCTGGTAAGCCACCCTGGCCAAAGGAAAATGTTGATTGGACCCATTTTCGGAGGGAAACAGACAGCCCTTCTGCAAGCAGAAGGGTGACAAATCTCTAGGAGGAGGCTGTGTTGTTCATGTGTGAAATGGTCTCAGCCAAAGAGTAAAAGCGCCAAGCCATGTATGTAAGCAGGAGCCACCTGGCCTGCGTGTGGCGGTGGGAGAGGGGTGTGTGTGTGTGTGTGTGTGTGTGTGTGTGTGTGTGTGTGTGGTGGCAAGACTTTGGCGACAAAACCACTAGCTGAAAACTCCAGACCATTAAACTAAACAGGTCTTCACTTGTACCCCTCTCTCTCTTCTTTCTCCTTTTATTCTTTCTGGCTTCCCCCTCCCCCTCCCATTCTCTTGCTGCCTTAACCTCCCATTTCTATATGTATCATCTCAGGAGACGAGAAGATTAAAAAACAACAACAACAACTGATAGTAAAAAACCTGACACGAGGCAGGATTCCAATGAAGCAAGCAAAGGACAAAGTCGGAGCAAGCCTCCCTGCGACCCCATCTGAATCCTCCCTCTCCCCAGAGTGGATGCTCAGGGGCTGCCTGGGGGTCCTGGGGGGTGGAGGGATGGAGGGACACGAGGGATTTTTGTGGCAGTGCATGGTCTAGGTCCAGAGCTGGAGCTCCGTGGCCTTTGATGGACGGGGATATGGTCAACATTCCTCATCAGTGTTTCTCCACCTCGGTGCTACTGACATTTTGTCCTGGCTAATTCTCTGCTGGGGGCCGGGGGGCTGCTGTCCTGTGCAAGACAGATGTCCCAGCAGGTGGAATCAGAACAAATGAGATAAGTTTTACGGAAAGTTAGCTCATTCCAAGTGAAAACTACTCTCTTGTTTCTTGCATGAAGGTTAAACACACACACACACACACACACTGAAAGACACACGCTCACACACCTGATAACGATTATAAAGACTCTAAGAAAAGATCGTTCTCCTTTCTGATTTTTTTCATATTTCCTTCTACCTGACCTGCTGCGACTGCGTTTCAAGCCGGAGCACAGCGTCAAGGGCTCCGTTTTTAAAGTGACCTTAGCTGCCTGCAGTGTGGAGGGGGCATTAAAGCCCTCGAAGCCTGGATGGGAACATTCAGGCAGGATACAACTCCATTCTCTCATTCAGCTTCTGCAAAATAATGTTGCATACATATGCATGCCTTATAATCGGGCTCTGCTGTCTGCACCCAAAAGAGAAAGCAGACGCATGAAGACGACTGAAAATGTATTCCGTGGGGCTCTGAGGTTGTTTTGAAAGACTCTTGATTCCTCACAGATTTTCAGTGACTAGAGGGATGGGGCTGTGGGAGGCGAGGCTCGCTGCACTCTGAATTATTTAGCTGACTCAAACGAACAGATTTCGCATTGCTCAATGTACCTGATATTGACTTCGCTGTTTATGGATCGGGTCTTTTTTTATGTGTAAAGTACGGTTGTGAGGGCTGGAAAGCATAAACAAGGCACGGCCCGTTTTCTCTGGTACACTGGGACGGCCAATAAATAGCTAATCTCTCTCAAGTGTGTATGCGCTGTTGTAAGAGCTTTACGTTCATTCAGCCCTCACAAGTCTGCGAGCTAGCTTTTATTTAACCAAGTTTGCAAAGGAGGAAACTAGATGGAGAGGTTAAGTACTCAGCCCGAGTACAGTGCTAGTAGATGGCGGGGGGGCGGAGGGGCGGGGGGGTGAGGGGGCAGGGGGGGATTTGAACCCAGGCAGGCTCACTCCAGCGCGCGCACATCTAACCATCAGCCCAGCAGTGCTGGGCTGCCTCTTTCTGCTCAAAGAGTCACACAGCGAACTACACCAACAGGCAGGCGGTGCTAAGTGTTATAAATAGCAAAGAAGTACAAAAAAATAAAAGGGATCTGGGAACCCAAAGGAAGTACAGGCGAGCTGGCTTGGGGGTTACACGGGCTTGTGGAGGAGACAGATGTGAGTGGGGTGCTGAAGTAGGGGGAGAAGCTTCACAGGCTGGGTCAGAATGAGGGGCACATGGGTGTGAATGTGCGAGGAACGTTGGAATTACAATGGGAGTTAGGCTAGGCTGGAAGGTCGGCAGTGCCTACTTATGGCGGGGTAAGGGGGAGGGAGGAAAGGCTGGGGGGGCTGATGGAGGTCACCTTAGCTACCAGTCACTGCACCTGCTCCCTCCTCTCTGTGTGCGGAGAGCTCGGGGGTTTCTGATGGGAGCACATCTGGTCTGCGGCTCTGGTGTGACTCTCTTCCCGAGAACCCTAGATTTAAACTCTGCCCTACTATTTCTTCTCCGTAAGACACATCCCATCATTTAAACTCCCTTTTCTCTATGGGCGGGGGGCCCCCACATCTCTCACAGACACCGCCACACACGCAAAGAAAGACAGCAGGTGCTCAAGAGATGCCAAGAGCCCTTTTAGCAGAAAAACAACAACGACATCGGAATTTCTCTTAAAATAACAGGATCCGGGTTTCTACAGTTTTAATCCTGTGTGATCCACATGAGAACCTCAAGCAGGCATTACCATCTCCCTCTTGACAAATGGAGAAACAGAGGCAGGGATAGCTAAGTGCTTCCTTCCCCAAGATGACATGGTGTGCCAATGGGGGTGCACACCGAGGTCTTCGATTCCCACTGGAAGCCAACTGTACCAAATCACATTTTTAAGTACATGTGCCCAAGAGGCTTGCTGCTCAGGCAAGATCACAGTGAGTTTCAGAAGTGAAGCAACCAGATTCGCCTGGAATGACACCATTATTGTGGCGAGTTAAACGCTGAACAGGATGGGAGTTAAACGTTGAAAGGAAAAAAGGTCCTCAAGCTCACTGATGAGTGGCTTGGACTCACAGTCCCCTGTGCCCCTCCGGCTGGTATTGGAGGGAAGTGCTCGGATCAGGGGTGAAGGGGGACATCTGCCCACCACTCTATTCCAAAACCTGAGCCCCCAAATCCCTCACGCTTCTGATTTCATCTTCCAGACCACAGCGACTATGGAAATAAAGCTATGCAGTTCGTTCAACAACAATCAAAAAGGAGGAAGGAAGGAGGGAAGGAAGGAGAGAACAAAACAGGAAAAGACCGTGAGTTATTGAGAGCCCAGTCTGTGGTCTGCAAAGCTGACAGTTATTATGCGTAATTAGCACAAAGCAAGGTTCTGTATACACACTATCTCCAGACATGTTTTTGAAACAAGGGCTTTGCCTTTTACCACCAATAATTTGTCTTGTTGTATGTTGTTACTTACACAGATGTTCCATAATTTTTTGCATATGGCTCAGCCAAAGAAAGCTTTTTCCCCTTCCATTTTTGGGAAAGATGCAACTGCCTGTGTGAGGGAGAGGAGAATGTCTAGTTTTTACATCATTTCTATGGTGATGATGGGCTGGGGGTGGCTGGGGCGTGCGCGCGCGCATGAGCGCGTGAGCGTGTGTGTGTGTGTGTGTGTGTGTGTGTGTGTGTGCGCGCGCGTGTGTGTGTGTGCGCGCGCGCGCGTAGTAACAAGATTCTCCGCCCAATCCCGCGATTGCATTTTACCGCACTCTCTTTACTAAGCCATTCGTATGGGATTTGAGAGCACTCTTTACATCCAAGGTTCGTGGCATTTGCTGGGATAACACATTATCAAAAGCATCTCTCCAAAGGGCCTGAATATTTACAGAAGGAAAAAAGTGGATACATGGGAGAATGCTCCTCTTTCTTGGCAATCTTCACAACTGAACAGAGCAGAGCCTCCCTGTTCCTCTGACGCCCTCGGCGCAGTCCAGTATGCACATATACGGTATCAGAGGACAGCTCTGCCTGGCGCTTTCTCGGGAAGGAGGGTCTGTCTGTGCGGATGTGGTTTATTTTCAGGGCGTGGGGGTGGCGGCGCTGATATCAGAGGGCGGGGTGGATGAAATCCAAGCGTACTGGGGTTTTTACAATAGAGAAAGCCAACGGGCCGAAGGGATGGGGTGGAGAGGGGGGCGAGGGCAGATTAAAAAAATATACATCTCTTTTATTGCGCTACCACCAATTGAGAGAACATTCTGTTGGGGAATGTCTGCCAACGACTTTTATTCAGTTTGTTCCACCCGTTTTATTTTTAAACCCAAGTGCAGATTTTATTCCTGGAATGTTATAGAATTGGTGTGGGCAGAAATGGGCAAATTTACTTCAGAGGTGTTTTATAACAACTTGGAAAAGACCCTCTAAAATTCTCCAAGTACATTTCAGGGGTGAATTTCATTTCCTTTCCCTTCTTCAGAAAGCTACTTTGGTGTTTTGTTTTATTTTTTTTTTTAATTGCATTTTACAAAGTAAAATATGATCATCATTTTGAAAGCATTTCAAAACAATGGTACAATCTATTAGGTATTTACTATAAGTTAGGCAGCTTGGAAACAGTCTACATACTCTCTCTCCTTGAATCCTCACAACTACCTTATTATGCCCATGTATGGGTGAGAAACCAAGGTAGGGAGGCATGCCAGAAATGAGTTCAAATACAGATGCTGACAATACCAAAATCCTTCTTAGCCAGGATGCAATTACGTTTCCATGTATCAAAGTCTGGCAATACATGCTACCACTAGACTACTATTTATTATTCTAACAGGATGGTGGCAGTGGCAAAAGCAGATTACTTGGCCTGCTTTTCTGATGAGAGACCCTGATGCAGTCAAAGGAGGCTTACAAAAGTCTGTCCAGTCTCTGGGCAGGAGTTTTAGGGGTGGGCGTGGTAGTGTCAGGAGTGGCAGAATTGGTGAGCATATAGCTATTTTGAAATGCCACGGCACCAGAACCAAAAATTGCTCGTCCTACCTTGGCAACATTAAAGACGGATAGAATGTCCCTCCCAACCTCCCCCCACCACCCCGTCCTCCAAAAGTATTTACTTCAAAAATCGATTTCCCCTGTCACTATTTATCGCTGCATTTTGCTTGGTGGTTCTGAGAAACCGCATGGAAAATCACAATGTTACACTTGTTAAATTGACCCTGCAGGGCTCTACCACTAGTACATGCATCATCCCAAGAGGTAAAAAGGCAAGTCTGCCAGGCTCATGCTGAGAATATCATCATGAAACCAACAAGGATATGCAAATCTGTCTGTTCTATAGCTCATTTGCATAGTTTTTCATTGGTTTTGTAGAACCTCTACACTAAATGTCAATTTCCTTTTCTTTCCTAAAGCTTATTAGCTGTGTGTGATGTTTACAGCTTGAAGACCAAACAGATTTAATAGGTAAAACAGTTAAACGATATAATTAAAAAGCATGTGAGGAAGGGGGGAAAAAAGAGAGGCTCTGATGTAGATCAAACGCCTAGATATACTTGTGCTGTTAAAATATGCTTTCCAAGTTTGGAAGATGCAAAGGCTTCATGCATGTCTGTGCACGCATAAGCACCACCACAAAATTTGCTTAACCTATTTTTTTTTTTTTCTGCAACGATCTAGAAAAAGCAGAGAGATGTGCTTACAAACTACCAAGGGCTTGAACCTAGTTGCTGAGTACACATTTTACTCACAACGAAATCTGAATGGAAGTCCGCCAACGTCTGGGCCGACGTTCAAACATTCTGAGTTTCTATGTATTCCAATCTCTCAAAACTCATGTTTTAAAACTCTTTTGATATTTTCTGAGGCACTACAGAGATAAATCCTCACCTCTCAGTTCAGAGCAACATGCAACAATCATACTCTGCTCTCGAGATGTGCAAAGGCCTTTCACTCTGCAGCATTTAACTTCATCTACAGCATCAATACCGGACATGTTATGGCTTTTGAGCCAAATTATTTTCCTCTGTGCATCAGATTTGGGAACTGGGTGGAAAGGCAGGTTTGGAGAAATCTTAGAAACATCTGCAAATATTGAAAAAATAATTACCTAAATGAGAGGCAATAGCTTCTTTTATTTTATTTTTTTGCATTTCACGTGGCAGCTGAGTACAGTACCTACTGCTGTTAGTCATTGTTCAACGGCTCTGCCAAAAGGCAATTGGTGATCCACACCTTTGGAGCTTTAATACTGGCATCTTTAATACAATTAGCTGACACCCCCAATTGCACATGGACTGCAGGAGAAACAGCTGCTCAAAATCCAATTAAATGTGATAGTCGGCCTTAATAAAGGAAGAAAAGGAAAACCAAGTGCTCTTAGTAAGAGATCTTAGAGGTGGGTAAATAACAGCGACTTGTCACTACAAACAAGAGAGACGCCTTTTTGGGTTATGCGTCTTCTTGCCACATGCAGTCCAGGTAAGGCCGCCATAAAACACCACTGGCAAGTTTTAATACCTTCGGGGCTGCAGACACATTTGTGTGTTAATGGAATTCAGCTGTGCAGCTCCTTACTGTCAAACACAATCCATCCTGTTTTAAGTTCTTTCTTTTGTCTAATGTGATGGGCAGCAGGATGCAACAGGTTGCATAAAACAGCATGGAAGAGGGCGTGTGAGTGGCTCAGTGGGTTAAGCGTCTGCCTTCAACTCAGGTCATGATCCAGAGGTCCTGGGATCGAACCCCGCATCGGGATCCCTGCTCAGAGGGGAGTCTGCTTCTCCCTCTGCCCCTCCCCCTGCCTGTGCTTGGTTGAGCATGCGCATTTTGTCTCTTTCTTGCAAAAATAAATTTAAAAAATCTAAAAAAAAAAACAAAAACACAGCATGGAAGAGAATGAAAATAAGAAAAGTCTCAAAGTAAAGGCAGAAATGGTGATGCTCCAGCCACAGTCTGCAGACCTAGGTCTTGACAGCTCTCTGATGATTTCCAAAGCTCAAGTGAACCACAGATTGGCAATATGCCTCTATTTCCTCATCTGCTACAAAAGGGTCACCACACAACCCCTAACCTCAGAGAAGTTTTGCAAAATGGAGAGGCTTACGAAAAGTGCTGTGAACATGAGTGCCAAACTATTATCTCATAATTCAATGTGCCCAAGTCAGATGGAAACAAGTGAAACCCCAAATTAATTTGATACCATATGCTATTGGTTGCATTTTCCAAAAGCCTTTGAAAATTGGCATTTACAATATTTGTGGGTTCATCCCTTTCCGTGTACAGAAACATGTGCACACATCCAAACAGACCCAGTTAAATCTTAATTATCCAGTGGGGGATTATCCAAGATTCTTACTGTTTCTCCCTTTTCCTGTTGCCCATTTTTTAGATTCTCTGGCAATTCCCCCATGATTAAGAAAAAGCATGCAAATCAATCAGTCCTTTTCCTTATTCATTGTCATTTCAATTATCTGTGTAGCCTTGACCTCCACTGGTGTGCATTACGTGAGGACATGATATCTGTACTCACAGCTAGATGTAAACATTTGTCTGTATTATCAGGAAATGAAGTAGTGACCTAAATTAACTTAATCCCTCTTCGCTTTCTAAAACTTTATGGTCCTACCACCCTGAACACGCCTGATCTCATCTAAAACTTTGCTTACTGAATGGGTATTTTGCTAAGATTTGTCACTTCAATAGTTTTAGATCTATGTACCTGCCTTTTCATGTGGAGAATAAGAAGCACATTTTAACCTTTCTTTGATGACTCAGTGTTAGCAATAACCGTCTATCTGTTATGGACTTATACTACACGGCCCACTTTTCTATCTGCTTTTGAATATTCTTCTCAATTCATCTCCACTTTACCTTTTTTTTTTTTAAAGATTTTATTTATTTGACAGAGAGAGAGAGATATCACAAGTAGGCAGAGAGAGAGGAGGAAGCAGGCTCCCTGCTGAGCAGAGAGCCCGATGCGGGGCTCGATCCCAGGACCCTGAGATCGTGACCTGAGCCGAAGGCAGAGGCTTTAACCCACTGAGCCACCCAGGCGCCCCTCCACCTTATCTTTTTACCCAACAAATCAAATATTTGTGGATCCACTCCTGTATGTCAGGCACCAGGCTGCTGGGAGGTACAGACTGAATGAAGAAAACAGGCATGGTCCCTACTTTCATAGAGCTTACATTCTAGTTGGGGGAGAAAAGACATAAATGACACAATCACCAAATAAATAAGCTTATATGTGAAAATGGCTCTCAGAGAGACGTACAGGGTGATGGGGAACGTTTGAAGGTGGTGTATGAAGGTCAGGGAAGTGGGGGGTCCTAGAGAGAGGTGTGGGACCTAAGTGTGGCAGTGGAGATGGGGAGAAGTGGCAGACTCCAAAGATATTTAAGAGGTGGGATCAGTAGGACTTGGTGACAGAGAGGGACATTTTGAGGGTGACTTTTCAGGCATGTGTCCTGGGAAAGTGGATGATACCAGTGGCTGAGCTGGAGCACAGGAGCAAGAAGAGATGGGGAGGGGGGTGGATGGGGTTCAAATTTTGGCCTTGAATGCGTTCAGTAAAGGTGCCTTTACGATATCAAAATAGAGTAGGCAGCTGGATATACAGGTTCAAGTTTGTGAAGAAACACCTGGGGGTAGAGATGCAGGAGTCTGCGTGCAACGCCAACACGTAGGTATGGAGAGCGTACAGAGGAGGAACACTGAAAACCCCACGAGGAAGAGCGGACCAGAAAGGTAGGATGGAAATCACAAGGGAATGGTGTTAAGGAAGCCAAGGGAAGAAGGTGTCCCTGAAAGGAGGGGATGAGCGACCCTGGCAACGTTATTGAGAAGTCAAGTAGGACGAGAACCAATGACAGGGAAATCACAGATGACTTCAGCGGGGGACAAGAGTGTGGACTTGAGTGGGAAAGACCCAGCTAGAGCCCGAGGAGGAGTGTCTGTGGACTGCCTTCCAACAGGGGCAGCACAGTGTCGTGGTTGAGGGTGTAGGTGCTGGTGACAGGCTGTAAGGCTCATGTTCTGACGCCCCCATTTAGCTCTGAGACCAAAAGACAACAGTGAATTTCTCTAGAGCTCAATTTTCTCACCTGCACACTGAGGGAAAGAACGCCTACCTGTTGGGTTGTTGGGAGACTTAATAAACACAAATCACTTAGCACAGTGCCTGACACGTATTAGTGGCTCAGCTGGTCTTTTATTCTTGTGGACACTCTCTTAACCAATTAAATTTAGTTATGGAGGCTCTACCTGTCAGGCATTGTATTAGACTCTGGGACAGAATGTTCAACAATAACAAAAACGAATTATCTGTCCTCATGGAACTAAACGTGCAAAAAGGTTCACCAGGAAATATTTTCCACTCAGTGCTGATACACCCTAAGGAGGAAGATAAGCAGAAAAGAGGGCTAGGGCAGTGGTCTAGAATACAATTTTTAGAACTCTGTCAAGAGAGGCTTCATAGGGACAGTGACATATGAACAAAACCTTGAGAAAATGAAGAAAGCAATGTGGTGACTTCGGGAAGGGTGATTCGGGTTGAAAGAGGCACAGAGGTCCTGGGGTGGGGCCCCCGCTTGGCGTGGTAGAGTAAGAGCATGGCGGGCACCTGGGTGGCTCCGTGGGTTAAAGCCTCTGCCTTTGGCTCAGGTCCTATTTCCAGGGTCCTGGGATGGAGCCACCACATCAGGCTCCCTGCTCAGTGGGGAGACTTGCTCCTCCTTCTCCCTCCACCTGCTATTCTGCCGCTTGTTCCCGCCCCTCAAATAAATAAATAAATAAATCTTTAAAAAAATGGGTCTGACTTCATCTCAGCTCAGGTCTTGATCTCAGGGTTGAGTTCAAGTCCCACATTGGGCTCCACACTGGGTATGGAGCCTATTTAAAAAAAAAAAAAAAAAAGTTCTTCTTTATTTGTTCTCCCTTTTATCAGATCCCTGATACTCAACATAACACTAGAAGTGCTCTTGGGTCAAGGTTTCAAAGTTGTCAAGAGAAAAGTAAAGGAGATGTTCAATCTCTCTCCCTTGTAGTCAAAATGAGTTAGGTATTTAGAAACAAGGAGCCTACTCATCTTGGCAGGTTAACTGAAGAATGCCAAGGTACTTTTCCTTCTGGAGACGCCCATACTTGGAACATATATGATTATAGGACTAGTTTGCTTACTGCTTTTATTGTCTGCTTTATCCAAGACGGATTTATACTTAAAAACCCAGCAAGGAGAATGCCAGAAAATATTTTGCCAGAATAAAATGCCAGAAAAATATTTATGATATAGACAAATTAATTAGCAGCCTTTCTTAGGTAAGCAGGCTACCAAGCAACTCTTAAAATAGTACAATGGAGAAAAGAGGTTGGTGGTTATGTGTGTAAGCTCTCATCCTGGTACCTGGGAGGCCTCCATCACACTGAATGAAGGAATGACTGTGTGAGAGGAGGAAGCAATTCAAGTTACTATTCTAGTCTCTCATGTGAGATGGGGATAGAGTTGAATGGAATCATTAGTGGAATTTAATAAAGAAACCTTCCAAAAGAGGAAAATCCAAAGTTCTCCTTTCATGACTGAGTTTCTCAGAATCTCACTGGATCTAAATTTAAACTCCACAGGAAGCAGACCCTTTGCCAAAAGTGCCAAATGGAACATTCGTGGCAAGCAGGTTTGCCGATCCTGTCTTCCACACCATGAAGGGCCTCAAAGAATTTGAAAAGGACAAAACAGAAAAGAGCATATCATTCCTTTTGTGTATTAATACCTAGCGATTAACAGCTGAGAAGAAAAATGTGATCATTAGTGGAAATTTGGCAACTACATTTCAAAGTTGTAACAAGTCACTTCTCGGAGGTAGGAACTTCCTGGGTTTTGGGGAGAGAAAAGGTGGAAGGCTGACTTATTTGCCCAGGTCATTAGAATGTGTGTCAGGAAGACCCCTGGGGCTTTTCAACCCCAGAGCCACCATTTACTGAGAGCCCACAGTCCCAACCCATCCCAACCTCCACATACATTGTATCTTTTGATGGATTGCAACCTGTTGACTTCGTTAATCTAGAAATGATACATGGGAAAATTCCCTTCCTATATACTCACTTCAAATAAATGCCAAATATGGCTAGTTTTCTCTTCAAGAGGTAATAACAGTGGTCATAAAAGTTTTGTTTTTCAAGGCACTTTATAGTTTTCCTTACTAAACTATTTACTAAAAATCTCATTGATACCAACTTTTTCCCATTGGAAGTATTTTAGCTTGAATCTGGAAGGATGGCATTTAGCAAAACCATCTTCTCAAGCACTGGCAACACTATGAAAAGACTAGAGCCTCCCAGAATCCCTGCTCCCCTCCCCCAAGAAGAGCAGCAAAGCTAAAAATAAAACTGTGGGGCTAAGTAGCCCATAACCTTGAAAATACTAACAGGTGTGGCCAAACCATCTCAGCTCTAGAGCTCAGTGGCAGTGAGAGCCGGGCAGGAGAAAGGTGGACCAAAGGCAGTGAGCCTCCGCACGCTTTCAAACAAGAAGCCCCAAATCTCCAAAAGGTCCTCATTGGGAGGTAAGCAGATTGGTGAGCTATTTTGTGACCAGGAGCATAACTGGCATGGAGTCCCACAGAATCCAGTTCGTGAGGTGAGTGCAAGAGACGGTAGAAGGTTCAACAAGTACCTGCGTGGTACAGAGCTACAATAAAACTAAGCTTCCTTCCACGACTCAGCTTCAAGGAGGAGAAACTTTTGAGGGTAGAACCCACCTTGAGGGTGACAGTAATAACAAGGTCCAAGAAAAGGGAAGGGCAAAGACAAGCGAAGGGAACAAAGGAGACAGAGCTAAGAATGTATGGACCTTATTTTGTCATTTCATGGGAACAAGAGAAGAGGGAGCTCTAGAGCTTAGAAGCTAGAAAAGCTTATCTGGCCCATCTCTTGCCCCTCTTGAGGAAAATTCATTTCACTTAAGGAATGAGTACCGAATAGGATTGTGGTCAAATCCAATGCACAGTGATTATGAGGGGGGTTAAAAGAAATGGAATAAAGATCAAAATAACATTCTTACCACAGACACATGCCCCAAAACAGATGAAACTTTCACATTAATACTTCAAAAGAACTAAAAGGAACTTGAGAAAACAAAAGAAGATACAAAGGGAACACAAATCTAATCAAAAAACGCAGAAATGAAGTGATTGGAGAAATCTCTGGATAGGAAGGGAGCGGAACTAAGATACTAAAGAAGTATCTGCAGCAAAAATAAAAAAATTAGAAATAAAGAGTAGACAAGAACAAACACAAGAGGGAATACACATAACAGAGAATGCCTGATAAGTTTTAGAACATGGAAATAAAGAGTCTGGGACATCAAAAAGAAATGAAGAAAGACAGAAAGGATTCAAAAGAAAGCCTCTGAGAGAGAAGACAGGTAAAGAAAAGCAAACCTAACATTTCAATAAGAGTCTTCAAAAAAGCAAAGCAAGGCAACGAAACAGAACAAATACTCAAAGTTGTAACTCAAGAGCATTTTCCAGAAGTAGAAAAAAGATTTGAAAGGATATATTTAAAGGACACACCAGAAGAAAAAAGATCCTCCCCCCAAAAAAATCCTTTGGATAATCCAAATAAAATGACCAAGTCACTTACCTATAAGGGACCAAAAGTTAGAAAGTCAACATAATTTTCAAGAGCTGGGCTTCATGGCAGAAGTCAAAAGGGTGACACTTGGGAGAGGCAATGAAGCCAAGGATTTTATATCCAGCCAAAATGACCTCTGAGTCAACAATAATCTGTTACAAATCTGTAGAAACCCAGGGGGGGAATATTATTGAAAAAGCCCTTCTTTAAATAATCCACTGGGGAGGAGAGGCAGGCCACCAGTGTGGCTGGCAGGGCACCAATGTAAGGACAGGGTGAGCATCAAACACATGATCAGCTGTGGGTCTATTCCTCAAAGATGACCGAAGGGGACATTATGATACACATATAACAAAATGCATTATAGAGTATGGTTATCTACCCTGACAATGTAGTCAGTACTATGGTAAAAAAAAACAAACAAAAAACAAAAAACAATATGGCGGAGTGTGTGCAAGAGGATAATAAACTCACTGATTCAGATCTAAGAGTGGGATAAACAGTATTACTTCAAATCAGACAACAGGAAGAGGATGGAAGAGGGAAGAAAGGGTTACGAGAAATTTCGATATCATTCATAGTAGGGAACCAAAAGATAAGAGCTAAAAAAAGAAGAGCGGGGGTCATTAAGGGTATTATATAGAGGAATTGTTAAATACAATCATTGCATCATAAAATATAAAAACTTGCCTAAATAATATCATTGCTTATATTGAAAAATGAAGCATACATAGAGAAATGATTATGCATAGAAAAAGGAGAAAAGAGTGAAGGGGGCAGGAACAGAAGACAGACTGCAGTGACTTCACCTCATTTTGTAGGTTTGGATTTCAGGAAAACGTAAACACTTTCTCACACTTACTGAACAAAAATAATTTTCTCAATGCCTCCTTTAAAAATCTCAAATAAAATAAAATAAGTGGATGTCAATGTATATCCAGGTATAAACACACCCAAGGGCGCTAATTCAAGTGACCCAGCATGTTAGAGGGGAACCGCAGACACACTGCTCTGGAATAAAAGCTAAAAGAAAATGAAACAAAAAAAAAGGTTAAGTCTTTAGTGAGCATATTGCTGGGGTGTCACCGGCATTTTTATTTGGAAATTGTGGTGTGCGCAGTGGGAGATAAAGCAAGCGAGTAGATTGTGTCTGTGTGGTTAAGAATTTCTATTTGTAGCTTGAGACAAAGAAAACGCTGATGTAAGATCAATGACATGAAGAAGAGCCTTGTGGGTACATCAGTAGAAACTCGGGATGTATCTGATTTTAAAAAACACACACAGACCACACAATACATATACATATACATATATGGGACATACATGGGAAAGAAGTTTCCTACCTCACACTGCACCCACCGAAAAAGCTAAGAAACAAGGACAAGCCCAGTTGGAAATCTCAGCCCTGGAGCTCAGACCGTGGTCTCTAAATACCATTTCTCACTAAAAGGAACCAGGTTTTCCTTGGAAGAAAGCTGACCCCAAGCTTGTGGCAGGAAGTGAACAAGACAAGCCTGGAACACTGAGAAAAGCAAGGAAACAATATCAAACACAGCTGGTATTGTACTATGAGGACTCAGCAGCTAAACTGAATTGGTTTTCAGCCTGTGGTCAAAGATTAGGCCATTTGAGCATCAATAAGGGTAATAATAACAACGATAGGGCACCTGGGTGGCTCCGGCAATTATGCATCTGCCTTCAGCCCAGGCCATGATCCCAGGATCCTGGGACTGAGTCCCCCATTGGGCCCTCTGCTTGGCGGGGAGTCTGCTTCTCCCTCTGCCCCTCCTCCTCCTCCTGCTTGTGTGTTCTTTCTCTCTCTGACAAATAAATAAAATCTTAAAAAAACAAAAACACAAACAAAAAAGCAATGTTGACTGAAACATACCAAGTATGTTTAAAGCCCTAAGCTCACAATAATACTTTTAAGGAGTAGTGACTTGGGAGGGCATTAGGGAAAAACTTTATTTTTGAAAACTTGTAAAAAGGGAAAGAATCAAGTAGTAATCCTGCCTTTTGTCTAAAACCTGAAACATTGAGTAATCACACTGTCAATGAGGGGAAGGGTCTTTTTGTGAACAATGCATCCTGCTAATAAGTGAACAAAGAATAACAGAATTAGACTATCACCATTTGCAGTCTCTAATAAACTTATCAGTTTGGACCAAGATCTCATTGCAAAAGGAGATACTAACCATTTACCTCCTGATGAAAATATGCAACACAATGCCAACTACAAAGTTGTCAGGGAAAGCAAAGCAAACAATGCCTCTGGAACTTCCTAGCAATTCCTAGGAAAAGCGGGAGACAGAGGAACACGTTTAACAACACCATGGGGATGCAATCATCAAACTACAGATGGTGGGAAACTCTACTAAACAAATAGTCTGCTTCCCGCAACAGAAAATACGGCAACATAAAAGATGGACGTGAAGGGGCACCTGGGTGGCTCAGTCGTTAAGCGTCTGCCTTCGGCTCAGGTCATGATCCCAGGGTCCCGGGATCGAGCCCCACATCGGGCTTCCTGCTCAGCAGGAAGCCTGCTTCTCCCGCTACCATTCCCTCTGCTTGTGTTCCCTCTCTCGCTGTGTTTCTCACTGTCAAATAAATAAAATCTTTAAAAAAAAAAAAAAATCTTCTCAAGTCTCTTTAAAAAAAAAAAAAAAAGATGGACGTGAAACCAATCGTTTAAAAGAGACTTAAGAGACATAAAAATAGACTTTATATCCTGATTCAAGTAAACTGTAAAAAAACCACAACAACCACAACAGACACCCAGACACAAAAAACTACAACATAACAGAGTTATTTATAAGATAATTAGGGAAATAGAAACACTGACTGGATATTTAATGATGTGAAGGAGTTGCTGCTAATTATTTTTCAGGAGTGACGATGCTATTGTGGTTTTGTATAAAGAAAGAATCCCAATTGTTTATATAAATACTAAAATATTCAGGATGTTTGGAATTTGCCTCAAAATCATCTGGGTGCGGGGCGCCTGGGTGGCTCAGTGGGTTAAGCCTCTGCTTTCAGCCCAGGTCATGATCTCAGGGTCCTGGGATCGAGCCCCGCATCAGGCTCTCTGCTCAGCAGGGGAGTCTGCTTCTCCCTGTCTCTCTGCCTGCCTCTCTGCCTACTTGTGATCTCTCTCTGTCAAATAAATAAAATCTTTAAAAAAAAAAAAAATCATCTGGGTGCACGGATGGGTAGGTGAAACTATGTTTGTGGCCATTGAAGTGGTGATGAGGACATAGGAATTCATTTCACCGTCTCTCTGCTTTTGGATGTGCTTGATATTTTCTATAGCTCTGAGTTAACATGCCTCCAGGAAGCCAGTGGTGTTTGTGAAATGTGGTTTTCCACAGCTGTCCCTCGGAGTACTTACTAAAAGTCACATTTCCTACATCCATCTACTTGGGGTACTTAATAAAAATAAAACTATGCCCAATCCTAGATTTCCGAATCAGGGAACCTGGGAGTAAAGCCCGGAAAACTGCCTTTTTAAATAAACTATGCATGTGGGTCGCCTGCACACCTCATTTTGCCTTTAATTATTTGCATAAAATAAATTATTTCAGTTTTCAAAGGATGTTAAACAGTCCGATGGAAAAATTATTTTTGCTACTAAAAGACCCTTACAGTGGCCTAAAATATCCTCCACACACTAGTGTTTAATTTCAATAAAATGTTTCCTCTCTTCATGTCATAGATCAATAGACAAGTGACTTTAAAAACATATTATGAGAGTAGGGCAACAGATTGTACTTTCTAACATTTGCTCACCACTTGGGGCTAATAAACGAGAGGAAAGAGCCCAATGTCACTCAGATGAAGTCACCAAAATGTGCCTCTTTCATAGAAGCCAAGCCAAGTGACAAAAGATAGGCAAAATCTTTATTAAAAAAAAAAATAAGTGCTCCCAAACCCAATTACATCATTCGAGAACCATCCCTAGAATCACAAGAGCTATTTTCCAAAAAGGGGGTTCACTATCCTTGACACAAAGAACACACTTCTTTCTGATAATGGTACTTATGACTAGAAGCTGGAGGTTTGTTGAATGACTCTGTCTCCTTGGTAAGAAAACAGTTCGCCAGGATGATGAACAATGACAACCAGATCTCAGAGCAAAGGTACTGACAAAGCAAGGCGGAGCAGAAAGGGACGGAGTCAGCACTCAGTATGCATTCCTGAGGTGCGAGATATTAGTCTCGGAAGCTTAGGATTAACAGTATAAGATTTCTAATTTAATTTTTAAAATGTTTTATTTATCATTTGACAGAGAGCGAGCACACAGGCAGGGGGAGTGGCAGACAGAGGCAGAGGAAGAAGCAGGCTCCCCACTGAGCATGGAGCCCAACGTGGGGTTTGAGCCCAGGACCCCAGGATCATGACCTGAGCCGAAGGCAGATGCTTAGCTGACTGAGCCACCCCGGCACCCCTCTAATTTAATTTTTATTGAAGCGTGTAGCTTTTATACTTGTTTCAAAACCCCAAGCATTCTACTGAAGGGCTTTGGAGCATATATGCATTTTGTTTATAAATTAAATTGCTCGCTCTTTAGTAGCTGGAATTAAAAAGAAAAAAAAGCACTCCACATCTCACGCAGTAGGACAGCACCTAGTGCAGGGGCTAAGGTTGCCACCCAGCACAAAGTGTGCAGGGTCCAAATTATCCTTGACGTTTTACGGTGTGAATCAGATCCAATGATCTTCCACTCAACCTTCCAGAGGCTTCCCACCACATTTATTGTGAAATCTACATTCTGGGTCCCATCGAGGCTCAGAAAGCCCTAGAGGATCTGATCCCAGCTGTGCGACATCCCCACCCCCACAGGCACACAGACGTACAGACACACCCCAACTTATTTCCTGTCTGTCTCCCTCCTCTGCTCTGCTCTGGCATCCTAGCTTCCCTGTTCCTTTGCACGTGCCAGCCATAAAACCCGGTTCCTACCCAGCCAGAATGCCTCTCCTTCGGCAAGTGACAAATGTGTCCCCTTCCTTCGGGTCTCTGCTCAAATGTCTCTCTCAGATCACCCAAGAGAGAGCAGCCTCCCTCTGGTTCTTCTGATCTTACTGTACAGTTTCTTCAGAGCCTTCATCACTGCAGACCCTACCATTTATTCCTTGTTTGCCCCATGCTTGTCTTCCACTCCAGAATGATGCAGGAGTTTTGCTCACGGGGGCCACCCAGCACCCATAAAGTCCCTGCACGGAGAAAGCACTCAGTAGGAGTTAATGAATGAATAAGAGTCCCTGTATTGCTCATCGAGAATAGCAGAGGTTCTTTTTTTATACTGCCCTGTGCCCTAATTATCAGGAACATTCATGTGGGAAAACCACTGAGCTACACTAAGGCACAAGAGGAAATCTACAAGGGGCACCTGGGTGGCTCAGTTGTTAAGCGTCTGCCTTTGGCTCAGGTCATGATCTCAGGGTCCTGCAACTGAGCCCCACATCGGGCTCTCTGCTCAGTGGGGAGCCTGCTTCCCCCTCTCTCTCTGCCTGCCTCTCTGCCTGCTTGTGATCTCTCTCTCTCTGTCAAATAAATAAATAAAATCTTTAAAAAAAAAAAAGGAAATATACAAGAGATGTGTGTGTGGGTATCCAAGCCACTGCACCTTCCTTGCCCCACAGAGAGAAATCCAAGGTGTTCTTGCTTGTGTGCAGCGGTTCCTTAATTCCATCTTGACTATCTTTAATATTTAATTGCTTTTATTGTTGTGAGGATTAAAAGAGACCACGGTAGAAGTTCTCCAGAACAAGACTCTAGATCACTCTGGTAGTTAAACCAAACTTCCATGACGACGTGGTAGAAACCACCATCTAGCCAACATGTCCCATCAGGCTGGTTCACATCTCAAAACAAAGCTTCTCCTGTCATCTCGGGGCATATATTTGTCATCCTTTAAATAGAAATACTGTAGCTCTACCCTCATTGTTTTCCTTTGTGTAACATATAAACCTAAGGTCTCCCTAGGTCCAGCAGGAAATTTCCTAAGCACCCTGGGGGAGCCTGGGTACATTGCATTCAATTACTGGCTAAGACCAGACAACAGCCTGAGTCCTTGTCCTCAGTGGAGTTTGGTTTGTAATAATCAGTAAGTCTGTCCCATAAAATGGTGTAACGGGATGATTTATTGGCAGTGAAGTGTCAAAGGTAACATGCTTATGGGAGGCAAATTGTCCTTTGATGAAATCCAAGTCAGAAAGTGAACTCACCATGAAAAACAAGGTAAATTTGTGGCTTCTGAAATGGCACAGACAGAGATGGGCCCTTGGGCTAATCAGTTTTGTTGCGCCCCCTTCTCTTCCTTCTTCAACATCAGCGAGCACCTCATTAATGTTATAATTTGAAAAGTGTTTTCTGCCTCTGATGGAAAATTTCAGAGTGGCCAAGGAAGCTATCGTTGGTTCTCCAATCGCAAGCTTACCAATTAAAGAATGCAAGTTGTTTCATATTGTTAATGATTTCAACTTTAAAAGAAGCCTTTTCTACTCTTCGTTTGGTTTTAAGTGAGTACGTTTTAAATGGTTAAGTTTAAGTGAAATAATATCCTGAGGCTGCAAGGTAGTTGTTTAAAAAAACAAAAACAAACAAACAAACCAACAAATCCTAAAATACACCATTCTTATTTGCAACTTCTTAGTTTAGGGAACCTAAAGGATTTTTCTAAGTCCAACAATATTTAAAAAAAAAAAAAACAAACAAAAAACCACCACCAACAAAAGGGAATAAATTGAAAACTGAACTTAGAGAAGCCTACAGCTGTCATCTCTAACAACGATTTCAAATTTCTGTGTTCATCACAAAGCCTCATTGTTCTTTCTTCTTGGGTTTTAGAAGTCAGCATTATACGTCGAGATCTAACAAACATACGAACAAAATTCTCCCTCAGCCGCTTTATATATTGAGGTTTCCCGTAAAATGGTGTTGGAAAAAGGGACTGATACTAAAAATATTTGTAACTCATCAAATAAAGGCAAAGAACGGTATGTGAACCTGTGGGTGATTGTTGCCGCAGCTCTATGATGCCTAAATGTGTGAAAGAAAGAAAAAAATGAGTCCTTCTGGAACTTTCCCACCCCTGATAGCAAGGGCTTGGATAGAAGTTGTGCATCAGCACATGTCATCATCTTCTCATCTGCAGTCAAGTAGGCAAAGCGTTGAAGCAATCACTGATGTGACCTGTGTTTACCCAGGTGGATGGGTTCCCAGGGAGTGGTATGGGCAGGGGTGGGGGGCAGAAATGCAGAAATGGCTTCATCTGCCAGAGAAAAAGTGGTCCCTGCTGTCACCCTTCCCCACCGAGTACTCTCCGATGCAAGGGAGGGCATGGCTTATTACTCTGAGAGACTCAGGGTCAAAGCCAGCATGTTTATCATTAGTAGGGTAACTCTGAGCTAACTCACTTCCATTTGGTTGAGCCTCCCGTATCTGCAACACAGAGATGGCAACATCCACCCAAGAGTTTGTCAAGATACCTTTACGTCTCGTAAAAAAATGACACATGCAAGTCACCTGGCCCCTTGCTAAGCGTTCAGCAAAATAGCTTCTGTCCTGTTCTTGGGCCCAGGCAGCAATGCTGATCAGGCTGTTCCAGCCACGGGCATCAAATTTCTATCTTGGGAATGGACTTGCCGGCTCAGGGATACAGCCACGCCATGCCCAAGCACTGTGAGAGGCCCTCCAGGAAGGCAGCCATGGGCCACACTGTAGTAGTCGTCTGTGACTGTGACTATGACATCAGTCACCTGAGCCAAGAAAAAAAGAGATATTGGAGGTGAGGGGCTACAGAATGGCAGATTCCCACAAGGCCAAGGAACAAGGCCGTGCAGAACAAGATGGCGGCTCCATGGTGATAACAAGTCACAAATCATTAGGCCATGGAGAATTTTCCTTTCATTTAAATCAAAGTCAATCTTTCCTAAGTGTTTGATGGGGGTGCCTTCTCTTCACACTGAAAAGCAAGCATTTGCCTCTTCAGCTGTACAAA
>CM053608.1:116485069-116518241 GCA_028646535.1 Procyon lotor
AGAATCCTCTGGAAGGTGGATAGGTTTACCAAGGAAGGAGAACATGCCTCCCTAAAGAGAGAGAGAGCTCACTAAAGAAGACCAACAGACAGCACATATTCATATAAAAAGATGCCCCACATCATATGACATTAGGGAACTTAAAATTAAAACAACGATGAGACATCACTACACACCTATTAGCATGGCCAAAATCCAGAATGCCGACAACACCAAATGCTGGTGAGGGTATGGAGGAACAGGAACTCTCACTCATTGTTGGTGAGACTGCAAAGTAGGACAGCCACCGTAAAGGACAACAAGCAGATTCCTACTAAATGAAACACAGTCTCACCAATGGTTTAGCAATCACACTCCTTGGTCTTTCTTGAAAGGAGATGAAACTTATGTCTACACCAAAAACTGTACTTGAATGTTTATAGCAGCTTTATCCATAATCGCCAAAGTATGGATGCAACCAAGATGTCCATCAGTGGATGAATGGATAAATCAATCGCGCTACCTCTACGCAATGGAATATTATTCAGTAATAAAAAGAAACAAGCTATCAAGCTATGAAAAGACATAGAGGAAACTTAAATGCATATTATTAAGCGAAAGAAGCCAATCTGTAAAGGCCACAGACTGTCTGAGTTCAGCTTTATGACATTCTGGAAAAGGCAAAACTATGGGGACAGTAAAAAGATCAGGGCTTTGGGGGTTGGGAGGGAAGGATGAATAGATAGAACACAGGAGATTTTCAGGGCAGGGAAACTAATCTGTAGGATACTGTAGTAGAGGATATGTGTCATCACACATTCGTCAAAACCCACAGAAGGTACCCCAGAAAGAGTGAACCATACTGTAAACTGGGGACCTCAGTTAATAATAATAATATGTCAGTATTCATGCACACAAAAGAATCATTCTCATGCAAGACGTTAAGTGACAAAGGACGTTGTGGGGGAAGGAGGCAGGGAATATAGGTAAAGACTGGATCACAGTGCTGAACTGAGAATAGGAATTTACAATGGAATCTGAAAGGTGAGCAGGGTCACTCCAGACAGCTGGGAAGGGCCATCATGGAATCAACAGGATAGTCAAGGAAGGGTCTCTGCTAGGTTCAGGCTACACTCGAGACACAAGGAGCCATCACCACCAGCCCAACGCAAAGGCAACAGAAGATCCTGGGGACCTAAGGGGAAAGTAAAATTTCCAGGAAAAGACATGGTGAGCTGTGATAAAGAAACCGAGATGAAAGAGTAAGAATTTCTCAAAAGTCCCGGACTGTGCAGAAGGAAGTAAGGAGTGGAACTTTCCAACAAAGTAGGGCTCCTCCATCTCTTCTTGCCTGGATTTTTCATCTGACCACCATGAAGAGCAGAGCAAAAGGACTTCAACAGACACTAGCAGCAAGACAAAACAAGGGACAGCGGGCCCGTCCTCTGGCTTAGCCAGACCCTGCAAAACTCAGTGGCCATCAACATCGTTTAAAGGTCTGAATCTATGAACGATGGAAGATGTTCCTAACACCTTATGAAGTAGGAAAAGAGGTTCCGAAAAGTCTATTGATTGCAAGGCCAGTTTTTATGTTTGTATGTATGTATTTATTTATTTATTTAAAGATTTTATTTATTTATTTGACAGAGAGAGATCACAAGTAGGCGGAGGCAGGCAAAGACAGAGGGGGAAGCAGGCTCCCTGCTGAGCAGAGAGCCCGATGCGGGGCTCGATCCCAGGACCCTGAGATCATGACCTGAGCTGAAGGCAGAGGCTTAACCCACTGAGCCACCCAGGCACCCCATCAATGCCAGTTTTTAAAGTGACATGCATTTATTCATAAATCGAGGCACAGAAAGTATTCTGGAAGGAAACAGTGGTGAACATCTACGGGTTACCCCAACCCGGCAGACTTCTCATGCTCCAGCTCTGTATTTTCCTAACTCCTCCTCAAACGACTGCAGAGATTACTTATAAAAGACAATTTTTTTAAGTGAAAGAGTTAAGACTCTTTCCGTCCCACAATTCAAGCTCCCAATAACATTCTCCTTGGGAAGAGCGAGGCGCCTTACATAAAAGCCAGTGGTTGCTTCAGATCCGTGTGGTACATTCTGTCATTACATAAATGACTTCAACAGCTACTTCTTGATGCATAAGGGGAAAAAGGAGCGAACATTGCAAGGAGCTAAAGTCACAAAAAGTCATGGCGTGAGCAGCAAGCCTGGCAGCGAAGGAAAATGCCTTGGGGAGGGAGGAGACAGAGCCCCCCACGCTCCCAGCACTTGTTTCTCCATCACTGGAAGATGGGGAGGGAAGGTAGGGAAAATCAGGTATCCCCGCAGCACGGTTTTTAAAGACAAATCTATCATCTTCCCTAAACTAACAGTGTCGTCTTGAAATCTGTTATGGGAAGTACCTTTAATCGAGAGCCATCTGTTCCGAATGCCCCCTTTCTACGGGCATAAATTCACCGCAGCTATTTACCGTAGTTCATTATGTAGGCATTCTGTTCTAATCTTCCCAGTAACTTCCGTTTCTATTGCGATAAAATACGAGTATGAGAAAGCCAGAAAGTAAGACGTGAAAGAGTTGACTTTAAACTTTCCTCCCTGCTGACAACCCTGCCCAAAAGTTTAATGGGTGAAGAAGCAGAATGCTTGCCTAAAAAAAGACTAAAAGGTGGTCTGAAGACCCCATTTATTCGTGTTTTTCCTGTTCCCAATTGAACACGTCTATGCTCTTGGTAAAGACATTCAACTTCGGGTTCAAAGTAGTGACCGCTGAGTATTTTCATTCTGTTTACCTCCCGAATGGGAAACTGTTAGCAATGGCAATAATCATGGGAAAACAGTGACAAGGATAATATAAATCAGAATAGTAATTGATCTGAATAGCATTGATGGTAACATCCCTAAGAACTAATAAACTCTGAGGCCAGAGCTGAAAGTCACAATATAGTTTAATACGTCAGTTTATAAGGTAATAACTGTCACCTTATAAAGGGGGAAGGACCATCAAATCGTTATCAGAGTAACTTCTGTTTGCAATGGAGTTGCTGAGGGATGAATGAGCAGGGAGCCAGCATCTATTACCCCCGGGCTCTGAGTTACTAGGATACACTGAGGTACACAGTTACAAATCAACACGAACCAGTCAAAGCTCAGTCCCTTTTCTAAGGGGATCGATGTTAGCAACACGTTAAGTGTTTGCATGCATTTATAAACTGTACGTGATGGATATCGCAAATATTGAGATTTAGAGCACCCAGAAGTTCTTAGGGCTGCTTGTGAATGTACACCGGACTGTTCCTCAGCAGCAAGGGGGGAAAAACAGTCCCTTAGAAGTCACTTCTAGAAGGCAGAAGGGACATAGATGGCCATCTCGTCTCACTTTTGACTAGAAGAAGGCAAACTTACATAGAATGATGCTTTTTCTGAGCAGAAGCACAAAAAACTAAGTAGATCTGTGATAGAAAACTATTTGATCCAGGCATCTAAGACTGTCCTTGCCCTTACAAATAGAGGAAGGTCAATCTAAAGATTTCTAAAATCTGCCAAACCTTGCAGTGCATAAAGTTGCTCTTCGGCCCCTCGAAACTTCTAGAAAGGCAGAATTTGAAGATTCAATCACAGACACACTCAATGAATGAATGGTTTACTTAGAGCTGTCTGTGTGTGACATTTTACTAAAGCCTGAAAAACCAACATAAAATATAGAAGGGTCCTGTCCTTAAGAAGGTTCTGTTTTACAGGATAGGCAAACTATAACTAAGTAACATCGTTGTGCTACTTGTAGAAATAATGCAAGGCTATAAATAAGCAACAGATGTAGCAAGGAGCAGGGAACTGGGTGGGGGCAGGGGTGGGCAGAGAAAGCTTCTAAGACAGGATCCCATTAAACCAATTCCCACCAAGGTGCTAATATCTTTATCTGTGGCCTCTGTCTCAGGATCATTTGCATTTTAATAGAAAACAAGGGGAAGGTTTAGTCAATGCTTGAGGACTGCAACCAGCTGCGTTTCTGGTATTAAGTAAGACACTGGCTCAGAAGATATTTCATGTAACATTTACCGGGCAGAACGTCTACCTAGTTCTATCATAAAAAAGGTAGACTGCATGGCTCCCTCAAGCAGTTGCACTTAGCAAGCGCATAGAAGAAGGCTGGTAAGGATGGTGAACGGACATCTGCCTCTACCTGCTCACAGCAGCATTATTCCCAACAGCAAGGAGAGGAAGGAGGCAGCCCAAGTGTCCATCGATGGATAAACAAAATGTGGTCTAGCCGTACGGTGGAATACTATTCAGTCTTCAGAAGGAAGGCAATTTCTAACACATGCTGCAACTTGGGTGAATCCTAAGAATGTTATACTCAATGAAATAAATCAATCATAAAACAATAAATACTGTATGATTCCACTTCCATGAGGTAGTGGAAGAGCCAAATTCACAGAGACAGAAGCGTGGTGCTTACCAGGGGCGGGGAGCGAGAGGGATGGGGGGTTCACGTTTGACGGGCAGTTCTGCCAGATGAAAAGCATTGTGGAGGCAGATGACAGTGACTGTCCTCACTGCAGTCTGAAACTACCGAGGGCCACCGCACTGCACTCTTGAAAATGGTTATGGAGGAGGCACCCGGGGGGCTCGGTCAGTGACGTGCCCGACTCTCGATTTCCGCTCGGGTCATCATCTTGGGAGTCTCGAGATCGAGCCCCACGTCCAGCTCTGCACTGAGCGTGGTGCCCGCTTAAGATTCACTCTGCCTCTCCCACCCCCTCTCCTCCGGTCGGCCCCTCTCCCTCCCTCTCTCTCTAAGAAATAAGAAAAATAAAAAAAATGAAAGATGGTAAATTCTGTTATGTGTAGTTTATCACGATTTTTTAAATTGCAAAAAAAAAAAAAAAGTTGACCAAGGACAGACACCGCAGCTGCGAAATTTATATGCAAAGTTAATTAAAGGATTATCAAGGTACTGGCTATTTAATATGAAGAGTGATCGTACAGACGTCAGAGGGGATAGCACAGGTATTGATTCAGATAAGTAGCTGCTTGCGTCATGATATGTTGGAAAAAATGACCCCCAGAAGATTTCCTCCAGGATCAGCTGAAATTCCAGCGTTCAGCAGGTTCAACCCTTAGGTCCCCAAGCCCTTGGGAAGTGCAATTATCCTGCCCAAGGTCCCCGCCCACTTCAGATGTCTCTAGCAGACTGTTTCTCAACCAAGGGACGTGAACTGATTTGAGGCCTTTGCATGGGGGCGGGGGTCCGAAAAGGAGAACAGGGAAATGTGGTACTAAAGGGACAGGCAGGAACCCCGGAAATCAGACTGCGCTTCCTTGGAAATTTTCCCCACATCACGGCTGACCTTTGGCCACAGGTTCTCATCCAATTTCTGCTTCCTTAGCCCCACACTCACCCTTCCATCTGAAAAATCCCCAGCAATTAAAAAAAAAAAAAAATGGTGTGACGCAAAACCTCGAGTTTTATCAGAAGATATACACGGCTTCTGCCAAACACATTCGGCCACGGCGACCGCTTTAATCCCAGAAACTAATCTGAGTTCTCGGTTTCATACGCTGAAATAGGGTAGGTAAATTTAAGGTCGAGGCAGGATACGTAAACATACAGGTCTCAGAGCGCTGTGTTTTGGGGTCAGCCGCAAGGAGGAGGCGACGTTGGAAAACTCGAGATCTGCGAAGGACGTTCTGATGAGATGGACAGACGGGATCGGAGGGCCTTTAATGTCAAGACAAGTGGACGCTGCCTCTCACAACCGTCACCTTCTGCCCATGGTGCAGAGCGAGACAAGACAGCTAGCGGAAGGCAAGGCTGGCCCTGGTGTCTGGTATCATCCCAACCCCCTGGGCTTGCCCTGGAGGGCCCGCCAGGGGGGCACGATTGTGTGTCTGTGTGTGAGAGAGAAGGAGAGGGAGGGAGGGAGGGCGGGGCACACCCCACTCTCATCGGGACCAAGGACACATGAGCAAGTGGGGGGGGGGGGGGAGAGCCAGCTTCTGAATCAAGATAGAAGATTCTCCAAACACCTTGAGAGCTTGACTTCCTCCCTCCGCACCCCATCGGTCAGACTCGAGATTCTAATGACTAACCCTGCATATTAATCAAAGGAGCAACCCAGCACATTCTGGAAAAAGGTTCCACTCGTTCTGACTTCTCCATATTGCTACCATTTCTTAAAAAAAAGGAAATAGGGGCACCTGGGTGGCTCAGTGGGTTAAAGCCTCTGCCTTCGGCTCAGATCATGATCTCAGGGTCCTGGGATCGAGCCCCGCATTGGGCTCTCTGCTCAGCAGTCTGCTTCCCCCACCCCCACTCTGCCTGCCTCTCTGCCTACTTGTGATCTCTCTCTCTGTCAAATAAACAAATAAATCTTTAAAAAAAAAAAAAGGAAATAACAGGGCGTGGTTTTGATCAGAGCGTTAACCTCACTTGTACACTCCTGTCCCCCATGGATGGGCACGGTCGCCTTGTTTCAAGTACCACAGAAGCACAGGTGGGCAAGAAAAGAAGCTGACAAAACCTAGCGATCGAATCCACATGGGCAGCAGGCACACACCTGTGTCTTCACCCCACTTTCAAAAATAAGAAGGTTCTATTTTCCTCCTCTGTGCTCTCTCTACTCACGGGCAGACTGAATATGTATTTATAAAGAGAAGCACGTTATTCTGATTAATATTACCTGCAGAGCCTCAGAGGGGATCACGGTAAGGACAGCAAACACATGGGAGCTGGGTACTCCTACGGTCACCTGCCCTGCTCCACTCCCTGCCACTCACTCTAGACTCTTCTAGAAGCCAGGCCAGACTGAGCACAGCAAACCCTATCTTCCTTTCAGTATCAAATGCAATGAGTCAGTGTTTATGCAACGATCTGCTATTAAAGCAAAGAGGCAGAATCAGGAATTCCAAAATATGCCATGTTTTCATTTCGGGATCACATGATTATGAAGCTCGCCAGATTTGGGCACCTTAAAGGACGAGGTCTCCTACTGCACATTCTTTTATCAGCCCTCCCCATAACTGTTTGACTAAGGCTCTCTGATAAGAATGCCTAAAATGCTTTCTGTTTCTCAGCAGGAAAAAAAAATAAAATAAAAATACCTTTTGCCTTCGACCGAGCACTGGGGTTTCTCAAACCCATTCCTGTCCTCGAAAATGGATCCCATTCAAGGAGCGGTGCCTGGCAAGAACATCTGGGCTGCCCAGGAGTGAAGCCACCAGCCCTGGCCATGCCGGGCAGCACAAAGCGAAGGACTCCCACGGCCAAGGATCCTCACTGGGGTGTTGACTTAGAAAAGGCTGTTGGAACTCTTTAAATGGAGAACGTGTGGGACCCAGCTACAAAAGTTGTCCTCCTGCCCTCACAGGATTATGGTCTGGGTTTTTATTTTTCCTTGTTGTCTTCCTCCATTCCCTTGATTTCCAAATATTCTTAATTATACGGTTAGGGATGGGGTCCAAAAAGGCTAAGATAGCAGAATCAGAGGTTGTCCTCGGCAACCTGCACCACGCCGTCTGTCCATTTCTATGTCTCTTTCTCTCTCTGTTGTTTTTTTTTTTTAATGAAAATTTAGAAAGAAAACATGGCAAATTATTATCTGCTTAATGCACGCGGAGGTGTCCCCTCCCCCACTTTTTAATCTCCAAAAGATAATTACTTTTGGCATTTGAGTTATAATCCGAGGCTCTGAAAAATACCCAGCTGGTCTCCCCCACCCCCCGATATCGGGTAGCTTCAGTGATAATAAACTGGCCCCCAAACGTATCGGCAAAAACCGCAAGTTCTCACTCTCGGTCACTTGAATTAGTGAAATGAAACAGTCATTTCTATTTTCGTCGTTTTAAAGAGTTACACTTAATAGCAGAGTTAAAAGGTCAGTTCTTGAAATTAATGGGTGAGCCGTGGTCCCATCTGAGGGCAGGGGAGGATTCTGGGGAGAGCCCGAGGGCTTGGAAGACACTGTCGGTTTTGAGGTCACAGGGAAATGTGTTGGGAAGAAAAGAGTGTTCGGCTGGGAGGACGCTGTGACATCACCCACCAGAGAAGGCCCTTTCAGAGACTGTCTTTCAGCCCACGGGCAGGCTTTTGGAAGCCCCCGGACACGGGGGTCTGGCAGGATCCCACCCACAAGGGATGGAAGAAGCCAGTGAGATCTGACTCCCTCAAGGTGTGCTGAGTTCTCGCACACACTTCCTCTGCCTCGTGCTCCCCACCTGCTCCTCCTCCGTGTGCCTTGATGTCCCCCGGGGGACCTCCACCCTCGGTGGGGGCTCAGTGTTTAGAAAGCACCTGCCAACTGGGAAACTCTCAGCTACAGTATTTCTGCCTTTGCTGAGGTTCCCCTGGGACAGCTTTTTGGACACGTCCCTGAATTGTCTGGGCCAGCAACACATGCTTTCAGGCTCTTGCCATCCACCCGGGTTTTTAGATATCTTATTGATCAAGTCGACATCCTGCTGAAAATCTTTCAATGATTCTTCTGTCTTAAGATAGACTCCCAGCTCCTCAGTGGAGCTTACTGAGAAGACACTTGACGATCGGGCGCTGGACTCCGACACTTCTTACCTGCTCTGGATTACTTGCAGTGTTGGCACACCGGGTTCTCTCTTACCTCTGAGCCTGGTACACGTTGTCCATGAAGCAACCCAAGCTGGCGTATCCCCCCACCTCCCTCGAATCTGGGCTTATTAAGTGGCTTGCTTTGGCTAAAGGGAAATTAGCTATGATCTTGCCACCAGAGGCCAAAAGGCACTTGCACACTGGAGTCTGTCCTCTCTCGCTGCCCTTGGAACCCTGAGATTACGATACGAAGAAGCTCAGACGAGCATCCGGGAGGATGAGAGACCACGTGCAGCAGGCACAAGCCACCTCCGTGGAAGCTCCCCTCTCCCATCAGCCTTTCAACCAACCGCTAGCCCGAGGAGTCAGGCCATCATGGTCCAACCAGTCCCCCGCTAAGCGGGTCAGGTTAGACGAGCCCAGCAGATGTGCAGCATCACAAGAAATAAGTCATCTTTGTGATCTGAAGCCACTAAACGGTCCGTTTGTTACACAGTAGATGCAAACGGATACACTCATTCTGTTTTCTGCTTAGCACCTGCCCATCCTTCAAGTCTGAAGATGAAGGCTTCCCGGAAGCCCGAAGATGCTGCACTGGTTTGTATCCAGAGCCTCCCACGGCTACCACGGACAGAGCATTAACAACCGTGGAAAGGGGCTGCCTATTTTCTCCTCCCGCCCAGTGACTGAAGGCTCCTTCGGCTGTTGAGGATGCCTTCCTTAGAGCGCACACTCAGCACATATTTGCTGGAAGAAGATACAGGAATGAGTCTATCTTTTGCCTTCTTCTATCCTTAATTTAAAAGAATGAAGACAAGGTAATTTTTACCTCTCACCACCTAGACATGGTGACTACATCAAATATATTTTAATGTTTTTTCTTTTTTAGAGTTCCACTCATATTGATAGCCTTTGGGAATCTCCCTACTCTCTTTATAGACGAGACTATTACATCTTCCCAATTTACTGTGCCTTTCAGTTTGACTAATAGGAAAAAAAATCACCTAAAATTCCAAGGGCCTTCAGTCTACATGCACAGGGATGATTCTGACAAATGTTGTCACGTTCGCCATCATAATTACTGTGTATGTCAAAGAAGCAGAAGGTTTTAACAGTATGTAACTGATTTCGCCGTCAAGGCGATGACATTGACGGTAATGACAATTTGTACTACGGTGGGAACCCCTCTACAACAAAGGGACTAGCAAGCTGCAGCTGTTCACTCGTTCGTTTTAGCAACACATCCCGATAAAGCTTGTTTTGTGAAGCTTATCATCCTAACAGCATTAGAGCTGCACCGTTACTAATGAGCAATCTCTGGGCTAACACGTAACCCACGCTGTCTCATTTAATCCTCTCGACAATCTTGCAGGGTAGGTATGATCAACCCTATTTTACAGAAAAGGGGAATACGTCTCAGAGAAGTTGCGCAATTTCCCCAAGGACCCAGAGCTGATGAGCAGAAGGTCAGAAACCCAGATATGATTCCAAAAGCCTCTTACTTGGACTGATACCTAAATCTAATGCTGTTAAGTGGGAATGATAATTATCTCCTTTGGAAGACAAGGAAAGAGAGGCACAGAGGAAGAGAGTAGCTCGTCCATGGTCTCAGCAGGGCATGAATTGGGGGTGGGGGGTGGGCAAATGTATGTCCTTAGCCTGATGCTCCTGCTCCTGGATCCAACTCAAGGCATCTCCAGTTTTTCCTTAGTTATTATTATTTATATTCCCACCTACCGCTATGACAACACACCGAAAAGACAGAGAACAGTTTCTCCCTATTCTAGGTCTTCCAGTCACTGTGCCTAGATTGGTTGTGAAAGGACAAATGCAGGGACACCTGGGTAGCTCAGTTGGTCAAAAGTCTGCCTTCAGCTTGGGTCATGATCCCAAGGTCCTAGGATCGAGGCCCACATCGGGCTCCCTGCTCAGTGGGGAGCCTACTTCTCCCTCTCCCTCTGTCCCCCACCATGTATGCACACACACGCTCTCACTCTCAAATAGATAAAAATTTTTCTATTTTTAGAAATAGAATATAGAATATAGAAATAGAAATAGAAAAAAATCTATTTTTCTCAAATAGATAAAAATCTTTAAAAAATATGAAGCATTAAGTTGATAAGGCCTAATTGGATATCACCTGTTTACCCCATCTCTTTTAAAAAAAGTAATCATCCAACCTAGAGAAGGATTTTAATCTTCCAACTTTACCAGAATTCACATTAGTTAGTTGCATTCATTACTCACATCAATACGAGAGAACTGTCTTCACTGTGTGTGTACCATGAGGAATGAGGACTATTTACCATTAAATATTTGATGAAGAGTTACGTAACGATCTTGGGAAAAACTACAGCAACTCTATTTCTCTACAATTTCATGACGTACCTCATAGGTATTTATTGCTCAAGGAATCCACACAGTGTCTTCTACCATTTAAACCATTTCAAGCACTTAATATAATGACCTACTGGGCACACCACACACACTGTCAAATAGAACTGCTTTATTTGTTAGGAAACAGCTTGGAATCATAGGACACTGAAAATATCAATAGCTACCCAGGTGCTTTGTTTTGGTCCAAAAATCACCGCTCCAGGTATGGAAGAGAGAATGAGTATTTGCTGAGTATTCAAAGTGTGCTGGGAATGTTCCATCCCATTCCAACGGGCTTCCCTGGCAGAAAAAAGGCTTCTACAGGGAAAGGCTTCCCTGGCAATTCCACGTGGGTATCATCTCAGTTAAGTATGGTCATTCTGTGGAGCAAATAACATAGTGCAGAAAGTCTTTTGGTAGTCAAAGGAAAGGTACTAATGATATTTTATGTCATTTGTGGTTTCAAATGTCCTGGGCACATCCCGATCATCGGATTCCCTTGCTCTCCATCTCTCAAACAAGGTTTGCAAGCAGACCCGCCCTTAGATCTTTCTTCATGAAAAACGTCCTGACATTCTCCGTGCTAACCTAGACGGAAGCACTCCTAGGAGAAAACGTGAACCCAAGTCCTTGGCTAGGGCCCTCCATCATAAAGCAGCTATACGATGAAGTCCCCAAGACACCCAATGTCAATTGATGGCCCAATTTTAGACTTAATCTAGGCAAGGCCAAGTAGGTTAGGGACTTCAAGATGGAATACTCAGGATTTCTATGTTCTGTTGGACCCACATCAGAAAAGGATGGGAAATGATTTGGTGCCAATTCAATTTGACATAAAGGGGGGAGGAGCATAATTAACAAAGAAGAGGACAAGGTTAGTCATGTTCCTTTTCAGGGCTGCGTACGTGGATCAATTACCAGGGCCCAGTGCGGAAGCTCTGGCCCAGACTGCTCTCGGGCCAGAGCCGACAGCCAGAAAAGGAGCCAAGGTCCATCATATGGGTGTTTCCCTCCATGCTCCCTGTCTTGACCCGATTCCTCGCAAACAGCTACCTAGGTCCCCAGCTTGGAATGCCAGTGCTGATGAACAACCAGAACATGAACTCAGTTCACAAGAAAACCTGATACCATCTAACGTTCTCAGATGGACTGCTATCCCGGCCGGACGGCCCCCACATTCGGCCTGGACCATCCACTCATGGGTGTGTTATTCGCCACGGGATACAGTCTGTCCCAGAACGACCATGTGGTCCACGAGCCTGAGTGAGGGACGCTCCCATGATCCTGACATCCCTTCCTGGAGACCCGCCCAGATGAAAGAAATGGAAAAGTCCTCTAGGAGCAAGGTGACGGCCAACTCCTTCCTGACCCTCTGGAGGCCACTGCCTTCCCCTGCCACCCCCTTGCCTGCCTTTGGGGAAGGACCAGCCAGCAGGTTGCTCGGACAGTGGGTGTCAGCACTGGGGCACAGAAATAGATCGCCAGCCGTGCTGGGAACCTGGATTGCAAACTCCGATGACAGCAACAAGATACCCACTGGCAGCTAATGGGCTCTGCTAGAGCAAGTGACAGACTGACATTACCCAGTGGATAGCTCTCACCTCGACATACTAACCTTTCCTCTGCACTTGGGCCTCATGTGGTGGTGACAGAGTCGGGGGCAAGACACGCGCTTTAGGTGAAACCCCAACGCCTCTGTTATGAATGGTGTGAGCAGTAGACACACGCAGTCACCAACTGGCCATTGTATCTTTAATTTGTGAGTGTCCTGCAGGTGGGGGAGAGGGAGCCTGGTCACAAGCAGGAGCTTGAAAGCCAGAAAACAGGTAGAACCACTCAGGTTGCCAAAGGGAAGGGGAGGGGGGGAATCTGTTTGTACAGGCCAGAGCTGTCCCCTTTCTGAACAATAACATCATAATCTCATACCCCCCTCTCCTTGGAGAACAAAGAAAAGGCTAAGAAAGCTGGAAAAGAAGGGCTTGCCACGGTAGAGGAAGGGAATAATCTTTGCGGCCAGTCTCTCTGTTCTGCGGAGTTTTGCAATGCTTCTAACGGGTAGCAACTCGTAGGAGCCCAGCACATTAAGGCGGCCTATTAAAGTCTTGGATGGTAGCCCTGGAGAAATTATAATTTTTCAGCTCCATGCAAACTACAAAGGCTTGAGAAGAAAAACGGGAAATGAAATGAAGAGCAACCACGTGGAAATCTGAGAAAATGGTTCCAGCAAGCACGTTTTTCGTTCTAGATGCTCAGAGCTGGGTGTCCCGGAGCCCGTGAGGATGGCCATGTGCCGCTGGAAAGAGTGCAGCATTCGTGCGAGGGTCCTTAGCAGGGAACTGTGCCAGTGTGGTGTCCGAGGCCCATCCTGGTGCCGAACATTCCAGGCCAGAAGGCAGACGGTGACAAGACGTACGTGACGAAGGTACGGGGAGAGAAGTAGAATTTCTAAGTGGTATAAGATGGCTCAGGGCCCAAAGAGCATGGTGACAACATCTGGCCCGAGTTCTAGAAATGAAAGATTCTCAAAGGACTGCCATTCACATCCCATTAATATTTCCATTTGGTGGGGGGGTGGGGGGAGCTCTATTTCGGTCATTTTACAACATAAGCACAAATAGAGGAAGAAAAAAAAAAAGACTGAAAAACTGACTTCCTCCAACAGGTTCCAAACGGCTAATTTTACTATGTCACCTAAGAAGCATTTTGCACTTGTTGAGAGTTACTTTTTCTGAATCACACCCACATACTTACTTAAGTGTCTGCAAAAAGTTAAACTAACGTTCAGGATGTATAGAAGATGAATTAATTCTTTCAATCTAAGATTTCCCCTAGCATAACTCATTGTATAGCTACCACTTGAAATGTCATACGAATATACATTGGAGAAGTGGGTAAATGACTTTCTGATATTAAAAAAAAAAAAAACGATTGTTTTGCAAAACTGAAAAATGTGGGGAAATTAAAAGAATGAGGTTATCTTTCTGTTTGTCTTTTTCTGACATTCGTCTCAAGGAACAATTTATTTGCTGGTAAGAAAGAACCGATGGATTTTGTTTGGGCTTTCCGACAAAACAATGTCATTTCGTTCCTATTTGTGCCACACTTTTCTGTCTGAAAGCGGAAGAGAAACGACCATCTTTGAGAGGAATGATGAAAAGAGCATTCAAATACTCTGGGATGAGACACTGCGTGAGAGATCATAAACATCAGTAATATCTTGACAAAGATGAGCGATCCAACCAGCCACTGAGATGCCCAAAAGCATGGGGCTTATCTGATCTCTCTCTGAAAGAACTTTCAGGTGCTGGGGAGGCACCAGGAGCGAGTCATTCCTTCTTTGGTGCACACGGATTCTTCCTCAGTGTACACCTCAAAGATACCTAACCCTAACCCTAACCTTTGAGAAATAATTTTTACGTTTGGGGTGTGGTTTCTGTATCGAAGTTCAAGTTCAAAACACTCTATCTACTTGGGTTGAATGGCGTCCTTTCCTTAAGTGACCCCAAGTTTAGGCTTCAGCTTTTGCAAGTAAATATTTAAGATGATCCTAAAGGAGAAGGATTTTCTAATGCTACAAATCCCATCCTATGTCTCCACTGGCTGTCCTATCCCATCATTTCTGAGGGAAAGAAGGCTCTGATGAAGAGATCTCACGTGCCCAGATGCAGAAGCAGCTAAATAAGAGACTGGTTTTATCTGCCCTCCCTCCTTTGCCTTCTCAAAACACATACATACCCGGGGCGAAGATCTACCTCGGCTTCAAGGCCTGATTGTGCTGTGCAGCCGAGCTTGAAGCCTTCCCTGAGCACCCGGCTCTGAGCACTCTGACCCACCACCCCTTCCGGGACACCTGACTCACACCCCGAGTGCAAACCCCCCACGCCCGCAAGGGCTCCATCAGCAACGTCCTGGAGGGCAGCAAACATCGATCACGTGTCCCTGCATCCCTAACAGACTTCAGCACATCTTGGCACACGAGAGTCTTTTCCTAAGTATTCTTAATGCGGCGAATTCTAATCTTCAAGGGAACACACAAACTTTGACCTTGGCACTACTCCAGTTACAAAGCAGCCTCACCAGGCTGCGGGGACTCCCTTTCCCCGCACGAACACAAATGTTCCCTTCCACAGCTTCTGGGGGTTCTGTGGATCTCCCTCTCCTCCCCAAGGTGCCTGAGAAGACAGGAGGAGGAGGCCCGGCGCTGGGAGAAGGTGACGCCGAGGGGAAAGGGTGTCACTGGGATGGGCTAGACTTGGCCAAGCACTCAGGAAGGGGCTCTGACATCAGCTCTCAGAAGGATCGGTTGTTCTGGAGGCCCCGCCAGGGGGGCCAGGCCCAGGAAGTAGTGAGGCTGTCAGTGAGCCGTGCTGGAAAGCAGTCTGAGCAGGGCAGAGAAAAGAGTGAAGCCGAAAACCCGAAGAGACCACACGAGAGACCCTGCCCTGCACCAACCAGCTCAGTCTGAGCCTTGAGGACGCAAGGGCCAATTCCCAGGCGGAGTCCCAGGGCCTTCAGACGTGAGGATGGAAAACAACGAGGCCGATTCTAACAACAAAGTCTCCCCTTCTCTCCTGACCCCCTTATCTACTTCAGTTTTCCCTCTCTCTCTCTCTCTTTTTTTTTTTTTTGCGATAGTGCTAGAGAATGTGGTGTCACAGATGGCAAATCTAAAAGGTACAAATTGCCAGACATGCAGGAAATTCCCCAATCACTCTTATCAGAGTGTGTGTATGCAACTCTCTGGCTCTGGGGACTAGAATTCAGCGGCCGTTTTTCAAAGCTCATAAAGACAGCATAATGCTGTATAAATAGGCACAGAGGTAGGTATTGTGGTCTCCCGGTTTCTTCCTAGGAAAAACGTAACTCCGGCACTCAGAGCAGTTCCTCTGGTAAAAGGGTCCATAAACACACAAAGTGCAAGGAACCTTTATTCTTGCCATCCTCAAAAGCAATGCAGGATGATGCCACCTTAAGAAAGCCTCTGTGAGGGACGCCTCGGTGGCTCAGTCAGTTAAGCGTCTGCCTTCAGCTCAGGTCATGATCCTGGGGTTCTGAGATCGAGACCCCCATCGGGCTCCCTGCTTGGCGGGAAGCCTGCTTCTCCCTCTGCCTGCCGCTCCCCCTGCTTATGCTCGCTCTCTGATAAATAAACAAATAACATCTTGGAAGAAAGGAAGAGAGAGAGGGAGAAGAAGGTAGGAAGGAGAAAGACCTTTGTGAATACCCTCCCTCACCCCACGGGAGACGTTGGGTGGGCTTAATTTGTGTCAGCATACCATTTCTTTGTTCCAAATCGTGCCTCATCTGGAAGTAAAGACAGGGTAAACGATGCTATTCAGTTAATGGTGAGTTTCTTTCTGGGGAGACAACCCAGTTCAAGCCGGGCTCCTGCTCTCAGGGGCGATGAAATGATGTGATGGGGAGAGACCAAGTCCCCTCCATTCAGAGTGCCCGGCAAGCTGCTCAGAAACAGCAGATAAGGCAAACCACTCAAACGGAACACGAGAGGAAATACACACAGGGCAGGATTTTTTTTTTTTTTTTAAGTATCAGAAAATCCCCATACTCTATTGATAGTTCTATAAAACGTTTTTTTAAACAAATTGTTTCCTTTCTCACATTTACTTAGACACATCACGGACATTTAGTATCGACTTCTAAGTAAGAGAAGCTAGATGGGTCTCTCCACGCCCTCCCCTACCTGATCACATTACCATCGGACTCCGAGCTGGTCTCGTCAGAACCATGTTTATATTCCTTCTTCTAATGAGTTAGCTCACATATGAGAAGCCCAGGCATAAACTCACCTTCTCCTTGGACATTTATTCAACAGCTATTTGCTGAGTGCCTATGATGGGCCAATAGCATTTTAGATGTTGTGGATTCAGCTGGTAATAATAATAATAATAATAATAATAATAATAATAATAGGCCTGCTATCATGTGGCTTACAGTCTAGTTGAGGGGATGGATGATTAACAAATAAATCTGTAATATATAAGATGCTTAAAAGGAAAATGAAGTACACTAGCAGGTACAGAGGGATGGGGTACATATTATTTAATATAGGTCAGGAGAAGCTGCTTTGAAAAGGGAACTTGAGAAGTCCTACTTAAGGAGGCTGAGAAGCTTAAGAAAGAAATATAGATCATTGCCTCTGTGCATATAAGCTAAGCAATATATATATTTTTTTATTTTTATTTTTATTTTTTTAGAGAGAGAAGGGGGAGAGGGAAGGGCAGAGGGAAAGAATCTGAAATAGGTTCCACGCTCAGTGTGAAGTCCAATGTGGGGCTCAACCTCACGACCTTGAGATCATGATCTGAGCTGAAATCAAGAGTTGGATGCTTAATGACTGAGCCACCCAGGTGCCCCCGGGCTAAGCAATATTTGAGTGTGGAGGTGGACAGTTTTTAAAAACTTAATTTCAAAAGCGGCTCATATTTAATTTTCAAAAAAACCAATGGGTGGACCCTAAATTTAAACGACTAAAACTATATTCTTAGAAAGCCCTCAAAGGAACACCTTTGAGGGATCATGCTATCCGGGAGGGCGGGTATCCTAACGTTGACAGACATAACATATATAATGGCATAAGACTGTGCTCAATATTTTAAAAGCAGTTGTAAACCGAAGTTGTGCTGAATCACTGATTTTTAGAAGCCAAACAGGGTAAAATGAAGGTCCAACCTGCCTCATCCAAGCTGGTACATTATTCAACGTGACACACAGAGCAAGAAGAACCACCAGACGTCACTTAACTCAACTTTCTCATGTTACTCTTCATCCACTGGGTCCACGGAGCTTTGGGGGTTCCCAGATTCCAAGGTTAAGTGCAACACCATGTGTAAAACCCAGGTGTCCTGACTCACAGGTTAATTTTCATTACCACCCCTTTCATGTACAAGATACCACATCTTCGGGCTAGTTTGAGATACTTTCTGGAACAACGTCAACTGCTAGAAAGACGGCGGCAGATCTGAGAGGCAGCTAATGGGGACAGGCGGAGGGGTCCCGCAGAGACGCTAAGTTTGGGGTGCAGTCTGCAAGGAATGCTGAGAACAGAAGCCGCTCATGCCAATGGCTGCTATGATGGTTACTCAAATATTTATATATCCACATTCCTCTCCCATTTGCAAGCTCGTGTTCTTTGAAAATTTCCTGCTTTCCCGATCATAATGGCACAGGCTTTGGTGCACCATGGACACCACAGTAATGAACTCAATGCAAAAACACACCAAGATCCCAAAAGATTACTAATGACTGAGATTACTAATTTCACAACTTGCTGAGAAAACGGGGACCCTTCCCAACACCCACCAACAAGCAAATGTGATTTGCAAGAGGAAGTCCTCAGCCCTGAGGGAGTTCACTAGAATTTCATATTTTCTTCCTTTCTCTCAACACACTCCATTTACAGAAGGATTTTAAAATTACTTTAGTGGGCCATGTGGCATCTTAAAGTTTACACTTCAAAACTCCTTTGAAAACCTCATTTAATGTTTGGGCTTTGACAGAGTATTACATGAACATTTCAAAGCAATGCTTTAAAAAAAAAACTCAGATTTGAAACAAAGGCTATTTTGATTAGAGTGTCTGCATTATTCATTTAGATGTAACCTGAAACCTACAACACTTTTCCATAGGACACTTGTTTCCTAGGATAAAAACGCTTTAAAAAAAAATCGCCAGAAAAAGAGAAATCACCAAAAGTGTATTCTGACAACCATCTGATTGGGAAAATAATTTCTAGTAAAATATCCTGCTACTCTAGGACCCAAATTATTCCTTAATAGTGATAGAAACTTTTACAGCAAGAGAGGTTTTTTTTGTTTTGTTTTTGTTTTTTAAGTAAGTATTAAAGCGCCTTACATAATACTGTGTCCCTTACGGGGACCTCAAACCAAGATGTTAACTGATCAATTCACAGGTTATTTGTTGTTGCATACAGATTTACAAAATAAAAAGTAACATATAGACTTAACAGAGTAACAGTTAATGGGGGTTAGTGGCTTGTCAAAGTTGCAGAGGTTCTTGATCTCAACCCTACGACCAGGAATAGAATTCAGGTCTGTTGATTCCAGGAGCTGCATATACATTTCAACAGGAACCAATGCAATCATATGCACAAAATGGAAATACATTACACACCAGTGTTTCATTTGCTATGAGGTGCTATGAGGGAGATTTTAAATTTAATAAGCTTATTTTAATATGACTATTTAACCCCAAGGAAATATGGATAAGGATGCATATTTTAATACAAATTTTTAGAAAACCACAAAATAAAAAATATTCAGTGGAAATTTTTCGTTTCAGCGTTAATGCTTTTTCTCCCTGATATGTGCCCTCATATTGTTGCCCCTTGCTCTTTGAAAATCATTTGTGCAACTGCAAAGATAAAAGTTAAAAATGCCTGGAGAAGTTTCCTGACTGAATTATTAAGAAGCTAAGAACTGATTATGTAAAACTTTATATAGCACATATAAATATATATGTCACAAATATTTGTGTGTATACATAAATATATATTTCATATATTTATTATATATTATGAATAGTAAATATAAATATAATGTATAATAAATATAAAAATATATTTATATATACATACAAATATATCTATTTATGTGTATGTAATATATGCACAAATATATACTATATATTAAAGGTGTATATGTATGCATGTGTTTATACACACACATGCACGCACACACATACACAGAGTCATGTTGGTTCAGTCATGTCAAAGCTGGTTCTTAATTTTCTAAAACTTGAAGACAATACACTCAGAGCCCATCCCAGGTTTCCTGCAGCTGTATTCTTTCCTGATCAAAATCTTATCAACTTTTTTTTTTGGACACAATCTAGCAATGAGGTTAAAATCTCCAGAAAGCAACAGAGCTGGTCAGATTCCTAAGTTCTGTGGGGGAATAAGCTCCTTGCAACCCACAGTGTGCCCTCTCTCTTCAACTACTTGATACTAAAGTTCCTCATGAAAAGCAATCAGCAGCTGATACTTTACTAATCCCAAAGCCTTGACTTTGCAACCTGATAAAAACCAGTAAGTCAGCCAATTCTGAGTAAGACAAGCACCCAAAACAACTGACTGTATTTGCATACCTCAGATTTTTGAAAGCCAGGAAAAAAAAAATTCATTCCAAAAACCAACCAACCAACCAACAACAGCAACAAAACTTCCCATAAAGAAAAATATCTGCTGGGTGCCCATTCTTGCTGCCAATCCTTAGCCCGGAGGATTTTACCCTCTACCCACCAAACCCAAAAGAACCTGGACAGCCCAGTTGAAAGAATCCGCTCTGCACCGGATACTGTCCCAACTCTCCCTGGGGACGGGCGTGCTAACAGTTGAAAAGAGTCACTGTCTTCCCCTCTTTTACACCCGCAGTAGATAATGAGCAGGGCCCCACACAAGCGGAGAGAGAGGCAAGTTCGCAGCAAATAAAAACAGAACCTCTTCCTCTAAAAAAAGAAATTAATTGGAGGATCACTCAGAACTCATGCTAATGCCCTTCATCTCCCTGGCTGGGTGACACGCGATGATTCACAGATCCTGCGAGGCAAGCCACGGCAGACGCTGCTCGCCCTAACTTACGACATTCACTGCGCGCTGTTCGCAGGCAGCCCCGGCTGAGCCTTCACCATGGAGACCTCCCCCAAGAAGCTGGAGCCCTCCCGGGCTCAGGCGTGTTCTTTCTTCTTTCCAGAGGAGTGAGAGATCCCTAGCGCAGGAGCAGGAGAGAAGAAAAAGGGAAAGGTAAATGCCTCATCCAATCACTGGGTTATCTCAACAAATGAAGGCTCACCATCCACGTGATGGATTGATCACTGGCCAGAGACCACTTTCCAGCACCCTTTCCTTAAAAAAAGAAAGGTAGGAGTTTCGCTCCGGCCCCAGGAGGTACAGCGTGGCCCAGGCAGCCTTCTCCCCCTGTCCCTCCCCACCCCCACACACACCCATAAAGTTGAAGCCGGTTCTGGGGGGACTCCCGACGTAATCCCGGCTGAGATGCCAACCTGCAGCCCGGTCTCCTAACACGCCACCTGATTTCACTCTCTGCAAAAGGGAGGGAGCTAGGTCGATCACTTGCCATTCTCCTACCTCACTGGGTTGTTGGGAAGATCAATAAGATCACTCTTGCAAAGTACTCACAGTTCCCGAGGAGAAAGGCACTATGTAAACGCCAAGTATTATTAGTGGTCATAAGCTTGTTACTGAGCTCCGAGCCAGAATTTAAAAGGCAGCTCTGGCTGGCCACCAATAGTCCGCTCTCCCCGGGGCACCCGAACGTGCAAAAAAGTCTGCACGGGCTGCTGTGCTGAAACTTCCCTGCCACTGAGGGGTCTGGGGAAGCCCGGCACCAGAGACAGAGCCTTCTGGAAGCTCAGGGAGAAAGAAGACCTGGAGCAGAGCGGGAAGCGAAGGAAGGGGGGCTGGGGCGTGGAAGGTGGAAGACAGAGAGGCCTGTGCAGGCGCATCTCCTTTGGTCCCTGCCACCCGGCTCCCTCGGATGGCTGGCTGTCAGTGCTTAGCGCGCTGGAGGTTTGCAGGGCTGTGAAATTTTCCACTTGGCTGTCTGCCATTCCCGCCCACCGAGGATAACACTTCCACACACACAGAAGTGGCACACCGAGGCCCCGCTGGAGAGGACTGGAGGATTTTGTTGTTTGTTTGTTGCTTTTAAAGAAAAGCCCTATTCATATCCCGATCCTTAATATTTTCCACACCTGGGCTTCTTGATTTTTTTTCCTCCTTGAAGACAGAGCCAGGAACAGCTGTGCCTGGGCCAACACGATCAAGTTATTTTGACTCGGGTATTCTTGGGGAGCATGCTTGAGGTATGGGAACGTACGTGAAAGGCTCTGGGGACCGTGAGAAACCTAGAATTTAGGTGCCACGCTAGCGCCCTGTCTGCTTCCCAGGCAAATCATCCACGAACGAGTTCCCTTTCAAAGCCGCAAAGCGCATGCCAAACAAAGGCGGGAGGCTCAGGACTAGCACTGTGGGAGTAACTCTGTTTTCGAGGGGAAAATGCGGTCCTTATGTGTCCCCCAAAAAGGCAAAAATGAATAACAGTAAACCTTCGATTTGGAATTGGAAAGACACTGACAAGTATACCTCAAAATAACTAAAAAATGGAGAGAAGAAAATTAGGACAGAAGGGAGAAAGGAGGAATCTGCTACAAATGTAATTAACGGGGACTTTTATAGCGAATCCAGTTTACAAAGTGCTTTCTTCTTCTTCTTCTTGATTGAGGTATAACTGACAGATAACATTATATTAGTTTGAAGTGTACAAATCGCTTTCATGTTCATTCATTCATTCTCTCACTGGACAAATTTTTACTTGGTGCTTCCTATATTCACCAGGTTTTATGTTCATAATAGTAAACAAAATAGCCAAGGACCAGGCCTTTAAGGAGCTCACTGCACCAAGAGGGGCAGCCAAGACAGAATCAGTGTGTATCATTTGTAGTCCATGGGTGAGATTTGCAAATCAGATAGGCATTAGGCAGGAAAAAGACACGCTGTGATTTGCGGTCATATTGGGAGTACCGCACTCGCAAGGAGGGGTTTGGGAGGCTTTTCTTACAAAACTACCAGGTTCGAGAAGTTCGGCAGGTGGGGAACACAGCCTCTGCATGATGTGATCTGACTGGACGTTGCATGATTCGTTTCTGGTATTTTATCTTCTTTTCTTTTTCCCCTGGCCATTTCAACTGGGTCTCCTTTATCAAGAAATGGGCCACAGAGCTGTTCTCAATACCTTGAAACAAGAGCGGATTCTTCTCCCCAACTACCAGAACATCAGAAAAACAATCACGAGTAATTTCTGCTGGAGGAGCGCGCTTCAGTACAGGTGTTATACTTGATATGACAGGAGAGGAGGCCTCTGGTTTCCTAATGCATTTCATGTCACCCCGTTATCATGTGAAATAAAAGGAAGCTCTCTGTGAACATCTATATACCACGGCTTGAGTTAAGGAAACCTTCCCCCCACCCTCCCCAGGGGCTAAAAACAGATCACATTTCATGTAAACTTCTGAAAAAATCTTCCCACTGCTTTGCAGTAGGTTCCAAATTCGCAGGCTTCCTCTTTGCTATTAAGACGTTTTTATTCTCTTTCTCTGGGACTTATGTCCGTATCCTGTGAGCCTTCTCCTTTGGTTCTCCTTTGGTTACCTGTTTACTGACCCAGGGAAGCAGCAGGATGAAAAGCAATAAAAAGCAATGGAAATGTTGCGTTCATCTGAAGCGTCTTCTCATTCCCTATCACCGCCGATCTGGTACAACTTAATCCTTCCGCGAAGGAAAATCAGCTAATTCCTTTCTTCATCCTGCAAAACGAAGGCATCCTCGGACAGGTTCATTCATGTCCTCCCCGTGAATGAAGTTAAGTCTGAAAGTCTGTTTTAAACAAATAAGCCAAACTTCTACTTGAGCCTTGTCCCATCTAAACACACCCAGGACGAAATGTAATATCTCCTACAAGTTTCTCATATAACTAAAGACATTAATAAGACTTCAAGTTCAAAGTCTCCAAACACAACTCCTCGCTTTGACTTCGCAGTTTTGACAAACTTTAACAAACTGGGAAAGAAAAGAGAGAGCAGGAAAAAGGTCTTCTTGAATCCAAGTGGCTACTACCTCTGTAGTCAGACTTGGGAAATCATACCAGGCTGACCATTTCATCCTCTGGTCCGGAGAAGAAAATGACACAATGCCAATTTCTCCTTCCCCTGACTTCCCACAGCACATACGGTCTCTACCACACATTTTGACTTGAGGTCCTTTTCAATTCTGCACTCCATTATACTGCCTTTCTATACGCCACTGGATTTCCTTAAGTCTTGAAGGTTCAAAAAGTTTATAAGCTTCTTGATGAAAGAAATCTTGCCGTGCCTTTCTTTTGCAACCCCCTCACAGTGTCTAGTAGGAGAGACTGCATTTAAATCAAATGAACCATAGGCAAAACCTGTTCTACAACTTAACTCTTACTCCAAAGGGATGCCTGCTCTCTCTAGCGCTATCATTTAAGCCCTTCCCACCTGTCTCGGTCCTCCAGGATCCTGTAGCTCCTACGATGCTTATCATCCACACGGAAGCCCTCCAGGAACGGGAGAACAATTAAGTTACAACTTCGCCTTCTCTCTTTTGTTCTTCCAACCCATTACATTTGGAGTCATTAGTGGCTTTTCAACAGTTGCCATATATATCCCTGATTCACACTGCTTCCCGAGCCGCTGTTAAGGAAACTCTGGCGGTATGTGGAGGGGAGATGTGGATGCTCGGAGGCAGGGGCTCTCGAACCTGAACCATTATCAGAAAAATCTGGGGGCGCCTGGGTGGCTCAGTCGTTAAGCGTCTGCCTAGGCTCAGGTCATGATCTCAGAGTCCTGGGATCGAGCCCCGCATTGGGCTCCTTGCTTGGCAGGAAGCCTGCTTCTCCCACTACCACTCCCTCTGCTTGTGTTCCCTCTCTAGCTGTGTTTCTCTCTGTGACATAAATAAAATCTTTAAAAAAAAAAAAGAAAGAAAGAAAAAGAAAAATCTGGAGGCTAGGGTACCTGGGTGGCTCAGCCAGTTAAGTGTTGGCTTTTGGCTCAGGTCTCAGAATCCTGGGATTGAGCCCCAGTGGGGCTCCCTGCTCAGCAGGGAGTCTCCTTCTCCCTCTGCCTCTGCCCCTCCACCTGCTTATGCTCTCTCCTTCTCAAATAAATAAGTAAATAAATAAAACCTCCAAGAAAAATTTGGAGGTCTTATGAAACACCCGGAGGTCACAGATGCCTGAGTCCTCCCTTCTCCAATTTCTCATTAGACCTGGGGTGGGGCCAGAGAACTTGCATTTCTAACTAGTTCCTGGGTCTTGCTGGTGCTGCATATCCACGGACCACACTTTGAGAACCACTAAAGGTAAGCCTTCTCTAAAGGTAAACTTTTCGGTCAATGACCTAGCCAGAGAGAGGCTACGAATCTTTCGGGTATATTTATTCACTCTAAAATGGCTGCCTTGGAAAGAGTAACACTTGTCTGATCAGAGAGGTGGCCAATGGCGAAAACCCCAAAAAAATCCCACATACCTTATAATCTGGGGGAAATTTTTGTCGCTTTGATGTTGGGCTCTGGTCTGCTCTCCCTCTACTGGCTCCAGACCTGTTTGGGTCAATTCTGCCCTTCATCTCCCCATCAGTCTTTTTCTTCTCTGCTGGAAACTTCTTGACTGAAACACACTTAGCCACTGCTACCCCTAGGAGATGTTCCCCAGATGGCTATCGCCTCTCTCCTGTTTGCTAATGAACATGTGAGAGTGTAGTATAAATTCAGTGCCGGTATTGTACCGAATACAGCCTAACCTGCCTCCCAAAAGCAGCGCCTCTTCCCTCCCTGACTTCTCTTTACTCTTTGGTTATGGCTCCTCCATAGTTCCTTCAATTTCCTTTTACTTTCACTTAGTGGACTAGCATTCCTGCCTGAACAGTATCTTTCTGGAGTGACCTCTTTGTTATCTGGACTGGGGTGACCTCACGCCTTGGGTGCAAAGATGGGCACGTGAGCTAGTTCTGGAAGATCAGAATATGTATCCCTCTCACTATGAAGACTGGCTTTAGGAACAGGCACATAACCAAAGCCTATCAGCACCTCTCTCGGATGGGCTGGAACATGAAAGCATGATCTCCTAAAAGCTGTTTTTATTCCCTCGTGAGGGAAGCCCATTTGAGAATGAGGCTCTGTAACAAGAAACAAAGCTGAAAGACAGAAAGTCCGAGTCCTGATGGCAGTGAGGTGCCTTGGATCCAGTCCTGTCAAAAGTGAGATATATCCCTGGATTTTTAGTTATGTTGTGAAAGACAAAAATCCACAGTGGTCCCCAAGATTGCCCTATGTCCTAGCATACGCACACATTCTCCTAGTTAGTCATCCAAGCACTAATTCAGCGGTGGCCACAGTGAGGGGATTTTGTAGCTAAAAGTAAGGTCCCCAACCGATGGACCTTAAAATAAAAGGTTGCCCTTGGTGGGCCTGACCTAATCAGGTGACCCCCTTCCAAGGCACAGGCTCTTCCAAGATTGAGATTCAAAATGAGAGGACATATTTGGGTTGGGGGGAGGGGGATAGCAGCCCCATGAAAAGGTACCGGAGAGGCACCAGCTGACAACCCTGGAATGGGGGCCTCAGACCTACAGCCACAAGGAATTAAGTTCTGCCAATTACCACATGACCTTGAAAGAGGATGGTGGGCCCCAGGCGATAATGCAGTCCAGCTAACACCTTGATTTCAGCCTTATGAATCCCTGAGTGGGGAAACCAGCTGAGCTGTGTAGCTGTAGAAACCAAGGCAACAGGGGTGTGCTCTGAAGGCCCAAAGTGATGGTAATTTGTTACGCAGCAATAGAAAACACGAGCGCCTGGGTGGCTCAGTAGGTTGAGGCCTCTGCCTTTGGCTCAGGTCATGACCTCAAGGTCCTGGGATCAAGCCCCGCATCAGGCTCTCTGCTCAGCGGGGAGCCTGCTCCCCCAGACCGCCTGCCTCTCTGCCTACTTGTGATCGCTCTCTCTGTCGAATAAATAAAATCTTAAAAAAAAGAAAAGAAATATATATGAGATACAATAAATTTGTTTTTTTGTTTAAATCACCTTGAGCTTCATTTGTCTCTCGAAACCCAAATACTCTAGTACTCTTGATTCCTCCCAGACGGTACTACTCTGGTGTTCCTCTTTCAATAGGCTTGTGTCCCCTCCTCTTATCCTTCCTAACCCTAGGGTATGTGTTCGCCAAGGTGACCCACTCAGCCCTCTTCTCTTTCTTTGCTAATTTCCTTTTCTTGCCTAGAGTTTTCCAATCTGTACCCTGGGCCCTAGCATCTCCCCGTTTCAAGCTGCTGGATTATGCCCGTCTCCAGAAACCACGTCTGTTTCAAAACTTCCCATTCTTGCCCCCAAGCCAGGGATCCTCTTTTATTTCCGATTCTTGCTAACGGCACCACTGTCTTCTTCTCTTCCTCCCTGTGTGCCTCGGCTGTCGAGCGTCATGGAGCCGGCCCTCTGAGCCCACCAGCTCAGACCCCATTGGAGCTCGGACCCCGTTCCTCCACCAGCCCCCAGCTCCCTGGTCTTCTCGCCTGCAGCCTTCTCCCTGCACACCCTGAGTGAGTCATCCCCCTTGGATCGTACTTCCTCAAGTGAATTAGATAATACAATTTCTTCATGCTGTACCCTCACAGGTTCCTACAGTGGGTGGAAACCATCCACAGCCTGATGGAGGAGACCTTCCCAGCTTGGCCCCAGCGCATTTGCCTCCTGATGCATGTCGTCCCAGTCAGAAGGCGCTGCTCCTTCATCTCTGAGCTCCCATGTCCAAGCCACAGTTTGAAATCCACCCCATGCCTCCCAAGGCCTGCTCAAAGCCTCCTCTTCCCTTCACTCTTTTCTCTATCCTGCTGTCTTACAACTTTCTCAATCATCTGCGACTTTGCTTTCTTCTATTTCAGCTACCTGCAGGCAATCAAGGTCCAGAAGCCCAGGATCCTTGTTCTGATGTACAGTCACAAGGTCAATGTCTACGTCATTCACCTCACTGTGCCCCTCCCCGGAGGCCTTTTATCATCTCACCTCATTGCAAGAAGGGTGAACACAGCACAGTAAGCTATTTTGAGAGACAGAGACCACACTGACCTAACTTTTCTTACAGTGCACTGTGATGATTCTACTTTGTTATTAGTTATGCTTTTATTAATTTATTAGTTTATAAGTTATAATTAATAGATTACGAACAAATTTATAATTTGTAAATTGGTTAATTTATAAATCAAACTTTAGCACAGCTTTGCATGTATAGGGTTCGGTACCATGCATGGTTTTAAGCATCCACGGGGGTCTTGGAATGGAGCCCCTGTGAAAAATGGGGCACTCTTGTACGCTTTTTTTTTTTAATGTGAACTCTGATAGTTTTTTCATTTCTTTTCCTTAGGATACTAATAATAGTAGTATATAATATATAATATAATTTATTCCTTATGCTAAGGCAGATAACATTTCCCCAGGCCGACTGCAGGAAACTCGATGAAGGCAGGGCTTGAATCTGCCTTCTTGGAGTGCTTTTTATAAATGGTAAACACTTGATAAAATGCTTGTTCAGTGAACTGACTGAGAACGGGATATTTTACATTTACTCTGACATGTCCCCCACTCTTCTTTACTCTGTGGTCCCCAAACAGGAGAGTTCCCTTTCTGGTGACTTGGGAGAAAAATCATTACATAAGCAAGCCTCTCTGGAAACTGCTCCATCAATGAAATCTTGGGCAAGAGCCTCCTTTTCCAACTCAGGACCAAAGCGGACTCTTTGTATTTTTGTTCTGAGGAAGAAAGAGAAGCGACGGGCGCTGCTGGAAATTGCAGAGTTCAGAAACGCCTCCTCTGGGTAAGCAGGCTCAGCCCAGCGGGGTCCTCAGCCTCTGTCTCCATTCTGCTCACAAAAGAGCATAAATGTCAATCACGGAGGGCCCAAAGCTCCTCTGTCCCCAAAAGGCAATGAATGTCAATGCAGAACTTTCCTGAGAGGATGGTGTCTAGTCAGATTTTAAGAAGAGGTGAAGGAAGGTGAAGCCCAAACCCAAGGTATTCTGAAGAACAGAAAGTATTCATCACATCATGGGATCCCTACTCAATCAACATTTGATGATTTGTGTGACTTACCCATTATGAAATCTTTTTCCAAACTGGTAATCCTTGGATTATGCATTGGGAGGCGTTTAGGATATGTCCCCTGATATCGACTGGTTTGTGTTTCGGTAATAAAAACTAAAATTAGTATGCGTCCAAAGAACACATCATCGGAGAGAGATGTATGCTTGGGAAAATCCTCTGATCAAACTTAAAAAGAAATTCTAATTCCTGTTGATTCACGCCACAGTTTCTCTCCTACTATTTAGCAGAGCTTATCACACAAAGGTAAGGCTTTGCCTACATGCATATAGACTCGGCAAGTGTCTATGTGCAGGCTACATCTCCTTACCGGCATAGAGCAAAGTTCGCTATGAGATATAATTATGCATCCAGAGAAAAGTATGTCTGCATAGCAAGAATAAAATGAAAATACATAGGAGAAATACGTCATCTGCACTGAAGAGCTATGTAATGATTATCTCCAGGAATGCATAATTTTTAAGACCAAGATGGCACGTGCTCCTTACTTGTTTAAAACTTGGCTCACGCAGGGTTGCTGGAGCCCATCAGAAGGCACTTGGCCCAGGACACGAAGGAATCTTGCTCCAGAAGCCCAGACAGCACACTGAGGTTCCACATTCTCCGGGTTACAAGCCCCTTTCTCGCCCTTTGTGGTGAGTCATCACACACCTTCTCCCTGAAGGACTTGTGTTCATGCCTGGGTGCTGCCGAAGGGCTTGGTAGAAATGCGGAAGGTGAGGAGGGGCCCTTGCTTCATGGGTTGATCACTCACAAAAGCAATTATAAGTCAGGAGCAGTGTGGGGGTCCATCTAGAGCCTTTGGGGGGAGTGCTCCGACTTTAAGTGGTTTTCAATTTCTGCTCTTCTGGCTCGAGGACAAAACTGAGTAAATTAGACCAAAATTTAGAACACAATTAGTAAACATTCTACGAAAGAAATGTAAATGTTTCCCCCTCGTTCTCTATGGACATAGTTTTAGAAGTTCTACGATAGCATCTTCATTTGATTTGGCCTGACGTTACAAAATACTTCAATGGGTCAAAGTAAAATGACAAGATAGGATCCACATACCCCCTCTACCTCCCTACTTTTGAACAGATACAAGTAATAAAATTCACCAAAGGTATTCAAAACTGGAAGCATCCTATCAAAGCCCCAACTTCCTTTTTATTTCATGAAATACTACCATGTAAAAACACGGCTACAATCAGGACCTCCACTCATGCTTTTTAGAAGTAAGTTTGAGTATGGTTACATGAAAACGGCTATTCAAAGATTTTTTAAAAAAACAGAATTATTTTCCCAAATTCAAGATCAGCACAACTACCCAGCTTTTGTATCATGTTTGGAGAAAAGGATTTTCGGTGATTTTATTAGGTGACTCTCATTTGTCTTCTTTTTTATCAGCTTTACTGAATTAATAAAGCCAACGCATATAATGACTCTATGTATCTTTTTTAAATTTATTTATTTGAGAGACAGAGAGAGAAAGCATGAGGAAGGGCAGAAGGAGAAGGAGAGAGAAACTCAAGCAGACTCCACACTGACCAGGGAGACCAAGGAGAGGCTCTATCTCAGGACCCTGAGATCATGATCTGAACTGAAACCAAGGGTCAGATGCGCAACCAACTGAGCCACCCAGGCGCCCCCTCTAATGACCCTACATCTTAATCTCCTTTATCATACTATTCCAGGTAGCTGCCTCCTTTAACTGTTACAACTTTCAGATGCAATCATAACAAAAGTATTGCAGGACAAAGGGGCTATTGTAAACTTGTCTCCTTTTGGAAGAGGCTTAATAAAACTATTCTAGCTTAAAACCGGAGATTTCCACGGTCTCAGCTGTAAACACCAAGTAACAGAAATGCCACTTGGCATGAGATCTGGGGATTACCTACTGAAACACCAAAGGCAGGTATACTTTGATGTGGGTTACCTGGTGCCGGGGAACTACCAAGAAATACAATTATTCTTTTTCTATGAATCTAGAGGTGAAGATTTGATACCGTATTTGGAGTAAAGATGATCCACGGTGTGGTGGGGGCAGGGAGCCCGGGGGAAGGGGGTGCCGGAGGGCCCACACATGTGCACATGCCTGCCTGAGTCAGTTACAAGTTACATTGTCTGAAGAAACACCTCCTATCCCACTGGCTACAATGTTTTAAGCCTAAACAAAGGGAAATACCACGTATTATTTTCTGAGCAAAGAACCCCTGGGCAAGATGCCACCACAATTTGCCTTCACAGTCCTGAAACGCCATCAAAATACCTAATGATCGTGTTTCATCAAAAATCCCAAGGAGTTTCTGGACATAATGAGCCCTCTAAAAGTTCCCTACATCTCTTTAAAAATAAATATTAAGGAACTCCACAGACATTGCAACGTCTGTTACATGGCCTGAGAACACACATTCTCAGGGAACAGGATCCCCCCCGCCACCCCCACACCCCATGTCTATTTGAAAAAAGAATAAGGGGTTTTCTACCCTCCTCCTTCAGCCTCCGGGTTTAGGGGTTTATCCTCATATCATGGCTCAGGGGATTCTCACACTTAGCAACTCTCAACATATCAAAGGAGGAGAAAATCTCTCACTCCCTAATTGTTTTGTCGAATAAGCTCTCAAAAGTTCATTTTTGTTACCTTTTTTCAGGCAAAATAAGAGGCCTTTTACAAAAATTCTATTGCTAAAACAATGGCATTCTCCCGGGAATGACTTCGTTATGGAAATGAAGTGACAGCTTCTTTTATCTAACCAGGCAGAAAGTCTGCATTTATAAAAGGCATTCAGAGCACTCAAGTGCTGTGTGTGGGCGAGCATAAAATGCTATTTTTAATTCAGATTGCACCATTCCTCCCATACAGGTCTTTCAGATAATCATAATCATAATAATACTGATCTACAAAGAAAAAAAAAAAAAAAGATTCCCATTTCTGCTGACCCCAGCAGAAAAAGAGTGGAAGGAAAAAAAATTAGAATGACAAATACCACTTCCTTCCACGTGTGGACCACTCCCTAGGCTCAGAGATCAATCTCTAAAGCTTTCAGAGAGATCTATTATCCGGAATTAAAAGCACTTAAACTCTGGGAGTAGCAGCATCCCATCTCACACAAATTTACATTTTTGTACCTGTGACTTTCATTGTGAGTTTGCAGGAATCACCTGGGCCTGCTGGGAAATACTGGGTGAGTTCGTCCCTCTGTTCTCAAGAGTTAACAGTCCTTGGTGATGTGCTGGCGGAGGAGTCTATGTGACACGGCCACACTCGAAACCCGATGTCTGATTTCAAAACCTGGAAGGCTCCTCGGGTACGTAAGAGGCGTTTGAGCTTCTGTCTGAGCAAACACAGAGCTTTCTAGGTCAGATTATGGAATCTACAGATGGAGACTGGCAGGCGGTCTGCCATGTTCCTCCGACTGGCTCTGCTGGGGACCAAAGCCCGAGGAGGGGTGATGGATGGAAGTTCTGGTAGGGAAGAGGAGACCAGGGTGGATGACGCTGCAGAAGTAGGACACTGGAGAGGGAAAAAAGTGCAGCATCGGAGTGTAATTACGAGGCTAATGGATGGAACAAGACCTCCAGGCATGGCTAAGCGACTGGTTTACGACCCCTCAAGCAGAATGAGAGATGAGAGAACAGACAGGGTCAGAGAGAGACTTTGTAATTGAAGTAAAACTCACATAACATAAAACTCGCCATTTGATCATCTGCGAAGGGTACAATGCTGTGGTTTTTACCATTAGCTCATTCCAGAAGATTTTCATCATCTCAAAAAGAAACTCCATACTCACTCTCCATTCCCACCTCCTCTCTGCTCCTGCAAGCCATTAATCTACTTTCTGTTCTGCGGCTCTGCCGATTCTGGATGTCGCCTGTAAATGGAGTCCTATAATATGTGGCCTTTGTGGGTGCCTTCTTTGACTTAGCATCACGTTTTCAGGATTCCTCCAGTACTTTGTCCCCTTCCTGGCTACATAATACTCGGCTGCAGGTATAGACCACATTATGTTTCTCTATTTGTCAGCTGATAGACATGTGGGTTATTTCCACTTCGTGGTTATTAGAACATTATTCTACCTACTTTTGTTTGAATATCTGTTCTCAATTCTCTTGAGTAGACACCGAGGGATCGTTGGGTCATGTGGTCATTCCATGTTTTATATTCTGAGGAACCACCAAACTGGTTTTCCACACTGACGCGCCGTTTTCTGGAAATGTATGAAGTCTCCGATCTTCCCTCTTTGCCAACATTTGTCATTCTTTTATTTTTCATCATGGCCATCCATCCTAGAGGGTATGAGGTGGGATCTCACTGTGGTTTGGACCGCATTTTCATAGCTACTCATGATGCTGAACGTCTTATCAATGTGTTTGCAGGCCATCTGTATATCTTCTTTGGAGAAATGTCCATCCCGTCCTTTGTCCATTTAAAAATTGGGTTGTCTTTTTGTGGTTCAGTTCTAAGAGTTCTTTATATATTCTGGAAGCCAGACTCTGATCAGATACATGATTTGCAAACATTTTCTCCCATTCTGT
>CM053608.1:116518741-116536249 GCA_028646535.1 Procyon lotor
GCATTTCCAGTCCACAGCGCCTCCTGCTCTGGACCCCTTGTCTGAGGGTAAGCAGAGAGCCGGTTCTGGCCCATGGGGGCATCGCCTTGCGGGATGGAGACACTTGTTTCCTGCAACCCTCGGGGAGGCTGTCGATTTGCAGAGTAGGATTGCAGGACAGCCCTCTGGACGGCTTTCCTATTTGCCAGCGCCCGTGAATTTGTCAAGCATCTAAACTCAGGACAGTGTTCACCTAAAATGATCCGGAATGATTTTGAAGTCTTACAAAACACGGCAACAATCTGATAATTAGAATCAGAAGAGGCACTTTTTTCCCCCCTTAAATCATTTAATTGACTCCTATTTCCAGAAAAACTTCTGTGTGTGAAGCAAACAAAAGCGAAGCACCTGTAGGAGCTGAGGCCAAGTAAGAATTGCAGGTGGAGTGAGTAATAGGCAAGTTCATGGTTATAAAAGGAATGAGTGTATCGTAATGGTACCGTTTCACTGAGTTGTTTATTGACTGTGGCAATAAGGATGTATTTTTGATCTGTGATGAGTACAAGTGTTGAAATCTATCCAAGCAGAAGTGATTAGAAGGTCCATGAGGAGTAGAAAGCTCCGCAGAGCCTAGAGCTCATGTAATATACGGCTTTTTGCTAATTAATAAACATGGGCCTCAAGTATGTTACTTAACTGCCTGAGCCCAGCACACGGGCTGGCAAAAATGCTGTCTTTCACTGCAGGACAGTGAGAGGAAGTTTTTAGGTGAAAGACGTGAAAAGGAGAAACCAGGAAACTCATTTTTAGAACGTGTGATGCCAAAAAATAATCAGACACCTATACATTCAGGTCAAACAGTTTGTTTAAGAAACATAAAAGAAACCATTTTATGATGACCATACACAATCGTTCACAAGAGACTTTTTAAATATACATACTTTTTAAGCATAATTTTTAACATACGCAGAAGTTGGATGAGTTGTAGAATTAATACCCATATACTTCCATATACTTCCTTTGTGCCTCAGTGTTCCCATCTGTATCATGGGAATAATAATGGAACCTATCTCATTGGGTTTTTGGGAGGGCTAAGCGCATGAATGTTTGTAGTCTTTGGCCGTCCTATGCATGCTACGATGTTTATTAGTGTTAGAGTTATCGTGGATTTCAACAGTCGGTTGTGAAATCGGCACTGCAGGGGAGGTTCTTCATGGAGGGGCCAAGTGTGCTGGTTTTGGTCCTCAGCATTGAAGTGCCTTGTAATTCAGATTCGGGTCATGCCACTTACTAGCTGTCTTCCCTTCGCCCCCCCACCAAGTGACTCAGCCAGCCTCCCTCTCCTTCGACTTCCTCCCCGGGACAGGGAGTCATAGGAGTGCTACTTGGCTCTCTTGGGTTCTAGTGGAAGTTAATGAAGTTCAGACATCTAAGAGTCTTCGAACAATTCAACGTGAGTGTCATTGTTATGGATTCTGTTGTCTAGGGCAAAAGAGATCTCCTGTCGTGTTCATCTATAAAGTGGGTGTGAAGCCATTTAACAGCATTGTGAGGATTAAGCAAAACAACCTATGTCAATCACTTAATGGAGTACTTGGGAGAATTAGTAGTAGTAGTAGTAATAGTAGTAGTAGTAGTAGTAGCAGTAGTAGTAATAGTAGTAGTAGTAGTAGTAGTAGTAGTAGTAGTAGTAGTAGTAATAGAAGGCGGAGGAGTATTAACTAAAGTCCCTACTTTGTTGACATCACGTGAAGTCCCTTCTCTGTGCCGGGATCCCTCCAGGAGACCACATCCCATCAGCTGTCATGTGTCCTTCAGCTCCTCTCAACGTGACAGTGTCTGACTTGTGTTTTGATGACCTTGCCAGTGCTGAGGCGTGCTGACCAGTCGTTTTATGGAATGTCCCTCCATTGGGGTTTTTCCTCTGTTTTTGTTATGATTAGAAAAACTCCAGTGGAGGGACATTCTGCAAAACGACTGATGAGTAGTTCTCGAGGTTGATCAGTTGCCGTACCTCTCCCAGACCGTGCGACGCAGATGGTCCGTGTGACTTCCCGCGGCTGTCTGACACTTGATCTCCCTGCTGAGGGGGGCGTGTGTCAGGTTTTTGATACTTTCAAGGCACCCTTTTCATACATGTCCCCATCTTGGGAAAGAACCCCCGTCTAAGGAGAGGGGAGCTAGGTTCCTACACAGGCTGAAGATCTGCATGGATTATTCAGAGTTCTTGTTCACGGGAGATTGGTCTGTTCTCCCCCCACTTACGTATTTATTCAGTCATTTCTTTATGCCTCTGTGAACTCGCGGGTGTTTATTTTATACTTTAGGTTATAATCTAGTACTGTTGTTTACTTTGCTGTCCACATCATTCCAGTTTGGGCCATTGGCAGCTCTTTCGAGAATATTAGGGATATCGTCCGTCTCCCGTTTCCCCTTGATATGCTCCCATCATGGTGGTGGCGTTTTGGAGCATTTCCTTCACGCTCTTTTTGACTCCTCCCTGCCCCAGTCTCGGAATCAGCCGTTTTCTTCAGTGAGCCCTGACTCCCTTTTCTCAAGGGATGGTGCTCAGGACCAAGTTCCGGGCACAGGGGCTTGCAGGAACTTGATGCCCAATAAATATTTGTTCCCTCCCTCCTATGGCGGGCGTTGGGCGTGCCCAGGAGTGCACAGCTGGGGAGCGAACACCCTGGAACTGTCTGCACAGAAGTCAACCCCCACCAGTCAAGCCAGAGGGTTTCAGTTAGTTCAGGCCGGGTCAGACTCTGCCCTGCGCTTAGTCAGCACTGTGAGAACTTCCTCTGCCCTCCCGGAACCCGGCCCTCTAGAACCCCGGGAGAGGACAGCAGACTTGATGTGCTGGAGAAGATCAGACTAGAGAAGAGCTAGTAAGATCGCAGAGCCGTCAGAGAAGGCTTTTTACGTGACATTGGATTTGAATGTGCTTTATTCCAGATGTGGACACTACAAAAACAACAACAACAAAAAATTGGGGAACAGGTATCTTCTGGTGGATAGGAAGAGGCCTGATTCCTGACCGACTTTAGCCTTGGGGGGGTTATTTTAGGAATGAAATGGGGTTTATTGATCTTGGTGGGATGACCCAGGTGGGTTTTAGCTCGTGGTGTGTGGGAGCGAGCTTCACGGCTCTAATTGTTCATTTTTGAGGAATCTGGAACGCAGGTTGGGATCGTGTCGCTCGCTTGAAATCGGCCATGGTGGGAATGTTTATACTGTAGACATCTGCAAACACTACAAATCGAGGCTCCCCTCTCCCTTCCAGCTAGTTCTTGAACATTTTCCCGCATGCTGCTGGCTTTAGCTGTCCCGGTATCTGGTGTAAACTCTTACCCTGAATTTCTTTTTTTTCCCCCTCTAGTAATTGTTTTTTTTTTTCATGTACAAGTTTTTGTTCAATACTTTGAATTCTCTGATAAAAACTACCAGAAATGGTTAAAGAGATATGTGTACCCTCCAGTGAAAACTACATTTTCCTATATATTGGTTAAAACTCTGATAGCCAGGAAACGTTGCAGTTAACAGGAGATTCGGACACCGTGATGACCATTCTGGGTAACCGAGTTGGAAACGGCACAGCCTTCTGTCTTATCTGTAACATGTGGGAAGGTCAGTCATCACCTAAGGGTAATCACTGATGTCCTCTATCAGCAGCATGGCCATAGGACTTTTCTCCTCTCTCAGGGTTGGGCTGGCAGGGAGGTATCTTCCTATTTCTTATCAAAAATACGGGAAGAAGTGGTACCATTTTCCTTCAGCTGAGAAACTGTGACTCAGCATCATTCTGCTTGTAGTAGGAAATGCAACCCTCCATTAGCTTGACTTTTGCAAGGATGATACCTGAGTAATCCATGGAATAATGCTAAATAAAGACAGCTTTCATGAGGTCACCTCGTATGCATACTCTATGGCGTTAAGTGCTATGCTGAATTAGATTCAGAGGAACTTACATTTCACACAAGTCAACTAACTTAGGTGGTCCCACGTGGGTGGCCAAGGAGGGCAAGGTTAGGGAGGGAGAGAGACTTACTTTAACCTGGAGACGGTGAGTTTTTCACTGTGATCCTAAAAAAAGGTAGAGTTGCTGTGCCTTGCTTTGCACCTTCCATCAGGTAGGTAAACTTCCCCTTTGTTCCTGCCTGTAATTGACGTTCCTCCTGGTCCACTGTCAAATGGAATCTTTGGGGATGGAGCACGCAGAATATGGCAGGCATCCTGGCCACATCACAGGTCTGTGCAGAGTTCACTCCGAGTCATAATTTTCTTTGTGTCCAAGTGGTTCCTCGATGGGAAGGCTCTCAAATTTGCACTGATTTCCTAGAACCCTCAGTCTCCTTAGCTGCCTCCCATAAATCAGCCATCTCAAGCAAGAGTGACTTGGACGTCTTTGGGATATCCTGGTCCAAATAGATCACTTGAAAGGCTCCCCTGGGGAGCCAAGTGTTCACAAAGCTGTTTTTTTTTTAATTGTGGGAAAATATATGTAACATAGAATTTACTGTTATTTTTAAGGATTCTATTTATATTGAGAGAGAGAGAGCGCGCACGCACGCACAAGAGAGAGCAAAAGTGGAGGTTGAGAGGAGGGGCAGAGGCAGAGGGAGAAGCAGACTCCCAGCCGAGCAGGGAGCCCAACGCGGGACTTGATCCCAAGACCCCGGGATCATGACCTGAGCCGAAGGCAGGCGCGGCACTTCGCTGACTGAACCACCCGGGCGCCCCTAGGATTTATTGTTTTTAAGTATACAGTTCACTGACATTAAGTTCATCACATGGCTGTGCAAACCTCACCACCGTGCTCCAGAACGCTTTTCATCTTCCCAAACTGAAACTCCGTACTCACGAGGCACGCACTCCCCACACACCCTCCCCGCCCCTCTCCAGCCACGGGCGACACTGTCCTACCTCCTGCGTCTGCAGATTTTACCCTCTGAGCTCCTCAGAGAGCTGGAATCATGCAGTATTTGTCTTTTAATGACTGGCTTACTTCGCTTAGCAAACGGTCTCTAGGTTTCAGGTATCCGAGCTTCAGCCCTATTTAAGGCTCAGTAATATTCCGTCGTACGTATCTACCACTTCTTGTTTATTCACACTCGAGTTGCTTCTACCTTTGGGGTTTTGTGCGTGTGCTGCTATGAACGTGGGGAAGCACAAAGATACGTCGAACTCCCTGCTTCCGCTTCTTTTGGGGTACATGCCCAGAAGTGGAATTGCTGGCCATATGGTAGTTCTATGTTTAATTTTTCAAAGGATCGCCGCCTTCTTTTTCCCCAGCAGCCGTGCCATCATCCCTCCCCTTCAGCGGGGCACGGGAGGGGCAGTTTTTCCACATGCTGGCCAACATGGTTATTTTCTGTTTTCATTGCTTTGTGTTCGTCGTTGTTTGTAAATAGCCACCCTCATGGGCGTGAAAGCTCTCGCTGTGGCTTTGACGCGCATTCCCCTAATGATTGGGGATGTTGAGCATCTTTTCAGGGGCTTGTTGGCCATTCGTGTATCTTCTTGGTAGGAATGTCAGCTCGAGTCCTTTGCCCATTTTTTACTCAGGTTGTTTGTTTTTTTACGGTTGCACAGGTGTCCTCTCGGTTACCTGGGTAGCGCACGACTTGGGGAAGCTGTGGAATGTTTCTCCGCTGTTCTGTGGGGCAGCCCATTCTGTTGGCTCATATGTAATGCAGAGATGAGCACACAGAGACTTGGTAGACTGTAGAGCTCCAGCTCCTATGGAGAGATCTGCCCTTGCTGCTTATTGGGAGGGGTGTTTAACTAAGTCACTCCCTGCTTTTGGACACTGTGTGGTATTAACAGCTAACATCATACTAAATATTAACCTTAAAAATAAAACTTTCGGTTACTTGTCAGCAAAAAAGAATGGCTATTTGGAACATGGAAGCTGCAGAAAAACCATAGGCAAGTCCAACAAACAAAGAAGAGGAACGTTATTTGGTGGAGAAGGAGGATGTTGGAAGGGGTTTTGTGTTGGAGAAGAGCAAGGGTTCAGGGTGATGACCGTTTCTCACTGGCTGAGTTGCGGGGGTGGTCGGATTATAGGAGCTGTGATGTGCACCTTTCCCTGTTGGGACCTATAATTGAGGATCCTTCTCTGCTGATGATTCTTGTCTTGGGGTCTGTAATTGACAACTCTCCTGTGACTGATGCTGAGTGGTACAGCTCCTCTTCACCAGCCTCCCCTGCTAGTCCCCCAAGTCCACGTTAATGAGGTTTCCTTTATTAATTTTCACATAAACAACAATATCATCTATTTGGGGGAGAAGGAGGAAGCAGAGATGATGTCTTCTCATTTCCCAGCATAATGATATCCTGGACCAGGGGCTGACAGACTCTGCTCTGTGGACCAAATCCCGCCGCCACCTGTTTGTGTCAATAAAGCTTTATTGGAACACAGCCATGCCCATTGGGATGGTATTGTCTATGGCTTCCGTATATCTATGCCACAGAGCCGAGTGGTTGTGACGGAGATCAGCGGGCCCATGGAACCTAAAACATTTGCTCTCTGGCCCTTTCCTGAGAAAGTTTGCCAGCCCTTGGCTTGTTGTAGACATTTAAAAGATACCCTTTTTAGCAAATCTTATATATAATATAACAATGTTAACAGCTGACTGCTCGCTCTGGGGTGAGCACTTTGCAAACTATAAAGCTCACATACATAACGCTGAGGAGAGCTTTTCAAGTCTGCGTCCAACATTGTGTCCTTTTGGCCTTTGTTATTTGACAAGGGGCAGTAGCTTTGTACCCAGCAGCCCCCTGTGCTGCTGCCAGGCGTCGCTGAGACGTGGCTGGCACAGGGAGCCCCTGCAAAGTCATCCTCCCTAACTCTGGCCTTTCCCCTGTGCTCTTCTTGTTGAAACTGAACTTGGGTGGTCGCTGTGATCTTGAACCGCAGTGAGAGGAGTTGTACAGCAGGGGCATGGCCCGAGAGTATACGGCAGGAAAACCTTGCTGCCTTTTACCCTAAAAATGGCATCCTGCTTCTCTTACTCCTCCCTCCACGTCCGAGGTGCAGCTTTGCCAAGGCAGCGATTGCCAAGTTTGGAATTCTGAGATACCGTTGGTTTTGCTGACTTTGTTTCATCTTCTGTTTCGCCGTTTGGCCGTGCATACGATAAACGTATGCTGACTGCTTGAAGAATTGTTGAGCTATAGGAACAGGGCACTGCCTCTGAAAAGTCTACATGGCGCGTTTTGGCAATTCACAAATAGTAAGCATTGACTATACTATATACATCACCTTATTACTATGTAGATAGTAGATAATACTACTCTTTGAGACCATTGGAAATCACACACACATACCCAAGAAATCATCAAGCCAGGAGTGGCATGAGATACTTTCTTATAAGTCATTTTGTATAATCCAAGTAGGATCCCACTAATGGGAGAACCGCTCCCATTTTGCTTCAGATAATCATATTTACCTAAAAGCAAAAGAGGGTCCTTGTCCCATTTCATAGAATCTCACTCCCCCAACTATGTGTCAGTGAAGTGATAGGCATTGGTCGTAATAGTGCTGATACATTGAAAACTTGGTGGTCCTTTCCCTTTACTTTTTGAGAAGGCAAGTTGACCTCCCCCGCACCCCATAATCTGATCATCAGTATTTTTCTTCCAGATCTGGTGCTCTAACCTCCAGTGAATTTAATCGCTCTCTTTGGAAGTCTTTCTCCAGATACCATCTCCCTCCTCAGTTACAGGCTTTGCTGTTGAGGTTAGCTCTCTTGGGATGGTCTTCCTGTAGATGATCTTCTTCCGTCGGTATGAGGGCTGTATTTTTTGGTTAAGTTTTGATATTTGTGTATTTTTACTCCCTAAGAATGGTTCTTCACTAAATGTTTGGTATGTATTTGCCCTTATCTTTCCAATTTGAAGACAAGTTTTGGAATTCAGACCCTGCCCTTTGAAGTCCTGGGGACTTCTCAGAACAACTTGGCATCCTTCATGCTTTCAGTAAGCAGCCTTCTTCTTTACGGTCCAGGGAGAATTCATTCATTTCTGCATATTTTGAACGTCTGCTGTAGAGGCCGGACACTGGACTAGGGGTTGGGAAGACAGAAATAAATGATATAAATTCTAAGCTCTCCAAGCTGGGCTGCAACTGGGGAAGGTGTCCCCACAAAAACGTATAATGGAAAATGGGACATGCTCTTTGTAGAGGTATGTACGACATGCGATATTAAGCCCAGGGAATTTGTGAACTTACTTGACTCTTTAAATTGAGTTAGACGGTGGGTAAATGGATCAGATGAGAGACACATAAATATTATTACTTTTTATTTTTTTACTCTGAGATAATAGATGGAAACACGGAATGAAATAAAATGCTTGCATCCTAACCAAGGGCTGGCGCTCTTGCTTCACTGTTTTTCCAGCACATTCTTGGTGTTTGGGTCATTAACATTGCGTCGAGGTCAGACGAGCGTGCCTTCCATCTGCCACGCTTTGATAAGTCAAGTAAAATGCTGATGGAGATCATTTAAGATCGTCTCTATGCTGTTGATTGCATGCTTGCAGCTCGTAATCAGAATGATGCAAAGTAATTGTTAGACCAACTTGCCAAGGCTACATTTTGTGCCGTTGCGACTGTCAGCACTTTGGGGCTGCTGTTCTGCCGGGAGAATGCTTGCCTAGCACCTGTTGGATGACTGACGCTGTGCTCGCCACGGAATGGCCTGCAGAACTCTTCTCCTGGCGTCCTTGCATGCCACCCCCATACAGCAACCTGGAAAAGGAGCATCGGCTTCTTTGGTGAGAGCAAGTGCTCCTTTCTGTGTGGTTGACAGAATGCGACGTGTCACAGCCTTCTTGTAAAAATCCACACGCGTGGTGGTGCCTGCTTTGCCTTCCTGCTTCGTCAGCGGCTGGCTGGTTATGCGACCTCGGGTAGCTTGCTTGTCCTGAGCCTTGTTTTCCTCCTCTGAACAATGGGGCTAAGAGAACTTATTTTGCAGAGCGTTTGGGAAGATCCGAGACTACGGGTGCAGTCTTGGCATGAAATAACCACTCGTAACGTGCTAGAAGCTCATGTGTGGCATCCCGTGTGGTTAGCCGGGATGATACCATACATGATTATACAATGAGAAGACAAGAATTTCCAAAGTCGGTAGTCCAAAACTGTATCGTAAATGTGGAATGTATGGTGTCAGCCCAGTTTTCCTGGCTAGGTCATATTTGCCAGAGGCACACCAGTGGGCAGGGATGTTAGAATTTGAACCACAATTGTCCATGCTCCCCAGGTCCGCTATACAGAATGCATACTGGGCCATCCCGTGTACACCATCAAAAGTTAGGAAGGACCCTTCAAAAGCAAATTTAAGGAGGTGCGTCATTTAGCCTTGACTGCACAGAAAACACATTGTCTAGCACACAACATGGCCTGATTATCTAGTTCTTTCTCATGGAGAAAGCACTGACCGCAAGACAAGCTAAGCAAAATCTCCCTTCCTGTAAGACGTTCACGGTCAGATCTAGGGACAGCTCACCGGCTCCTGAATTGTACCATCGAAGGAGATCTGGGAAGAGTAGCTCAGTCCGTGTTCTGTGATAGAACGTCGCTGGTGTGAGTTGCTGAGATATCTCTCTGATTCCATCCAGTGCTAAAATTTAACATCTGTGTTCTTACTTCCTAACGTCAACTCTTCCACATGGTCAAAATAGAACAGTAGAAGCCTCTTCCAAGAGCATGACTCCTTCGCACACTGTCACTCCCTCCCACCCCAAATTGCATCCGCTAGATGAGGGATAAAGTCTTAGAGAACTTGTGTTGGAAAGTAGCATGCAAAGGGGCCATCAGGGATCCCTTCGTGGTTTGGTGAAATCAAACTGTTAATGTTCTCTCCTTTGTTCCTCCACTTTGGGTCCCTCTGGGATTTTCCAGCTGGTAGTGGATTTGGCATTTTTCTGATGCCACCATCCTGCCTTTCTCTGCGGCTCCCTGCTCATCCCCGGACTCCTGCCTGCTTGTCCAATCGGTGTCGGCAATACTTAGAAAGGGTGCCTCATAACTGGGCGAGGCAATAGCCCCACACTCTTTGCAGATCGTGGGGATACACTCATTCCCTCAGCCTCCCCCTGAAAGCGGTATTTTCCTGAAATATTGCTAGTCAGTCACATTTCGAGGCATGGCACGATTTTCTCAATCGAGGACAAGGATGTGTCGTGCAACTCAAGCAAAACTGTACCACATATGTTTTACCGAATCAACCATTCCCTTCGAGGAGGAAACTAGATTAGAAATACCGAGTCTGTACCAACGTTCCACCTCTTGATGTTTTCTAAATATGGTAAATCCTGATTTTTTTCTTTTTTAGGTTTTTAAAGTTTATGTAATGCGATTATAATTTTGAAGGTTACTCAAGACTCTATGATTTTCAGTTTACCTTTCTATAATTAAGTCACTTCACCGTGATCACGCTGAAAACAGGACACTCCTGTAATGTCACACTTAGGATTTCATAGCTGGAGGGTCGGCATCTCTGTCCGTCCTCAGCCGGAGGCTTTAAAACATTGTCCTCTTCTGATATATTGGAAACTCACCGAGTATTGTCATTGGTGATGTTCCCTATGGTGTTTAGTGCCGGTTTGTATTCTCAGGGACACCCACACAAACCCAAACAGTTTTTTGTTGTTAAGATTTCTGAAATTTATCACAGTTTGCTTTGCTCGATCTTGACAGAAATGTAAAAGAAAAAGAACCATGTGCTACCACATGTAGTCATCTCTCGTAAATGTGGGGGCACATTGGTAGACTCTCTAAATTCAACAGCGGTTTATTTAGCGGTTCATTCTTTCAATGGAGGAGTCAAGAATTTGGATGGAGGAGCACCTGGCTGGTTCATTCAGGAGAACAGTCGACTCGACCCCGGGGTTGTGAGTTCAAACCCCGTGGTGGGTGTAGAGAGTACTTAAAAAATAAAATCTTAAAAAAAAAAAAAAGAATGACAGAGCTATATAGATATATTGCTATTGGGGCGCCTGGGTGGCTCAGTGGGTTGAAGCCTCTGCCTTCAGCTCAGGTCATGATCTCAGGGTCCTGGGATCGAGCCTCGCATGGGGCTCTCTGCTCAGTGGGGAGCCTGCTTCCCCCTCTCTCTCTGCCTGCCTCTCTGCCTACTTGTGATCTCTCTCTCTGTCAAATAAATAAAATAAAATAAAAAGGTTTATTGCTATTAAAAGAGGTTTGCAATATAACAAGGAAAATATGATCAGACTGCAAAACAGCATGAGCACTATCATAATATGTTATGAATAAATGGCAGGTATGTGTATAATTGTATTTAGACAAGTATTTGTCTAATAAACTCTGTGTATCTGACTGTAGGAGAGAGCCTGAAGCCGCGTAAGCCAAATGTTCATCGTGATTATTAGTGGGGCCTGCTGACTTGTTTTCTTTGGATTTTTTCCTCATGTATGTACTCACAGTAAATACAGGGAGCCTGATGCAGGACTTGAACCCAGGACTCCGGGATCATGGCCTGCGCCGAAGGCAGATGCTTAACTTAACTATCTGAGCCTCCCAGGTGCCCCACGAGAGCGGTTTCTTCCTCCCAGTCTCTCCCGCAGGCCAGGCACTGCACCGAGAACGTGATGCAAGCTAGGAAGTGGGTATTCGTATTGCCTCAGGGGAAAGCGTTTTGAGAGTTTATACAACTTGAGTCCCACAGCTGATGTGCCCCTGAGCCGAGAGGCAGACTGGAGTCTGACTCTGAAATTAGCTTTTCTCATCTTGCTGCTTCTTACCGTAGACATCTTGCCGCCGTTAGGATGAAAAGGTTAATGTATGTGAGCAGATTCTAAAGTGTTGCTTTAAAAAGAAGCTTGTACCAGCGTGTACCATCTTCTGCTCCTGCCTTGTTCCCCTGCAAGTGTTTTCAGGAGACTCCGCATCTCAGGAGGCAGAGCCGCATCTCAGGAGGCAGAGCCGCATGCTCTGAGGCCCCCTGCCCCCACTTCTCGGGGACAGTCTAGTGGGCAGCCTGGTCTCTGGGGCTGGGAGGGGCACCCCGCAGAACCCCGGTCTGGGAACCGGCCGCCCACGGACGTCCCGGGGAGGAGACCATCCCTGCTGCCCGAGCGGCCACGGCACTCTCTTCCTCTCAGGGCAAGCCGTGGTCTTCGTGGAGCCTGCAGACATGATCTGGAAGGCTCTGGGGTCTTGAATGATTTGCCAGTCTCAGTGCAGTTCCGCCTCACGTCCCCTCCTAAACCTGCAAAGGCATCTTTAAACCAGTCTCTGGAAATTTTTAAAAACTTGGATCTTGAGCTGAGTTCCTTATGTGATGTAGATTACACAATCTGCTGCTGTCACCCCCTTATCTCTCTTTGTCTTTCAGGCTTCCGCTTCCAACACTCACATCAGCTCGGTTCTTCCCCACACTTGATCCCAAACACCGGGGCTTCCTCACGGGATTACTCAGTCGGCGCCTCTCTGCCAACTCCACGTTCCCCCCTGAGCCCCATTATAGATCCCTTCGGGGTGACTGGCTTCAGTGGTGGGGGCATGTGGCGCGGTGTGCACCATTTTGGGGTGGGGAAGGTGTGTGGGGAAAGGGCCCAGGGGAGTCACGGGTACACTGGCTCCTTACTACGCCATCCTCAGTGAGCCCCACAGTGGGGCTGCAGACATAGTTTAAAAGAGCCACCTGATATATGATTTCCCAGGCTCTACCCTCAGCCTCCCTTTGTCGTGAGGTTCTCCTTTTGGGATAAAGGAATCACACACAGGTTTATTCCTACATATTAAATGTTCAAAGCTCTGTTTTCAAAATTCACATAGCAAGTGCACCATCTATCAGGCCTCAACGGTGCACCTACTAAGTGTCAAAGCACCAGGATTTCATGTTGTTTATTTAAAAAATCTCTTTCTCTTCCAGTTTTCCAAAGAAATTAGTCCTTTTTCTGGGTGAAACGAAACCAGTTTGCTGTTTTCCTAGGGTGAGTGATCCTTTGACCCTTTTATATATTTTATAGATTACTTTACCTTTTATATGTATTTTGTTTTATATAAAATATATATTTTCGCATCAAAATTTTATCCAGTTCTTACGATGCTCCAAGAAAAGTGCTTGCTAGTGTGCGTTCTCTAGCAGCTTTCTCCCTCCGGCACCAAAGCGTTCTTTCTACTCCTCACTTCAGAAGGGATGGTTTCACTCCCATATTTTTCAGCCATTTCTTTTTGCCGTACCCGTGTTTTGCCTCTTGTGCATTATGACCACTGTTGCTCTTACCTCGTCCGGCTTGCAGGGAGGAGGAGAGGGGAGGTTTCTGTTATTCTCAACGATGGATGCACAGAAATACCGCAGGCGAGGAGCCATCATCCGTTTTGTTCATATGACACACTGTCTCATGAATAGCATGACCGAGAGTAATAGGATGTGAACATGAGATGGCACTTTAGAGCCTATCTGGCAAAGCCCCTCTGTGCAGTTGGGGGCGACTGAGGCTCAGAGGATCTCCCATCCCCCATCTAGGGGCCTCCCGGACAGCAGCAGAGCGGGGATGTTGAGAAGCACTCTGACTCCCAGACGCATGGTGATCCCCCTCGCCCCGACCCACCCTGCACAGAGCTGTCTTTGGAGTCCCCTTTCTTTTCGAGGATACGGAGCCATAGGTGGTTGGACCTAATAACATCCTGCCAAGTCATGCATCAGGAGGGATGCTCTTTAACTACTTAACTTTTCAGTAATCGTGGCTGGCTACTGCCAAGAGGGCTGGGTGGAGGGGACGGACCCAGAACACTTCTGTCACAGACCTCATCAGAGAGGGAATATTTTCTTTGGTGCTTCCCAATCCTCTGCGTTTGCAAAGTGCCTTGTCACGTGCTCGGACGGGGGTGGTGCTCTGTCCTGCCGCTAGAAAGTGCGGTGCACCTGCAGAGTGTGGCCAGCTGCGGGCGGGCACGCCCCCACGGCCGACTGCGCACCTGCAGAGAAGCGCCTACCTGCTTCCTATGGGGCCGCGGAGGTTTGACCCTCAGTCACTGAGGCTTACGGAGAAACATTTCTCCGTTAAAAAAAAAAAGTTGTACTGTTTTTCACGTGAGAGTGCAGTTGTGGTGTATGGTGGAGGGAGGCCTGAGACTCTGACTGTCCCCTGGAATCCTGGTAGGCGAGTTTATCTGCAGCTTTTTCAAGGGTGCCTATGCTGGAGCAGATGCTGGGTTGCGTTCATTTAGTTTGGTGAGCTAAGTGCACTCGTTTCCAAAACATTTCCTCTCACCTGGAGACGGTCTAAGTATAGTCTTGAGAGCCTGTGTCCATTATTTTATCCCACTTGTCAACTTAATCACTGTAATTTAACGAATGGGGGGGGGGCTTCTCTTCTGCCTGAACTGGGATCATTATTAAGGGACTTGATGGCTTCTTAGAGGGGTACAGAGATAGTCTGCTTTCCAACTAGTGTCCGGAATGGGATTTGGAACATAGATTGCTAATTCACTGGCCATCGACTGCTTCCTTCTGTAATCCTCATCGTCCTGTCCCCAAATGCATGCTGTGCGGGAATGTGCATTCATTAGAGGTCCCCACTTCAGGGTGTCCGTTTCCTCCTCTTATCCAAGAAAAGCCCACAACAGCCTTATCCCCAGAGCACACCAGAGTGTGACGTGGGACGTGAGATCCCCCGCTCTCTGGAGAACCTCAGGGCCTCCATGGCATCAAGAAATGGGTCAAGACTAAAAATCGAGGACAGTGCGGGACCCCTGCAAAGTGAGGAGGGCACAGACCCCATGCCTGCTCTGTACTAGTCACTTAGTAAAGAAGCAGCTGCCAGAGAAGCCTCGAAGCGAGAGAGGTAAAGTTGGGGCCCCCTGAAGGCATGCCCTCCACGTGGGGGCCACTTTGGTTCCTGCTGGAGGGATGAGTGGCTTGAAGTTGACAGTCAGGAGGCGCCAAATCATTACCCCCCAAATATCCCGGGCTGTTTGCTTTTACCACTTGCAGGGAAATGAAACACAAATGTAAAAAGCCACTCGGAGGCCGGTCCGCACACTCTGGGCTCTTTCCGTGGAGGCCCACAAGCCCTGCGTAGGTTCGCCTCGTAGAACACGAGTGGCTGGCCTCCGTTTCATGGTCTGCAGGGGGCTGGACCCTGGAACAAGCCTGCTGTTGTACTCGATGGGATCCCTTCAAGGGAAACCTGGGGAAACGTTCCTGCCAGGGAAGTTGAAAAAAATATGACTGTGGCAGCCTGTATATCCCAGGGCAGGAGGAGCCCATCCCCCATGCCCCTTTCTACTGCCCCCTCTACTGCCCCCTGGCCGGCCTTAGCTGTCCTTCAGAGAGTGAGGACATTGTAAGTGCTATGCACTGTCCCCGCCGTGAACCCTTGCCCCTGTCCCCCCGTCAAACTCGGGACTTAACGAGGGAGAAGACGATGTCTGTAGTAGAATTCTGCAAGCCCCATCGTGCCAGCAGAGCTTCGCCGGGGGAAGCCGGCGGAGAGTCTATGCCCCTCATCGGCCCTGTGGCAAAGCAGTCCTGTCAGGATGGCACCGTGGGTAGAGTGTGTCCTGTGCATTGGGGGTCGACAGCTTCTGGCTGCAAAGTGGGCAGCCACATGGAGCCGTGGAAGATCTCGGGAAGCAGAGGACCCTCTCCGGGTGCTACTCGGAGTTAGGAGACACTTCCCAGGGTGGATCACGGTGCCAGGATGCCAGGCACAGAAAGACTGCACAGAGACATGCGGTAGGCAGGGATTGTGTTCTAGAAGCTGCTATCAGAGGTGCAGCGTGTGTGGGTGGGGTTTTTAATGTGTCTCTGATGTCCTATCTCTGCGCTCCTCCGAGAAACAGTTGTAATCACTCTTGATTCCAACAGATGCTGCTCTTGCCCTGAACTCTGGGTATATCTTTAAAAATCTCTACCATCTATCTGACATGTGTCTGGTGTTTCTTTTTTTTGATACATAATGCTTTCAGGGGGGTCTGAGCAGTCTTTCTAGATGGAGGGTAAGGCATTCAAGGTCAGGGACCATTTATCTTATTCGTTGCCTTTTTTTTTTTTTAATTTCCCTGATGCTCAGAATTGAGCCCTGTAGGTAGAAACCAGGCCATTAATATTTCTCCCTGATAACGTTAAGAGTCCCATCCGGTCTCCTAAGGAAGTTGAGGCAAATGTGTAAATATATTGAGAACGCTTTTAAATTCTTCGAAGATAAATCAAGCAATTCTTTTTCTAGCATGGTTTAAAAAAAAAAAAAAAAAACCCAGTAGATACGAAATCAAAAGCTAAGAATGTCTGAAGACTTCACATCTCCATCTTCCTCCTTGTGGCTCCTGACTGTGACCTGTGGGCTCTGGGGTTCGATGCTGGGTCTGAAATCTTCCCGTTCCTCGTCCCATCCCCCCCCCCCCCCCCCCCCCCCCCCGATATTGGCTGCTTCTGTTGAATTTGCCTTATTCTACCACTCGGGCCAGACTTCTCGGTCACACCCCTGGCAGTGTCTGTTAACTAAAAGATTTGAAAGATTTTTCATTAAGGTTGACAGGTTTGATAGATTAGGATAGTGGTTCCTAATTTAGTTTTGAGGGAAGGAAGGTTTTTATCGTATAAAAACTTTTATCTTAATAATCAGAGTTTTCTTCCCTTCCCAAGTTCTGAGACAGCCGAGAACCAAGATAAGCATAATAAGGCAGATGGGGGCCAAAATGCACGTACGCAGCTGCGAACAGTGAGCCGAGTTAGAAGCCGTGTCTTAGGCTGAGAGCCCAAAACGGGCTTCCTGCCCCTTCGTCGCCTGTCTGGGTCTGGAAAAGTCCACCCGCAGGGACGTTTGGAGTCTGTGGGCCACTGTCTGTATGAAGAAGGAGAGAAAACACACTCAAAATTTTAAGACTACTCAGTGGGAGATTCAAGGTTGGGGGGTTAAGAGGAGGTTCCGGGAAAATCCTCAGCATGGACAACAGAGCGGGGGGCGGGTTCCCTGTGCTCCTTGCCGACTCCACACGCTACTCAGGCAAAGGATCCCCAGCCTCACTCCAGCCAGCTGACCTGCTGTGTTTTCTCCATAGCTCTTGGGTTGAGATACTTGGTTACTGGGTTTTTTGTTTGTCCCTTTTATTAGAATGTTGTTAGCTAAGCAAAAACCTCATCAGTATCATTGACTGTAGCACTTCATGCAGTGCCCGTTTCGGAGGAAGCATTTGATACATATTTGTTACATGATGACATGTTGTTTTATGCCTCTTCTCACGCGCTTTGAGTGCCTGGATGTCCTTGTGCACTCTCGCCGGCCTGGCAAATGCCTACTGGTACCATGGGCCTCGGCTGAACTCTCGTGCTCCTGGCAAAGCCTTTCTTGGCTTCCCTTCTTCCACGGGGAAGGAGCACCTTCTTGTTTGTAATTCCCTTGCTTGTATATTGATCACCTTTACTACTAGATTGTAAACTCTTGGGGATCTGGACAACCTCTTGTTCTTATTCATCCTTGTTTCTCTGATATCTGCCACGTAGTAGGGGCTCAGTAAATAGTAATATTAGCGATCAGAGTACGCACAGC
>CM053608.1:116536749-116585927 GCA_028646535.1 Procyon lotor
TGCCTTTGGCTCGTGTCACGGTCCTGGGATCGAGCCCTACACTGGGCTCCCTGCTCAGCGGGGAGTCTGCTTCTCATCTGCCCTGCCTCTCTGCCTACTTGTGCTCTCTATCTCTCTGTCAAATAAATAAATAAATAAAATCTTTTTTTTTTTTTTAAGTTTTTTTTTATTCGACAGAGAGGAGAAAGTTCCTAAGTAGTCAGAGAGGGGGAAGCAGGCTCCCCACTGAGCAGGGAGCCCGATGCGGGGATCGATCCCAGGACCCTGAGATCATGACCTGAGCTGAAGGTAGATGCTTTAACCCACTGAGCCACCCAGGTGCCCCTAAATAAATAAAATCTTTAAAAAAAAAAAAAAGACACACAATTTGTAGAACAGTCGTGGTAAAGATTGAAGGGTTATTATGTAAAAAAGCGATCAGAAGACTCCTGGCATGAAGTCCTGTGTATGTACCAGCACTCACTATTATAGACAACAGCCAGAACAGTTGTCACCGAGGATTCCCAAGTAACGAACCCCACCCACCTGACCCCCAAACTGCCCTTCACCTGCCTGCCCGTCCAAAATCTGCTCATTGAGGACCTGCACCTATTCTAACGTAATAAGGCCTGGTTCCCCCGCCCCCGCCCCCCAGCAGCGACGTGAGCAGGCAGAAACTCTTATTTGCAAGACGGACGTGTTTATCCAGATTAAATGTAGAGTTCATGGTGCCGTCCACTTCTCCTTTTTTAAATAAGGGTTTTTCACATGCAGATTTTATCATCTTGCTTTTACTTCCTCTCTTTTCTTGCAGTATTAAAAATCTTTTCCTTTTTAGCGCTGTCCCACCTTCCTGTTGAATTTAAAAAAAAAAAAAAAAAAAGGACAGAAAAAGCAAACCAGCCAGCTGGCTCAGAGGCCTGAGACTTTTGCTCTGAGCTTCACACTGACAATAGTGCACAGTGCCTGGGCCAGCTTAACAGAGGACTGGAATCTAATGAGAAAAGATAAGAGAGGAGCACAGAGAAAGGAACTCTTGAAAAATCAGCCCCCCTGATCGTGTCACTAGGCCTGGTGGCCTCGGCGTTTATTCATACAGACTGCCTCTCAGTAAGGGCCATGCAATTCGCCTGCAGTCAATTCTTTAAAACCATTAGTCACCCTCACACCGATTTACCTTTCAACAAGGACATTCTGGAACCAGGGATCCACCTATGTGGCTTAGTCATGCGATGGGCCTCAAGGTCAGCGGCTTGAGTGACACGGGGAGAATTACCTCATTCACCCACTATAGACCCGTTATGTCACCGATCGATCCGGAGGCCCATACACATCACCGGCACAGCCTCCTCCAAGGAGCACCCCGCGGACATCGGACACAGCCGCACCCCGGAAGGCAGAGGACACGCCGAACACAGAGAGATCCTTTGTTTGGTCTGAGAGATGCCGCGTTCCAACCTCGAAAGCCGGACAGAGACGAGAGGGAGAAGAGAGACTCCACACGATAGAAACAGAGCAGGCTCTTGTTGACGTGACACTTGTCCCAACTTCCCTCTCGGACACAGGATGCGTCCTCTGGGGATGCACGGGGCAGGAGGGAAGACAAAAATGAAAGTATAATTGCTGGGAGCTCTGATGCTGAGGACTGAGGGATGGCACACATGGCCCCTCCAGCAAGAACCTGCTCTACTTGGGGCGCCTGGGGGGCTCAGTCAGTTAAGCGTCTGTCTTCAGCTCAGGTCGTGATCCTGGGGTCCTGGGATCGAGTCCTGCATCAGGCTCCCTGCTCAACGGGGAGTCTGCTTCTCCCTCTGTCTGCCGCTCCCTCTGCTTGTGCTCGCGCTCTCTCTCTTTCCGACAAATAAGTAAATAAAAATCTTAAAGGAAAGAAAAAAAAGAACATGCCCTACAGCGTCCACGTCACAACGCATTGGTGGAATGATCAATAACAGTAACAATAACAGATACCAGAGAGTGCTCACTGCGTATTAGTCATTATTCTATTTTAATTGACAAAGAGTAACTCATTGAGCCCTCCCAACAACCTGATGCACCAGGTTCCATTATTATGATCATCCCCACTGCACAGATGGGAACACTGAGGTGCGAGGAAGTGAAGTAAGGTGCCTAATGTCACCCTGGTAAGTGGTCCGAGTTGGGATTCAAACCCAGGCAGCTGGGTGGCAGAGTCACCGCCTTGAACTCTGCTTCATGGCCACACCAGCAACCACAGTAAGACGTTTTCTTTGGGTTTTTGTTGTTGTTTTGCACACGCTCTACCCTTTCCTTGGCATACCAGTCCCACATATTTACTTATGAATTTCTCTCCCACCAGAGCCTTGCACAGAAGTGTCCATATATGTTTGTGGAACAAAGGAATGAGTAACTGACTCGAAATTAATCCTTAAATCTGTCTGTGCAGGCAACGGGAGGACGTACAATGAACCCTGGCTTCAGACAAGAAAAAATGAACTTCAGGCAAAGTGAAGGACTTGTTTAGGGTCCTACTGCTTTAAATGCAAGCTCTTACCAGTGGTTTTTAAATGTTTCAAAGCCGTGCGATGTTTTTAAGAAAACACAATCTTTTTACATACACTCAAAATACAATGGGAGTGAAAGGAGGAGCTGCTGCGGTGGAGACAGGCTGGGTCCCGTCCATGATCACCCCGCATCTACCTGCAGCCCCAGGCAGAGGACCGCTGTGGCACCACGCAGGGCCTCTAGGACCCCGGCTGGGAGCAAAATACAGGAGCAGCCCCCTGGAACTCCCAACAGAAGACGACCCACCATTTCCAAGTGCCCTGGGTCTCCTGCTCCTCAGGCAGGAGGCAGAGGACAGCATTCCCTCGCCCCTGTAACTATAGGCTTCGGGTCTGGTCCTTCTCCCTCTCGGTAGGGGTGGGGCTCAGAGATACCCGTTCTTGGCCTCCTTTCTCATGCATCTCCTTTTGTTTCCTTCTTTGGAGCTGCTCTGCCTGTTCCTTTTTCAGCCCTGGGGGTTTCCCCCACTGATGACTGGAAAAGGGGCAAGCTCTTGTGACCCACTTCTTCATCACCAACCTGAGCCAGAGAGGGCAACGTGGGTTCAGGGGCCTTGCAAGCGGCTCCCTAGGATGGGGGCACCTTGGATCAGATCTGGGATTCTTCAAAATGGCAGACTTGAGTCCACAGTGGTGGCCAAGCTCTGCCTCTGCAGAGGCAGATTTTCCAAGACATTCTGTCGCCCCGACTCTCAGCAGGCAGGAGGCCCTGGGCACCATGGTTCGTCAAGAGCCAGGGCGGGGGGCCTCCGAGCCCGCTGTCCAGACTCCCCATTCAACAAACATGGACGCTGTGTCCCGCCAACATACGGTGACTTCGCCCCGGGTTCAGAGTGGCACAGCTCCAACTACGGATCTCTGACCTCCTGCTCGTGCACACCCAGAACCGTAAGGAGCAAAAGTAGGACAGGAACTTCGGGAGGCACAAAAAGACTGCTTTGCAATGCCAAATGATGCAAGATACACACATCTGTGCAAAATTCCCTCTGAAGGCCCTCCAGGAAGAGACATCCGATCCTCCCAAGCACCCGGAGGCTTGTCCCAAGTTTGTCCCATTAGTCTGTCCCTCTAATGCAAAGGGCAACACTAAAAGGTTTTGCAAAAAGATCACCCTTTCTCTGCAGCCTGCGTGGCCCTGTAATGGTTGAATGGGGAAGAGACAGGAGAAGCACCCAGGCCTTTCAATGGGCTCCCGGCTTCTGCCGGAATGTGAGACACAGCCGCTCGATCATTAGCATACCCGATTTGCATTCACTCCAGATGAGATTTCATCATTGCATCATATTTATTCATCCCTTAATATAAATCTAAATTGCTCGCTTCAAATAGCAGAGAGCACTGTGCTTGGGTAAGGGGAAAGAGAGAGATCATCACGGGAAGAGAAGCACAGTGTTTTCTTCTGCTCTCCCCCTCCCGGGCTGCACCCTTCCGGGGGACTCATCGCGGGGCTCAGAAAACATGCAGCTAGCTCACAGTGGGGGGCTCTCAGTGGAGGGAAGATACAGTAGCCCTCAACCCTCCCAAACACTGCAGGAACGCCTAAGAAGTCCCGTTGGAGGTGAGCCCAAGTGCCTTCGCAGCAGCCAAAGAGAACTTGCTGGCACACAAAAAACGACCAAGACTACAGCCTTTTAAAGAAGACTATCACGTGTCTGAACCTGGAAAACTTTGCTTGGAGATAAAGAACAGTTTGTGTTTTTTTTTTTAAACAGAAAGCGAGGCATTAAACTATGGATGCCCACAGTCGGTCTCCGGGAATGACGGGACACAGGATCCAGAAAACGAGCAGCAGGCAAAGCACACGGGGCCACAGTGGTTTCTGCTGGTCGCTTCCCACTGTGGCCACCACCTCCTTCCACGGGGGAAGGCCCCATGTCCCACCAGCCCTGCTTTTCCTGACGAGAAGAGATGTACGGGGCCTTTTCCTGTGAAAGGAAAATTGGCTTCATCATCTAGAAGCGTCCGTTCAAAAGTATTGTCTCTAATTCTTCTCGGTGGGGGGACAGGACATGACTAGGGCGCACACACCAGTGTGTATTTTTAAAAGAGTAAAAATCTTAAATGAAATCCCCTTGTAGGCTTGCGCACAGGCTAAAGAAAGGTTGGCAGAAGACTCCTTCCAGGAAGGCGTGCTCCAAGAAAAAGAATGCCCGGGTCCCTCTCAGGAGAACTCCTCCCTGGGCCTTGAAGTGGGGCACATGTGACCAATTTTATCCAGAGGTTCTGTAGTCATGTGCCCTGACCTCTAGGAGTCCGGCTCCTTTCTGAAGCGAGAGCCTCAGCATGGTCGGGGCTCAGAGGAATTTAGAGGGCTTCAGGTATCCACAGCCGAGTGCTAAGAAGACAGGCTCTTGAAAATGAACCCTAACTTCTGGGTTTGGGGCTCGAGGCCAATGCCTTCCCACAGGGTTACTGAAGATGCTGTCAGCGGGCTAGACTTGTCCCGTCCTGGGGTTGCTGAAAGGACCTGAGCCCAAGTAACAGAGGTTGTCACCCCTGAGCCCCAAATCAATGATCGCACGTGACAACATTACGAAATACGTCTTAACCCGTACTTCCTTTTCACGATGGGCCTGAAGTATTCAAGATGGTCAGAGACACATCGGGGTCACCAGGAGACAGAGCTAAGAGTCCCGTCTCCTGGGTCTGCCATCAACTGGCTGAGGGGCCTGAGCAAGTCGCAGGACCTCTCTGGACCCCAGTTTTTAGTTCTAGGGGAAACAAGGGAGTTCACGGATTTCTACGCTCAGCCGCATTCTCTAAGCCTCTGCTTCCATGCTCCTTGTCTTTCCCTCTTGCCAGCAGGGACTAAGCGTGTTAGAAAGGCTGTGCCTTTGACCCCAGAGGAATGTGACAAGCGCTTTCCTTGCATTGTTCCCACAGTAACCAGAGCCCACAGTAACCAGGCAGACCAGCCAAGTTACGGAGCACAGACGCATACAGCTGGGGACTGTGCATGGGGGACCCCACCTCCAGGCTTCCCCACTTCCTCTGGGCCCCCGGTCTGCAGGCCGGCACCCTCCTAGGAACACAAAAGTGGCTCTGTGATCTTTAATAAATAACAGCGGAGGGTTTAAACTCTGGAATTGTAGCCCCAATGGCCAGAGGCTCCCCCTAAGCACCGCGAGAGGACGCAGGTATGTCCCAGCTTCTCTGAATCTACGAACCTACCCCTGTGGTGGGGAGGGGGGGCAGCAACCGGGCCAGGGCACCTAGAGAGGGCAGGTCTCCTTCCGAGCACGTGATGATGCTAAGTCCTGTTCAACGAAGGGGACGGAGTGAGAGTGAAAAGCTAAGAGGAGATCTTCATCAGAAAATCGCGGGGCGAGCCAAGATCTGTAAGCATGCAGTTCTGCATCGGCACGCCGATGAAGGGTTTCCTTTTTGCCTGCAGCCTGCATCTGCGATCCTAATGAGGGAAGATCACTGGAAAGCATTACCATTATTTTTAGCTTTTCTAGGGGAGGGAGGAGTGTTTGAAAGGGCAGAGTGGAAAGGAATGTAGGGCAAGGGTGTGCGTGGGGAGAGAGAGAAGAGAAGATCAGGAAAAATAAGGGCTTGCAGGACAGAGAAGGACCTCCTTCCTTGATAAATGGCTGTGGCCAAAGTCCCATCAAGGACTTCAGGTCCAGAGATCCAGAGACAAAGAAGTCTCTGGAAGGAAATCAGGTTTCTGCGGGCATGGCAAATGTGCACTTCAGCTTGTGGGATTTTTTTTTTTTTTTTTAACCTTCCAAACTAGCGGATGAGGCTCCTCCTAGAAAGCCCTTCTCAGAAAAGAGTTTGATAATCTTTTTTTGGATGGGAAAGCTACCTCAGCGAACCTGAACCCCCAAGAAACACCCTCTTCTGCATGCCCAGAGGTCCTGAATGGTCCAGATGAAATGAAGATGAATGGATTCCTCTTAATGATTTTACAACTTTAAAATGGCAAGGTGGAACCCCACGGCTTCGGGGGTGACCAAAATCTGGGCCAAGAACGTAACATTTTGAGGGAGGATTTTTTTTCTTCTTCTTCTTCCTTTTTTTTTTTTTTTTTGGCAATAGATCGTAAAAAGTCTCCTTAATGAGCTGCAAAAGCCAAGGCAAGAATTTTCTTCCTCAATTCAGAGGCCTGGTAACTGCTCAAACACAGTCCAAATGGGCTTGATCACACCCTATTTCCCGGCTGGGATTCGTAAAGCAAGGTTGCAAAATATTCAAGTCATCAACCCCGTGGCATGGTCGACACGGGCCCGGAGCTCACAAAGGAACACTAGGACTGGTTTCCCACTTCCAAAATAGGACCTAACGAAGTCGGTGCTATAGGAAAAGAGTTGCTGTATTTCGTTTAATGGAACTAAATTTGTGCCCATTTAAATCATGAGCAGGTGGCACTCGGTAGCTAAGAAAGCCCTGGAAATATTCACATTTCGTGAATGCAGTTGTATGTATAATTAGCTGAAATTTATTTTAAAGTACTCTAATCTTTTGTACTGTACTTTTTTTTTTTTTTTTTTACAATTCAGACTGGTGAGGAAAAGAGAGCAGCTTCTGAATTTATTATGAAAGCACGGCAACCGTATTATCTGTTAAAAATTTTTTTTGAAAAATGGGCAAGGCGTCAGGAAGTCTCTAATAGAACATATGTTAGGATCACACCAACGGAAAGGGCTTGCTTGCTTTCGCAGGAAGGAGTCTGTTGTTTGGGAGAAATCAGTGAGCTGAACAATAGCATCTAGTAGAAGAGTAGATGGAAAGAATCAAAGGTAGACACTTAGAAGCATAAAATTTTCTCTTATTATTACATGGAAAATTTCAAATGTGTCCAAAGGACTTGCAAGATAAGACAAGAAATCTATTACCCAACACCAATAATGATCAACTTGTGGCCGATCTCTGCCTTCAAGCAAATCCCAGAAATACCATTTACTCCCTAAATATTTCATTGTGAAACATGGCATTGGGAAGCTCCCTCATTTTCTCAAGGGCCTGACGAGTCAAATGTCCTGGGGCCCGAACCAGGTCCTCTCACCTGGAGGCCAAATGTTCTCTCTCCTCCCAAGCACGTCTGTCTCTCTTGCCCTTGCAACCCCCTGCACCGCAGAGACACGAGCACAGAAAACAAGCATCGCAGGAGGTTAGAAATCACAAAATCCTCCATTTTAATCTAACTTGAATTTTGATTTGCCACTTTACTGAGCCTTAAGTGTCCCGGCTATTAGGGAGAGCTATGGGATTGCCACCAAGAGATACAATTACTATGACACACTTAGAAAAGTTATTTCCAACTTGCAACAGTTACTTCTGATGTGTCTTCATAGACTTGGGCACGAACTGTGAGCAGCCACGGAGCTCTAGACACTCCAGCGAGGTGAGGTCTCCGATGCTAAGTCGCTGGGGGAGGGCACACATAATTATTATGTAACTGTACCCTGAGAGCCTTTCCATGACACATTTATTTATTTTTCACATATAAATTAGAACCAACTATTTCAACATGTTGAAATGAAAGTTTCTATGAAAAACAAATGTTTCATATAATATAAATCAACATTTCCCAAAGAGGCAAGAGGCAGGCCCTCTCCCTGGGGGAATTCTAGCATCTTTCAGAGAAAGAACAGGCGAGCCCAAGGAAAGTGAAAAGAAAAAAAAGAAACTTTCCCTCCCTTTGTCGTGGACTTGCCAAACCCCAACTGAAGGGGACTTACAACAGAACACCAAATATTCTCAAGGAAGTGTCCAAGCCTGGAAAAATAATAACGGAATGCAGGGTTTTGTGCAATGGACTGAACTACGCTGTTCCATGGCACCCTTTTTCCTTCTCAAAAAAACACACCCAGCTTCCGTCCAGGGGAGGTTACAGGAGGGAGGTCGTTACAGGGTTTAAGAAACCCCACTTGAAGTCAACCCTAAACCTTGAACCGAGGCTTTAAATGCACTTGCTTTCAAAAACCAAACCAAAGAAAAATCTTGCCATTTCTTACTAGATTCTGGCAACAAATGCCTTCCGTATGTGACCTCACCATAAAACCCCAACGATGGGCCCAAGGTCACAGAGAAGCAGTGGGTTTGGGAAAATGGCCTACCCTGCTGTGTTGGTTTTCTGGGATGGCCATAAACCAAAGTACCCCATGCTGGGGGGGGAGGGGGGCTTCAACAACAGATGTTTATTTCTCCCACTTCTGGAGGCTGGAAGCCCAAGGTCAGGATGTCAGCAGGGTTGGTTCCTTCCCGAGACCATGAGAGAAGGATCTGTTCCAAACCTCTCTCCTAGCTTCTAGTGTTTGGCAGGCCATCTTTGGTATTCATTGGCCTGTCTTAAGTCCGTCTTCACGTGGCATTCTCCCAGCAGCTCTGTCTTGATGTCCAAATTCCCTCTTTTTATAAGAACACCGGTCCTGTTGGCCTAGGGACCATCTTAATGACCTCATCTCAACAGAATCATCTGCAAAGACCCAATTTCCAAAAAAGGAATAAACAAGGGGCTAGGACTTCCACATCTTTAGGGGGGACACAATTTAATGCATAACACCACCATAACCACACCTAACTTAAGAGAGGCAAGGGACGGGATGGAAGCCGAGCCAGTTCCCCGTGAGGTCCCTCTTGTCCCACAGAGCATGCCACCCCTCTTCTGGCTTGTCCACAGCTGCTCAGAAGAACACTCAAGAATAAGCACACCATGCCTACGGAGAGACCCCAGCAAAGCATCGCTAGGCTTTATCGTGTTAGCCAGGCCCGTTTGCACTGCCTTCCCTCCTGCTCCTGTCCTCAGCTTTGACCACGGGGTTCCTGTGCAGTCTGCACATCAGTCTGGTCCCTTTCAACCTCAGGATTGCACGTAAGTCATTCACAACATCTGCCAATTTTACATCCTCTGCTACATTTTCAAGCTCTCCGTTGTCCCTGTTGCATTGGGGACAAGCCAAGAGGTATCTTAGAAAAAGGAATCGAAATATATTTTTGACCTACTTTTATAATCAGCAGAATGACTGGACCATGATGGTCACTGTTATATATGCTCTTCTGGGGCGCCTGGGTGGCTCAGTCGGTTAAGCGTCTACCTTCGGCTCAGATCATAATCTCGGGGTCCTGGGATTGAGCCCCGCATCGGGCTCCCTGCTCAGCAGGGAGTCTGCTTCTCCCTCTCCCTCTCTCCCCCTGCTTGTGCATATCCTCTCTCTGTCAAATAAATAAAATCTTAAAAAAATAAATATGCTCCTCTGAAGTTTTAAAAGGGGTCTTCCAAGGATGATGGCTGCAGACTATACTTACTCAACAATTTTAACAGGCAGCGACCAACTCAGGATTCCCAGTCTTTAGAGGACGAAACTAAAGCTCAAAAGGGTCAGGTAATTCAGTAACGGACACACAGCTAGTAAATCCTGAGCCCAAATACAAACTCATCTCTTCTGACGTCAAGTTCTATATTCTTACACAATACGTCATATGACATAGTTCGATGTGGAATTATCAAGAAGGACTCCAGGTTTTTTTCTAGGCTGCAAGCGATATGGTAGCAACAATAAAGCCTTATGTTTATAATTCCACATTTTGAAGGCATTTTTCACAATGTTTCAATTTGAGTTTTATTTATCCTTCTAAAAAAAAACAGGTGAGTTCCTCTTGGGCCCATTTTATGGATGATAAATGAAGGCAGAGGTTATGTAATTTGCCTAAACAAACCAAGGAGTTGACAGTGGAGGGGAGTAAGCATTTCTGCACACTAATTCAAACGTGACTGTGACTTTACACAGGGGGTAATTCAACATCAGCATCCTTGGAGACACGTAAAATGGAAAGAAAATAACGTACGGCGAAGGGTAAAAAGAAAAAGCTGAATAAATTTCCATAGATTTTACTGCAGGAAGAAGCAGCACACGCATGTGTCATGGGCATCAGAATGGACAGATACCTGTCCGTGCTGAGAGAGAGGACAGGCTGCATCAGGTGTGAACATTTTAAGGGACTCTTAAGGGATAGTCCTTATTTAAGGGACTATTCTCAGCAAGTCACATGAGTTCTGTGACTGGTGAAGGACAATTCTCGATCACAGCAGACCACCCAAATCCCTTTGGTCTTTCACAAGCCGAATTTATGCAATCGGGCTTCCGGAAGGAACTGGGATGGGAGCTGACAGTTTTACAAAAGGGAGGTGACGAATAAGCGTGTCCCAGGGTTGTCACCAGACCACCGTGGTTGGAGGTGCACGTGTAGGGAGGCAGAAGTGGGAGGCATGGTGGGAAGGAAACGCGGAGACCGTTTCATGGAGGGTCTCAAAGGCCCTTCTGAGTAACGGAGATGATTTTGTAAACCGTGAAGGGGCTTCCAATGGGTTTGAGCAGGGGAAAGACCTCACCAGATGTGTGCTGCCTGTGGCCTCCAAGGAAGGGGACTCTCAAACCCACAAGTCCGGCCCTGACCTCTCTGCTGGGATCTAGATACATTTTCCAGAATGTCTGCTGGGCATCTCTACGTGGTTACTCTACTGGCACTCCCCACTGGGTATGTTACATTGCCATGGTCTTTTCCAGATCTAACGTTCTGTGATTCTACCCAAAGTGGTGGGTCTGAAAAACGGACGCTTCCCTGGAGGAGACTGAACATAAACGAGGAACAGAGAAATCCTGTGCAAGAGGCAGAACAAAAAGAGCAATGTCTTTAAATGGGGGTGGGGGGGAGTATCTGGGTTAGTCACTGCTTTCTAACTTGTGCCCGGGCTCTTCATGGTATGAAGCATCTAAGGCTGGAGAGGAGCGTGCACAGCCTTGCGCAGATGCGGTGGGAGGCCTAGGGTGGTGTGGTTGGGCACCATCCAAGGACACAAGCTCTCAGTGACGAGCTAGAATGGCTTTCTGCCCCCTTGCACCTGCAGAGGCTGGCTCTAGAAATAACCATTAAAGCACAAAGTAAGAACCTTGAATTGCTAAATATCTCAAGCATCCCTTGCCCTTGGACCCAAAACGACCCACGCGAATCTCACTCACCAACTCACTCTATTTCTAAAGAACGAGTGCTCCCTGAACTCTTAGGATGCTATACAGCAGATAGTTTCCCCCAAAAGACCGGTGAAGACCCTCCACGAGACCCTTTAAAAATAGGACTAAATGCCTTTTCCATTAAACTTTCACTCTGCTGCTTCAAAAAAAAAAACCACTATCATGAAAACCTTTGCTTTCCCAGAGAGGAGAAGCAGCACATTGATTCATACAGTGCGTTTTGAATAAAGCAGCATTCACAGCGTAGAGGAATTCCACTTCCCTTTTCCGGACATCGCTTCCAAACACAAAAATTCAGAGTGTAGGTGGGCCGCCACTCCACACACCGAATTTAGAAAGACACTCACTCTCTCCACAAGCCCACCTCCTTCGGCCCACGTTCAACGTTTATCTTGGCTGTGACAGAAGCCATCACCGAGGTCCGCTGTCCAGGATCTGATCGGAATGTCATCTCAGGGGCCAGTGTCCCCTTGATGCCTCCTGTGGGTCCACATGGGGGCTGTTCAAATCCCCTCGGGATTTCCACGCCTGTCTGACATCCACTCACACGCAGCACAGCCCCTTGCTCACGGAGTGCATTCTCCCCGAGAGCAATCCGACCCAGGCTTCCCCGTCCAAGCGGGAGGCTGCTCCGTGTGTCCAGCCGGTAGAACACTGACCTGTTAAAACCACACAGAGCAGAACGGCTCCAGCTTCAGGAACACCCCCTGTGGCAACGGCACACGTACCGTGACCTGGAGATCGCTTCTGAGATATCATCCAGGTTCTGCTCTTTCGGGCCATGGGTCTCTAGGATTTGTGCTCCTTGGACAATTGACACGGTCAAGACCCACAGGAAACAAAACAAAACAAAACACAAAAAACCTACAGCGGGGGTCTGAGAAGACCGCTGGCCCTACTGAGTCCCATCATGGTAGCCAAGCACACCTTCTAGATACTCCACGGCCGAAAGGTGATTTTGCTGGACTTAGCCCATAATAAATCCACAATGCTCCAATTTTTTTTAGACATAAAACGATCACCCCAAAACTCTCTAAACCTATCTCACTCCTCTTCCTATTCAGGAAACTCTCTGGATCTTCATGGTGGTCTCCCAGGGCCAGGGAGGGAGAGGTAGTCTCCCAGGTCCCCCAAGGGAGAGTCGGGGGCCCTTCCTAGATGCTTTCACTTCTGCAATGACTAGTTACTTGTTCACCTCCTGTACTCCAGTAATGATAACGTATAACATCCCAGAATGAGGACCGTTTGCTTTGGGGGTCTTCATTTCTTAGCACCCTACTCGGCACAACAGTGGAATCCCAAAGAATAGGAGTGGACTGATTGAATACACAATCCGACATTCTATTTATTCATCCAGTCGTGCTAAGGACAACCAGCTCTCACTGTATCTGGCTCTGACCGTGGCCCTCAATGGCCTGGGGCCACAGTGCATGCGGCCTGTGGGGAGATCCTCCCCTGACTAGGGGAGGATCATCTCCCCTAAATGAGACCGTGAACTTGTTCCACTTGAGCCAGGAGTCTTGAAAGAATCTTAAAAAAGGGAAAGCTTTTTTGAAAGAGAGTACAAGCAAACCCTATAGCATTTAGGGCTGGGAACAATTATCCCTCTGCACACAAACCAATTTTTGGTGGGAAAGAGCAGCATTGCGAGTGGCAATTTTTCATGCAGTTCAAGGCTAGCACCCTTTAAATAAGATCCGTCTTTTACGACACTGACATTTGCACGACACGCTGTAAGTAGATCAGGGTGTGTTTATGCCACGACACACATGGTTTAAGATAATTCCGCTGAGGGCGAAAGATAATTTGGGGGGAAATGATCAAATCCACATGAGACTAATCTATAAATGGTAAAGCAAGTGAAACATGGAAAATATGATGCCGGACAAGGCAACAGCTTTTGTTCAAGTCCATCCAGAAGTTTTTCCTGAAGACCTACTATGTGCTCAGCACGGCGCCAGGATTTGTGGGGAATATGGAAGAAAGCATCACCATGGTTCAGACCCCAGACCCTCCCGCCAGTTTCTAAACTCGCCCCATGGACCCTGCTGCCAGGTTTCCAAGATGGGAATGCAATTGTGCCCTCATGCTTCCAGCCATCACTATCATAACCATATTCCAAGCAAGACCCCAGGTCTTCAACCCCAGGTCTGCCAACCGCTCCTGTCTCCCCACTCGTAATCTCTCGGCCATAATCTCTTACTCACGCCCCCCCCTCGGGTTAAGGCTCCCTGACGCCCTCAACTCAAGCCCATGCCTTTGAAAATGCTGTCCTTCTCTGCACTCACAGGGAGGAACTGTGAGGGTGTGTGCACCAGGGGGGTAGAATTTTCCAGGGCCGTATTAGAATTCTGCCTAGGACAGAGAAGGATTGAGAGGTTTGGATAACAACGTGTTGCCCGCTTAGCTTCAAAACTCATCTCTCAGAGAAATCTTTCCAATAAACGCTTCCCCATTGCCGTCCAGATGTGGTTCTCTGGATGAGTCTCCCCAGCACCCTCTGTGTATCACGGCACCTGGTGCGTGGAATTCTTCCTTCTTTCCCTCTCCCCACTGCCTCCTCTGCCCATCTATAAACACTTATGGAGCGACTGCTCCCCACGAAGCTCTGAGCTGTGCTAGATGCATCCAACATCTCTAATCAATCCGCACAACTCCTGAATTGTAGGCATGACGTCCGATGAGCAAGTAAGCTCAGAGAGGTTTAGGAACTTGGACTGTTCACCAGCCAGCAAATATCAGAGCCAGATGCTCCTGCTCCGAGCCCTTGTTCTTTTCTCCCTAGCACACCACTCAGGACAAAGGTCAGAAGGCATGCTTGAGACACATGCCCAGAATGCAGTGTGAAAGTCACATCCGGGGCTCCGGTGTGAGTCCAGCCAGGGATGCGCATGTCCTCTGAGCTGGGGGAGGGAGGAAGGCAATATCCATGCAGTCCGTTCGCTCCCCAGGATTATCTCTTTCCTGCATATCATACAGATGATTGTATAGTGAGTCCCCAAAAATCAGCCACCAGGTTCTCTAATTTGTGGAGTCAGCCTAAACTCCTTTTGTTTTTAACCACAACCCACCAGCTCTGTATAGTAAATGTTTCCAACAAGCATCAAAGCCTCAGTTGTCACTGTCTTCTGTTTGTTTTCTAGTTCTGCTAATGCAAGGGACAGCCCGTCCTAGTATTTATTACTAGAGTAATGTCAGGTTCAGGGTTAGCACATAAAATACCTCTCCAGTTTCTTTGCAAGAGATCAAAACGCTCTCTTAATGGCAACATCAAAAAGAATCACCATGTAAACATGTTTCAACAGGAATGCCTTTTCCCTTCAGTGATTTCTCAGTATCTGGAACTCTTTATTAGTTCTGCTTACAAATGGTAGAAGATTTCACTATTTCTGCTAAGCCTTTTCTGAACTCTTCACCATGTTTACTGATAATCTGTGTTTTGTGCCATTCTTTTGCTCATAATATTCTGGGGGGAAAAATGACCCTAGAAATATTTTGGTAGATCACATGCTTTGATGGGGGGAGGGAACAGTGAGGAAAATGACATTTTTACCTCTTCTTCCTCCCTATCCCTTTCTCTCTCCTCTCCTCCATTTCTCCTTTAGCAAAAGCCCTTACCTAATCCTCATGGATCTGTAAATATGGTGCCATATATTCGTATAGCTCCTTGGTCTTTTCACTTGATCGGCAAAAGAAAAATAGCAGGGGATTAGGATATAATTGCCACCTTCTCCCCTTCCAGCGTGGACTTCCCACTCAAACTCCTCAGTGCTGGTGAGGAAAATCAGCCTACCGTTACATCGCTGCAGGAGAATTGGCAGCACTTCCAAACTGCTCTCTGCTTATGACAAAGCCCTGCAAACACCAAGTGGACATTAACCAACCCCAAAGGCAGCCACACTGTTAACGGGGGGAGACACACGAGAAGCATTCCATTTACGTTAGAAACACCACCAGGCTGTCCACCATTGTCGCTGTGATTTAACGCTATTCCGGCGGAATTAGCCGATTTAATTACAAAGGAGAAAGGAAGAAGGGGTATAAAATTGGAAAAGAGGCAGTAAAATCATTACTTGCATATGCTGTGGCTGCAGATCTGAGCAAATCAGCTGAACAACTACTGTAGACCATTAGAGAATTCCATAAGGTAATTAACAAAAATCATATGCAAAAATCAATAGCCCTCCTCAATGACAGCCAGTAAAAAGATGCCCCATTCTTTACAGCAGCTAAAATATAAGATACTTGGGTGATAAACTGGATGAGAAATATACAAGAGCTTATGAAAAGAATTTTTTAAACACTACTGAGGAACAGAGAGGACAGGAACATCTGGAAAGGTCTACCTTGTCCTTAAACAAGAACCACTAGCAAGAAAGACAGTAATTCTCCCCCAAATGAATCTACAAACTTGACACAATGTCAAAAAATGCCATGAGGATGTTAACTCTTAAGTTCATATGGAAAAATAAATAGGACGGAATATCCAGAGAATGGATGCAAAAAGCAATAAGGGGGAAAAAAAGCAATAAGGAAAGACTAGCATAGCAGGTAACAGAAATATTTATTATAAAGCTCCAGAAATGACATCAGTGGGCACTGGCACAGGAATAGCAAGTAAGATCAATAGAAAATACATAAACCCGAACACATACGGAATTCAGTGCACGGCAATGGGAGAAGGAAACTTCAGTACTTGGATGGCCACCTGGAAAAAGCCGAATTAGATCCCTAGTTCCCATCCTACACTAAAATAAATTCCAAAGGGACCAAAGATTTAAATGCAAAAACTGAAAACATAAAAATACTAGGAAGAACCTTGAAAACACGATGCTAAGTAAAAGCAGCCAGTCACAGAAGACTACGTATCATGTGATTCCACTTACAGAAGTGTCCAGAAGAGGCAAATCCATCGAGAAAGCAGATTAGTGGTTACTGGGGGCTGAGGGACGGGAATGGAGAGTTGTCAGCTAATGGACATGGGGTTTCTTTTGGGGGTGACGAAAATTTTCTGAAATTAGATTGTGGTGATGGCTGCCCAACCGTGTAAATGCACTAAAACCACTAAACAGTACACATTAAAAGAGTGGATTTTATGGTATGTGGGTTCTAGCTCAATAAAACTATGACTTAAAAAATACTAAGCAAACCTACGAGACTATTTTTTATATAATGTTTGACTGGAGAAGGCCTATGTATATCAAAAAGTGAAAAGCCAGAGGGAAAAAAATCTGCTAAGACTACGTAATTTTTTTATTAATATATAATGTATTATTTGCTTCAGGGGTACAGGTCTGTGATTCATCTAGACTATCTAATTTTAAAAACAAACCCTGCCTGAAAAAAAGAGGTCAAAAAAATAAATGGGAAAATCAAAAAGAACAAGACAAAAAGACTAATTTGCTTGAGCTACTAAGTGCTCTTAAAAATCAATTCACTGGAAAGACCAAAAACCCAGGAAAACACCGGCAAAGAATGTCAGCATACATTTCTCAGAAAAGCAAATAGGAATGGCTCTTAAACATGTGAAAACATATTCAATCATCACTGTAATGAGCGAACTCACATGAAAGCTACTAAAAGATAGTATTTTGTCACCTCTTCGATTGGCACAGACCACAAAGTTTAATAACACTGTCTGTGGAGAAAAGGCACAGTCACGCAGTGCTGGTGGGAGCATACATTAGTGGAGATGCCAAACTGGAGGCCAATTTGGCAAGGTTTATCAAAATTAAAACTGCACATTCCTTTTGATCCAACAATTCCACTTGAGTAATTTCTCCTCCAGATATCCTTGCTGACATATAAAGTGCTATTTATAGAAAGTAATTCACCCGAGCATTGTTCATAGTAGCAAATAATTGGAAACAACTGAAAGTCCATCAATGTGGGACCTAACAGAGTGTAGCAAAGCCATACAACCGAATACTATTTAGATACGAAAAAGAGTAAGGCTGCTTTCTGTGCTCTGACAAAGAGACATTCCAGGATACACAGTTAGATAAAAAAGAAAAAAAAAAGGTAAAGAGCAGAACAGTTTGTATGGTGTAAACATTATGTTTTTTTTTAAACAAACATATTTCTGCTTATATAGTTATAAAATATCCTGAAAGGTATTTCAGGGTAAGAGAATGCTAAAGAAGAGAAAACAGTAATGGATTTTGCCTCTAGGAGTGAATTCGATAACTCAGGAACAGAACTAAGAAACTTACTTTTCCTTGGACATCTAGTGGGCACCTTTTATACTTCCAGCGATTTAAAACAAATTAGTTAATTCTTTTAGTTAAAAGAAAGAAAACACTGAAATATGAAATAAACAAAATATGGGATCTATAGGTTTGGGAGTTATTTTTAATATAGTTATACTTCAGAAAAAAATTAACAATTAAAGAAAACCCCTCACAAGTGACCATCCAGGAGGCCAAATTAACTTTTCCAAAACAGACGCGTTCAGTGAAGCTTCCGGTGCGTGGGGTTTTGGTGAGCTCGCCCTGCTCCCCACGCACCCCCACACCCCCAGAGCAGGCAGGACTACCCTCCAAGCCCAGGTGGATAATTCCACCTTCAAAATTCATTCAAATATGGCCAGTGCAACAGCTAGACCTGTCCCAACTAGGGAGGTTTGTTTGGATTTATCCCCGGGACACAAAAAGGCCGACTGTGCCTATTTCTAAGACTTGCCTATTTCTACTTACCTGAATTATTAAGTCTCTCATTGGCCATCAGTTAAATTTAGAACAAAAGAGCTATAAAACATCCTGATAAACACTGTAGTGAATTCATCAGACATTCCCCTAATGCACTTGCTATGGGGGTTAGGGGGTGGGGGAAGACAGGAGGATAGAGATCAAACTCTACCCCCCTGGCTCCTCCCCAGCTCCTGAAAGGGAGCCCTGGGCGCTCAGGCGTTCAGAACGGACCAGTCAGCAAAAGCAAAGTGCTTTCAGACTCAAACAAAACTCTTCATTTGAACCCTCTCACAGAGGCTGCAGCAAATCCATTTGTTCCTCACCTGTTCTGTCAAGTGGAACTTTCTGGATTCACATCTCTCCTATTTTTCCTCATTTATGACCTTCTCAGCCACGAGAAGCCTATTTTTCCATTGTCCACCTGGCAGACTGGAGGGCAGAGGCGGCTGAAATTCACAGGTAATGCACAACTTTGTTTAGTCCCAGATTTTAACCTCCTGTCCTACAGATGAGGAAAATGACCCTTTCGGGTTCCCGCCTGCGTCCATGAAGGAGGGGATGAGCAATTAGTGCGCTTGTGCATAACTTAAGAGAAACTCCCGGAAACGTAAAACCAAAAGAATTTCAAGAAACGTTCTATAAAACTCAGGCTTCCTACCCAACTGGCCTCCAAAAGACTCCTCCGAATCCCTGATGCCTCGCCTGTCTGGTAGGCAGATCTGACCCTGGAGGTCAGCCCCACCGCTACGTCTGAGGCCACGGGGTTGGGGCAACGCACCGAACCCAAGAGAAGAGACAGGTGAAGGATTTATGTCTAGAGAGTTTCAAAAAGCAAGAGGAGTAAATATTCCTCCGCAGAAAGCCGGAGTGATGGTAAGTTTCGAAGAGAGTGGAAGGGAGGGGCAGCGGGGGGTAGGAAAAAGCAGGGGACCCCAGGCTGTGCCCAGAGAAGGGAGTCGCAGAGTTTGAGGTTTTCAGATGTGCACAGGTGTAAAGCGTGTTGGCTCGAGTGGATAAACAGGCTGGAGGGGGGGATGGAGCGGGGGGGGCAGGAGGTGTGGGTCTGGCATGAAGGAAGTGAGTTTCAAGGTGAGGAGATGAGAGTCTGGGCAGAGCATAAGAAGGGCCAGGCTGGACTGAGCCCCTCACTCAAACAGAGAAGGAAACGATCACTTTGCCAAGGGGGGAATACGGATGCCTGCTCCAGGTCCTCGGGCATCTGATAAAGGGTCCTGCACCACATTTCTTAGTTTTCACAACCCAATCAGATGGAGGGGAGAATGATGAGCGGAAGGTGGGTTCTCTGAGAGGTGAACAGGAGCCTGAACAGGTGGGCTAATCTTAGGACGAGGAAGGCAGCAGAGAGCACTGTGATGAGGAGCGAAATAGATGTGGGTCCCGATCCCAGCTCCGCCCACTTCCGGGCTGAATCACTTCTGGCTTTAGGAGACCCATCTACACCCTAGCCTTGGCATCCGGAGAGTGAGGCTGTCTGGAACACATACCCGGTGCTTAGGGGAGAGTCTGGTGGTGGGGAGCAGTGAAAAATTAATTGAGGTTCTTCCTCTTCTAACGACCACCTTCTCAAGGCAAATTATTTTTAGGAGCGTGAGACAGGTAAGAAGAGAGAGTGGTGAAGCAAACAAATGAGAGGGGGGAAATCATGTACTGTCTTCATTTATAAACACCTGCAAGTCAGCTACACCAAGAAATGAAAACGTGCCCACCCAGGAGCTTGTTTGGGAATGTTCATAGCAGCATTACTCATGAGAGCCAAAAAGGAGAAACAGCCCAAACGGACAGCAACTCATGAGTGCACCGGCAAAATGCAGTACATCCATAGAAGGGATTATTATTCAGTCTCAGCAAGGAATCAAGGTGGGGCACGTGCTAGTGTCAGGACAGAGCAAAAGTCCACGTGCTGTATGATTCTACCTGCACGAAATGTCGAGAACAGTCAAATCCACGGACAGAGAAAACAGACTAGTAGTCGTCAGGAGCTGGGGGTGACTGCTAATGCATAGAGCGCTTCCTTGGGGGGTGATGACAAATGCACAACTCTGCGAATATAGCGACAACGAAAGATTGCACGTTAAAAAAAAAAGTTAGCTCTACGACTCTTAATGCCTCCTGCTTCCCATCTCCTGAATAAAGAGTATTCGTCTTCCCTGAGAGGTCTTGACGGGCAGAGCACATGCAATGCAGAATTCCAGCAATTTCTTTAATTGTGAATATCAGAAGATATCGATCCTCGTCCTCTGGAGACATTGTCAGGTGGGTGCCAGAGAGGTTATTTTGCTTTTTCTTTCTAGCTGCTTCTTTCAATTCTGGCTACTGCGTTCGGTTTCCCCATGAGCACAGTGGTGAAAAATCAATCTCTGCTTGATCTTCGCAGGCAAAACCTTTCAGTGGACAGGCCTTTTCATACCCAGTTTCAAGCTTATAAAGAAATACCGAGGGGGTGCTCGTAGCATTGGTTTTAGGCTTCTCCAAATCACGAGGATGGCGGCCCTAAAAGCAATGCTTTCTCCGAACGAATCCTATTAACAGGCAACATGATTTTCTTTAGGCAACAAATTGTAAGGATAAGGTATTGAAAAACCACTCCCCAGGGCCCATTTGACGTTTGATTTATCTGATAAACACGCCAATAGCTGCCTACACAAAGCAACCTCATAGTATTAGCGGTTCCGGGAAATCAACGTTTTTCACAAAAGTCAGCAGTGTTTTTAAGGGAATACCTAAGTTAAAAAATCAGAATGCGATTTATCCATTTGCCATCCTCATCCTCATCACAATAACAAAAAAACTACAGCAAAGAGTTTGCCTGCATGACTCTGAAAGGTCTCTGGATAATGATTGGTTTTTGACCCCCAAAAAGCACACTCGCCTATAGTCTTCGAACATTCCAGGAATCAAACACGAAAGCATTTCTCAGAGACTTCCCACGAAAACCGTTTTACTACATAGGGTTAATCAGGTCTCTTTAAATGTCAGTCAAGTCTCTTCATATGTTTCGGCTTCAAGGTTCAGGGCTGAAGGCACAAAACAGATGATGAAATCCCATGTTTTATGACAGGTTACTCTGGTCAGAGGCACGTGAGCTGTAACACATAAATTTCCACGGAGACAAGCACATTCAGCAACGGTAAGTAGCCCACTGGGTCCAATTTTCATGAAGAGGTGCCAACCCCATTTGGTGTGTATAATCTACAAATGAATCCAAGTACTATGAGTGCTGAAACCTACAAGACTCTAGCTGGTGGGGGAGGGGGGAGGTCTCCAGAAAGAGAGAAAAAGAATTTTTCATGACATTGGAAGTTAAGAGCAGATTATATAAGATTTAGGTTGATCATAACAATGAAGCTTTCATGGATCTCCAGATACCGAGAAAGCTGTAAACTCAAGCTGGTCATAAAACAGAAATCCATTAAATTTAATGATTTCTATTCTACATTCAGCATTTCATGCTTTTTTTTTTCTCATCCAGATCTAAGAAGGACAATGGCTTATTCTGCTTTCATTTGACTAAAGTTGAAAAATTCAGATGGTACCATGTTCCTTGTGGGGTCTTAAGGAGGTAGCTTCAAGAGTTCTCCCTTCATTAAAGACTTCTGTTGGCATCTTAAAACTCTGGATTCCCCTAAACACTCCCCCTTGCTGTATTGGAATAACTTCTAGCTACTCTTGGAACATTATAAGCAGTGTACTTATGGGGAAAATATAAGTTGCCTTTTATACGTTTTGATAGTCAATGCTTAGTAATAACCTGACAGAGTTTAATTATGACGCCTGAATTTTCTATAGTCCTCTACAGTTCATAAAGGGCTTTCTTTCACACTCGTGTAGGCTTCTTTGCATTAAACCACAGATTGGCAGTTCATTTTCTGTTAAGCCCTTTCAAAAGTATTAGACAATTAATGATCATTTAACATAAAGGTACCTGAAATATACGAGGACAATTTGGGAGAAAGTGACTGCAGACTGGGGAGGGCAGAAAGATCATGACATCATACTTACTTTCATAGTTTTGACAGTAAAGAAAAACCAGCAAAAGATCCAACAAAATACATAAGTTTGAAACTAAAAGCAAATATCTCTAGCAAGGGCCACACAAGGGGAAGACCATTAAACATGACTGCTAGTCACTAAATTTTAACTACATGAGCATCAATTGGAGCCTCAGGTGCAAATCAGAGTAACAGCTGAAGTAGTTTCTTACCATTGCAGGGGTGCATGTGTGAGGGGGAACAAAGTATCCTTTTCAATGCAGCGGCACATCACCCTGACAATCTAACTGTGACAAGCTTGCACCATCCTGGGCATTCTATTTCTGCTTCCTAACAGAAGAGTATCAGTAACATTTGTGATCATATTCTGTCAGCTGCTATGCTAACAGCAGAATTTTTCACTTGTATATGGATACTAAGTTCCCTTAGGAGGAGCAGCTCTAAGACTAGGGTTTCACCTTTTTGCTTTACACTATGATGCCAGCAAAAATAGTTCTGTGCACATCTTACACCTATAAACAGATTTGAAATAAACAGGGTCTGTAATCTGCAAATTGGCTCCTTGGAGCAAATAACTGATTCATCAGATATTTGTAAAAGCGAATGTAAAATCCGTGAATTATGTCTCTGTGTCGACAAACTACAAACTGTTCAGAACTTTTATGTTAACAAGGCATTTTGCTTTGACATGCTGGATTTTTTCCCTTGTCATGTGTGGAACACATACACAAAAGAGAATTATAAACTTCAGCGTTCTTTAACCTTTACAAACCAACACAGTAATTATATTGCAAGATATCTGACAAACCGGGGTAATACGAGTAAATAATTCATTTTCCCCCCACTTCCTTTAAATAGTTCTCAATTTTTCCTCAATTTACAGACTCTCTGCATAAAAGATTTTCATGGTCGTGAATCATACTAGAGATAAATTGGTAGATAAAACAAAATCGCTATCCCAATTCACGAGGATATTTGAGGCACCTCCAAAGGAAATGTTTCTCCAAACATGAAGACAGTATTAAATTTTAAGAGCAAGGCTATCACCAAAATGAATGCCGAAAAGAGTAAACATAAGTTAACCTGACAAGCCCGTGCCGATAAAGTGCAGATAAATGTCATCTCTGGGTTACAAGCCTAGCACAGACGATCCTCAATTTATGAATGATATGTGCACAGAAAGTTCATTTGTAAGTCAGTTGGTTGGAACTCCAAACCCATTTTCTCAGAGGAACAAAGTTTATAAATAGTGCTTTGTTTTGTAGGAAGGCAAACAAGAGCTATTAAGCCCATAATAGTGACAAATTCTAGTGCTGACAGCTCTCAAGCAGGCTGTCCCTCTGCTGAGCAGGGAATGACAGGAAATCAAGAGGAGGTCGGGGAGAAGGAGGTTTCTCCTTCCTCACCTGGACCTTCCAAAGGTTTTTCTGGCATCTGCCTGTCTCTCTTGATAGACTTCCTCCCGGCCCCACTTTCGTTCCAACCCCTCTATCTAAATACTTCATCCCAACCCAGGGAACAGAGCACCAAAATAATTTTATGTAGTTGACCTTCCTCCCCCTAAACTCCCCTTCTTGTGCTCAGATGATTGACAAAAACTTACAGAGAGGGAGTTCAGCTCAGTAAAAGCTTGTTTCAGAGTTGAGTGGGAGGTACCATCTGCAGAGAGCGCAACGGGGATAAACCAAGATCTGAGTATAGGCCACAGACAACGAGACAGTTGGAAAGACAGGGATAATGTCAGGAATTCCTTTGGAATTTAGTTACGTTAACGGGAATGGGACCCTGGAAGTAGAGTTGGAGAAACTTAAGGAGAAGCAGTTTCCTCACCAATTGGCACAGATTAGAGCCCAGGAGGGTGGTGGGGGTGCCCTCTCCTAGGGGCAGTATTTAGAAGGCTCCCTGCCTTTCCATGTGGAGCCACACATGACTGCTTGGTCTCTTTCCTGCTGCCGAGAACATCAGGGAATGGGTGTTCAGAGGAAGAGGGTCTGAAGAATGACTCAGTGGGCTCCTGATTTTCCGAGGACAGAGCTGCGGTGTTCTGGAAATAACGGGGTACTCCCCCAGGGATGCCCCCAGAGTGCTGCTGGGAGGGAGCTAGAGGATGACATCAGGTTCGAGAAGGTACCAGTTGTGGCAGAGGCTGGTTAGTGTTCCACAAACCAGCTTTCTTGTCCTCCCAAGGCATAAAGGATGGCATTTCCCACCTTTCCCGGCTGTTAGGTTTGTCCATCTGACCAAATCTGGCCAAGGGAATGTGAAAGATTGATGTACGCCTCTTCCATGTGTTAATAAATCTGTAGTGAGATCTTTCACTCCTTCTCTTCCCCCAACTGCTGCAGAGGAAACTTCAGGTCTCCCAGGGACCTTAGGGAACGGCTGAGCCCTGAGATGGGAGGACTCTGGGTCCAGGGCTCTCCACCCTGTGGATACCCCCACCCCCAGTTGCGAATCCTGGAAGTTAACTCTCACCAGCAGACGCTCTTCACGAACCATTCTTGTTGTGCCTTCTCCTCTTTGTCGTATCTCAGGAAAAGGGCCTTCATGTTCACCGACCCTGAATAATCCACTAGGTTGGTTTGTCTCTTCAAATGAATGGCCCCAGGTGCCTGGGTGGCTCAGTGGGTTAAAAAGTCTCCGCCTTCCGCTCAGGTCATGATCTCAGGGTCCTGGGATCGAGCCCCAGCATTGGGCTCCCTGCTCAGCGGGGAGCCTGCTTCTCCCTCTCCCACTCCCCCTGCTTGTGCTCTCTCTTTCTCTGTCAAGTAAATGAATAAAATCTTAAAAACAAAAACACAACAACGAATGGCCCCACACCGCTGAGATTTTATAATGCTTCTAGTTCTTCCACAGCCTTCTCTGTGGTCAATATAGTTAACACTAGAAAGCCGCCTTCTTTTTAATCTACCTGGGAACCTGGGCAAGTGAACTCACTACGTCATTAACCTTCCTCTCCGTGTTCCGCCCAGCCATTGGGGCTCCGGGCGTCTCAGGGTCTCAGCCACAGGGTCAACTATAGGATCGTTCTGCTGGTCATTCCTCTTCTCGAGAAGTCTTTTTCCAACTGTCTGCGGATTTCGTAAGCAGGTGAGGGTCACACACAGTATGCGGACTGGATATGAAAACTAGGATCATATTCATGTTATGACAAATTTCAGAGGCGACATCACGTGAAATGCTGTTCGAACGGCTCCCTCACTCCATTCTTACTCACTCAGTTTACTTTTCGCAGGGAAGGGGAGAAGAGAAGCTAGGGAAGTAAAGACGACAGTGAAGAAGGGAAGGAATCCGTAAAATACACCCTCCTCTTCCTCGGAATGTATCCCCCTTACTACATTATTGACGGTTACGGGACACAGTACTAACTCTAAATGAAGATAGAACTTCGATTTTGCTCATTCCTAAAACGTGGCTCTCTATCCTTGCTTCTTCCGCGGCAATTTTCCGGCACTCTCCACCCTCTACTCTTCGTTGCATTTCTGAAAGGCCCACTAAGTTAAATGGCCATTCGCTTCCCATGTGGCATCCTGAAAAATTAAATGAACCTCTATAGGGGCATCTGGGTGATGCAGTCACCTTGGACTCTGGATTTCAAATAGGTCATGATCTCAGGATCGTGAGATCGGGCCCCGCCTTGGGCTCCACACTGGGCATGGAGCCTGCTTGAGATTCTCTCTCCCTGTGCCCCGCCTCTGCTCACTCATGCTCGCTCTCTCTCTCTCTCTCTCTCTCTCTCTCTCAGAATTAACCTGTATAATATGTCTGCATGAACTCTGTGACAAAGGATAGCCTGACAGGTTTCTCAATCCCTATGAGACTCTGCTGAGGGCGACAGAGCAAGGAGTCTGCCTACCTTCACCCTGCAACTTTCTGAGAGTAAGTCCCAAATCGTTCCCTAAGTTTGGCATATGACCCCAACTTCTGCCACTAAAGGAAAAGTGGACAGCACTGTAGTAAATGCCCTCTACTCAAGTGCATCGGGCGCTCCAATATGGGGCTGCCTGGCATACACAGCCCTGCGGCAAGGACCCGTGCACGAAGTAAGCACCTGTACATGGAACCGCAGACTACGCTTACAATTTGGAACTAAGTTCCCTGTGAAACAAATGCTGATGTCCAAACAAAGACCATAAAAAGATTCTTCATCCTCCTCGTCTGAACATAGAGGGGACCTTGGGGTCACTCCAGAGAGTGTCACTGCCGATGTCCACTCTACAAAAGATGTCATTTCTTTTTAATCCTACACAAAACACCTATTTGTATTAACCAAACACACTGTCATTCAAACCATGTTTTCAATACATGGTAGGCAATTCATAGTTCACGGAGAGCTCTCATCATTATGAAGCTTTTTGGAGGGGCGCCTGGGTGGCTCAGTGGGTTAAAGCCTCTGCCTTCGGCTCAAGTCATGATCTCAGGGTCCTGGGATCGAGCCCCGCATCGGGCTCTCTGCTCAGCGGGGAGCCTGCTTCCCCCTCTCTCTCTGCCTGCCCCTCTGCCTGCTTGTGATCTCTGTCAAATAAATAAATAAATAAATAAACAAACAAACAAACAAACAAACAAACAAATAAATAAATAAATAAATAAAATTTAAAAAAAGAAGTTATCTGGAGCTGAAGTTTACACACTGCAAAAGTGATACACAATGCTTCATTCTGGACTAGAATCCAAACCGCCGCAATCGCACACTTGCAGGAATACCAAGCAATTCCCACATGCAGGTAACCACAAAAGGGGTTGACTTGCTCTTCACTTTCCTATTCTCAATAAAACGCCCGTTTATTGGCTATTTTTGTCTGATCATTGACTGATATCAAAAAAAAGGCGTAAGAACTTAATTTTTAAGAAACGTAACTTAAAATGTTGATTGTGAGAGGAATGGAAATCTTCAAAGACCTGCAAAGGCCTTTAATAGGTAAATCCAATTACTACCAGCCATAATCAAATGGGTAAGTCCAAGGGAGTATGACGTGGATACACCCAATCTTCTGGCCCAAGCCTGGCGTTACCCGAGCCCCAAGACTGATTCCAACTGTGTGTGGTAACAGCTCATAGTTGCTGATGAGGAGGCTACCAGCTTGTTGCAAAGATTAAAAAAAAATGGATATATATATATACATATATATATATCCATAGATATATATACACACACATATATATACACATATATATATACACACACACATATATATACACATATATATACACACATACATTTAGGGACGTGTATATATATACATACATATATATAGTCATCTTTGAGGCCTAAGTGGAAAATTGTGAAGTAAATGATGAAAACAAAGGAATAAAGGATACAGAAACCCTTTGCTAAGTAACACAGCCAAGGGACAAGCCCAAGAGAATAACCTAGCCAAATCAGTCCAGAAGAACATTAACAAAGGGTCTGCCCAATGGGCACCATTATATAAAACAAGTCCAAAAGACACAGTGCCTAAAGATCGGGAGCTTGAACCTTCAGCACCCCGCTCAGTTTTCTATTTCTTCTATAAGGTTCCTTGTGCTTTTATGGTATTTTACCTTTTGGGTCTGGGACCGTGGGGACCCAGAGATCTCTATCTTGGCAGAGTTGGTTTTTGGTTTTTTTTAAGGTTTTATTTATTTATTCCACAGAGAGGAGAGAGATCACAAGTAGACAAAGGCAGGCAGAGAGGGGGGGAAGCAGGCTCCCTGCCGAGCAAAGAGCCCGATGCGGGGCTCCAATCCCAGGACCCTGAGATCATGACCCGAGCCGAAGGCAGAGGCTTCAACCTACTGAGCCACCCAGGCGCCCCTCTATCTTGGCAGAGTTAAGAGAGTATGTGTGGGCTTTTCCCAAGCAGAAGGGCGATTTAACAGGTTTTTTGGGTGAGTTGAGTCTGAACAGTAGGCTTGACATCTTTATTAAGCAGAGAGAAATGCCAGCTTGAAAAAATATCCTAACACTGTGCGTGGCTGCTGGGAGGAAGAGAGCAACCCCCTCAAACCCCCTCCCTTCTTTTCCTCCGGAGGCCAGGGAGCACCTCCCCACTCCCCGGCAGGGGGCTCTGAGCTGGTCCCTTATGCAGCCATTCAGTCCAGCTCCAGCCGTGGGCCTTCCGGCTCGTGTTTCACAGGCAGCTTTTCATCCTCCTTCTTTGCCTAGAACACACAATTTCTCAATGTGGGCCCTCAAATACCTGCCGAAGGAATTATTTCAATTACGGACACTGGCATCACCTGTCTGTCTGCAGCATTGACCTGGGAATCATCTTTGACCCCTCCTTCTTCGTGCCCCACATCCAGCCATCACCAAGTTCTCCAAGGCTGCCTCTTCGAATGCTTTTAGATGGGCCCCTGCTTCTTTTTTCTGATCCACCCCAATCCCAGGCCTCAGATGAACAGCTTCTTAGGAGGTCTTGTGAGGAGAGGTCTGATACTGCTTACTCAACTGTACCATCCAGCTAGACTTGGCAGGGAGTAAGGAAAATATGGATCCACAGAACCCCAGCGAGAGCACACAGCTTAGAGGATGTTCGGAGCGGCTGGGGGTGACAGAGTGCTCCCCCGAGCTACAGAAGGAATGATCAGGTAGTTAAGATAACACGCAAGTCCAATTTATGAGGTTTGCCTACAGTCAGCAATGGTGATCTTTTGCTGGTCCTGCCATGCCTGGACCCAAAGCGTGCATGGTGTCCACAATCTTCCTGCCGTCGCTCGCCTTGCCAAAGACCACACACTCGCCGTCCAACCGCTCAGTCTTGGCAGTACAGATGAAAACCCTGGAACCGTTTGTGTTGAGTCCAGCATCTGCCATGGACAAGACGCCAGGACCTGTGTGTTTCGGGATGAAATTCTCATCATCTTCTTTCTCCCCACCGATGGACCGGCCGCCCGGGGCCATGATGGCGAGTGACGTCACCACCCCAGGGCAGAGAGCCCGGAATAATCCTGTGAAACCAGGAAGCCTTATAGCCAAATCCTTCTTCCCCGGTGCTCAGAGCAGGAAAATTCTCTGCTGTCTTTGGAACTTTGTCTGCCAACAGCTCAAAGGAGATGCAGTCCAAGGGCTCACTGGCCATTGCAATGTTGAAAAACACACTGGGACGGACCATTGCTGGGCAGTGTCTGCAAAGTCTCATTATCTATTTCTCACTCCTAACTCACCTGTCCTCGTCTTTCCTGAGTCCCAGACACCTGGACATGCTTTTGTCAATTTTATATATGTACCAGCTCACTGTGTCACTTCCTTGAGCAAGAATTTGGAACCGTGTCACCCGCCCCATGAACTTTAAACTCCAAGCCACATCACAGTGGTCCTCTACTCTCTCCACCCCACAGGGGCCCACCCAGCCTCCTTTCACACTGATCTCTAGCAACAATGCACACATCCCTCGGCTGGCCTCTCCACCTTTCTCACACAGGTCACCTGCATCCCTCCCTCAAGCCTTTGTCCCTGCTCCTAGATCCATCCCTGTTTTGCCTTTTAAAAAAAAAAAATATTTGAGAGAGAAAGAAAAAATGCTCAGGGGAGAGGGAGAGGGACAGAGAGAATCTTCAAGCAGACTCCCCGCTGAGCATGGAGTCTGACATTGGGGCTCCATCTCATGACCCTGAGATCATGACCTGAGCTGAAATCAAGAGTCGGACACTCAACCAAGCCCCCAGGTACCCCCAGACTGGTCCCTGTTTGCCCCACCCATCATTCCTACCCCTTCTCTCAAGGTGCCTCTCCTATGAAACTCGTCCTGAACCCTCACCCCCCAGCCATACCCCCTTCCTCTCAACGTTCACTGACCCACACTTGCCCCCCACCCACTGCCAGTTTTCAGTCGTATACTGTCATGTATTGCCTCTTGGGGACTGCTACTGTGTCCTCAGCTAGATTTTCATAAAGATAACTTTAGATTTATAGACAGTTGCAAAACTAGTACTGAGCTGCCTTGTCCCCAGCACCAGGTTTTATGTTCAAGTCTTACGTAATCATGGAACAATGATCAAAACCAGAACATTTAGCTCGGTCAACACTACCAACTAAATCATGGAATTTATTAGGATGTCACCAGTTTTTCCACTCCCATCCTTGTTGTGTTTCAGGAGCCCATCTAGGTTCTCCAAGGGCAGGTACACGTCCTGTATCCTCCTATCTGTGCAGTTCCTCAACCCTTCCTTATCTTTAAGACCGTGTACTCATCATCAACCGTTTTCTAGAATGTTCTTCAACTGGGGTTGGCTATTTTCTCTCAATGAGAGTGGATGACACAGGAGTGGGAAGGACACCACAGCAACGGTGTATCCTTCTTGGCTTTTCCCGTGAAGGGGAACCCAAGGTCAGGATGTATTATTGGTGACCCTAAAACCTACTCACTTAGTTAAGGCGAGTCTGATAGGATTCTCCAGGTAGAGTTTCATATTTTTTTTTGTAATTAGTAAGTATTTTGGAGGAAGATACTTCACGATGCTACAAATAGGCTGCTTCTGCTTAATCTCTGGCCCACCAATTCTAGCATTCATCAGTGGAACTTTCCTACGGCATCTACGGCTATGGATTCTAATGATGGCTCTCATTTATTTATTCATTGGAATTCTTCCGTAAGAAGAATTCTTTTGCCCTATTTACTTATTCAATTTTTTTTCATATCAATATGAACTCATGGAGATTTATTTTATTCTTTGGGTTGTAGTCCACTATTATTTCATCACGCGAGCTGTTCTAACCCCCAGCTGGATTTTAGGCCGCATCACAGAAGATATGACCACATCTTATACTTCTCAGGTATTTCCTCTCGAGTCTAAGACAATGACAGGGACACAGTAGATGTCTGACTCATTGATTGACTGACTGATTGATGGATTTAGTCACTCGACGGTTAATGTTCATGGCCTTGACTTAGGTGCCAGGATTACAACAAATAAGCAATTTTTTTTTTTTTTTATTTCAGGGGATTTGCAGTCCAGTTAACTGAGACTTGTGTGTGTATCTGCAAGTCCCTGGTAAAAATATTTGGAGGAATAACACAATAGCTCAAATGGGACTACAGTGATTTCTACCTAGAGAAAGAAAAGTAGGGTGATAGGCAGAAAAAAAACTTCTTTAAGAAAAACAGTATTCCATTCTCTTTTTACTCCACTGCTCTATAAAATAATGAAAATAAGTGGGCATATAAAATACCTAGAGACAAATGCCATAACACAGTTAGCAGGTATCTGCCTCTGTATCTTCTAAACTAATTCTTAAAATCAAACCTCAAGGGCATGCTTTTTAGGAAGATTTAATGTAGTAAACAGACTCTTTATATAGTGACTCTTTATAAACAGACTCTTTATATATGCTTTATGAAGAAAATTGGAAAGGGCTAAGGTAAAAAAAAAAAAAGTCTAAGGAACCATTTGTCTTAATCCAGTTTCCAAATCCAATTTCATAGTTTTTATGCCTTCACAGGGAATAATGAAGAGCAAATAAGAAGCATCATCAATCAAAATGGACTCCTAAGTTTCTTTACTTAACTCAATTTTCTTGTACTGCTCCCACTGTATTTTCCAAACAAAGCTGTTCTTTTCCGCCTGTGATTGTTCAGACCGGCAGACATCCTCGGGAATACTAAACAATCAGGGCACATCTTCTGTCACAAATTACACTCTGTAACATTCTTTACCCAAAGCATTTTGAACTCCCGGCAAGCAGAGACACATCTACCACACAAAAAGACCTTGCCTTATTGCAAGAGCTGCAAACAATAGAGAACTTGTATTTTTAGACACTTCTTGACACTTCAACCTGTTACTATTTAACTCCTACCATTGTTCTCAGTGATGAACAAGCAAATGCTCTCCCGCATGATGTTACATCGCACACTTTGGTGGCAACGGTAAATGCCGCCATTGCCTATCACCCTTCCAAATTCCTATCAATGTGTCTTTTCCATGTTAGGGTGTGCACAACAGATGCAACACAGATGTGCCCACGTGCTGCGTCTGTGGCTATCCCCACGAATGATTCACGGATGCACATGCAAACAGGCTCATAGGCGTGCGGATTCATCCCCGCGTCCATATCCACGTAGAAATCCAGCTTGTTCCCATGCCTGACGTGTCTGTGAACACACACACACACACACACACACACATACAGCATGCAATCCAGTGGCTTTCTTTTTGTTACCTTTGGTAGGAGATTAAGAAAGAAAGCTTAAAAAAAAAAAAAAAAAAGCCAAGACGACACTCCATGGCGTCTGTGATTAAGAAACAGAAGCCAAGGAGACACATGGGCTGCCGCATAAAGGGAAGCTGGGCGCACCAGCCCACGCTGGTGAAGATTTACCGTGTTTCACCTTTCCCGTCTTCCTCCTTCCGCATCCTACCTACCTTCCTCTTGCTCCTAGCCCACACACCGCCCTGCCCCATCTCTCCCCCGCAGACCCCCCCGAAAGGAGCATTATGAAATCAAACAAGAGAGCATTCCTTTTCGTTAGGCTGTTATTCAACGTTGACTCAGAGAAAAAAAAAACATTTACTATAAAATGATGTGGTGTAAAGCCCCAACGGAGAGTGGACAACTCCGTTACGGAACTCACTGGAAAATTTTGGGAAAAATCCCATACACACCAAAGGACTTCTGGGCCAGGAAAATGAGGAGCAGGAAAAAAAATAATACGTGAATATTTTTCAATGTTTTCACAATAGATTTTTTTTTTCCCCTGTCCGTGACTGGTTCTCCAGGGGTATTCTCGTAAGTGATCTCGTAGGTGATCATGGCCCCTGATGCCTTCCCCATACTGTAAGCACACTGCACATTGACAGAAATAGCATGGAGGGGGCGTCAGAGTTCACAAAACATTTTTTATGTACTACCTCCTTGATCTTTTTTTTTTTTTTTAAAGATTTTATTTATTTATTTGAGAGAGAGAGAAAGAGAGAGAGAGCACACAAGCTGGGGGAGGGACAGGCAGAGGGAGAAGCAGGTTCCCCACTGAGCAGGGAGCTGGATGTGGGACTCGATCCCAGGACTCCGGGATCATGACCTGAGCTGAAGGCAGATGCTTAACTGACTGAGCCACCTAGGCGTCCCTCACTTGATCTTGACAACACTCTGTTAGACACAATTATCTGCATTTTGTAGATTACCAAAAACAAACAAAAAAAATCCCCTCAGATTTTAAGCGACTTCAGAGTTATTAAGTTGCACAACTGAAACTCAAAACCAGAATTTCTGATACCAAATCTCATTTTTTCCCCATGACATGAATTTTACTTAATATTGCCTGAATTCATCGGTTCCATTTTTCTATAGTAGGCTATATGAACTCTGTTCATTGCCTCAAGACTGTATGTGCCTCTAAATGAAACTAATCCTTGATGCCATATATTTCTTTTTTTTTTTTTCATATATTTCTTTTTAAAGTTCTCTCTTTTCTGGTTAAATCAAAATGCCCACATTCTTTTAGCACCTGCTTCCTTCATCCCCCGGTACCTTCCTTTGGAGAGATGGGATGTCCTATTATCGAATGATCTGATTACTTCTATGCTGACAAATCTCTGCTTTTTTAAAATTATTATTCTTGCACACATTGCTCAGTATTTTTCAATCTTAACCACTGCTATTTCCATGTTCTTTGAAGATTTACTATTTACTCCAGAAAGAGAGAGAGCACACAGTGGAGGAGCAGAGGGAGAGAGAATCCCAAGCAGACACTGTGCCGAGCATGGAGCCCAATGTGGGGCTCGATCTCACAACCCCAAGATCATGACCTGAGCCAAAACCAAGAGTGGGACGCTGAACCGACTGCACCAACCCAGGCACCCCTCCATGTTCTTATTCTAACAGTTATCACAGTGGTGGCTTCTGCCACAGAAAAATCTAACTCCTACATTTTTATTCAACTGCATTTGTCTAGCATGCTCATTACTTGAATTTTCCTTCCTGGCCACTGTTATTACGAAGACCCTTGAATTAAACAGAAGGGTGGTCTGACAGCTCATCCTTGCTGAGCCATTCAGAAGGTGCCTTAATAGAACGACTTCTCAGCCTAGTACATTCTGATGTCATAAATACTGAACGTGATATAATCCTATGCGGGAGGCAAAGAGAAAAAGTAGCTCCAAACAGACAGATCTATTTATGTGCCAACACAGCCTGATAATTAGACCACTAGCAAAAGAGAGAGAGAGAAAATCCCCAGATGACAGCTTAATGGGACATTGGGCGAGACCCCTCTTTGGTGTGAGTGTGGAAGAGTGCTCCCTGCGGTCAGCGTCGCGCTGCTAGGGCCTCTGGCCACACTCTCATCCGCGGTGATGATCCCCCTCCGGGCGTCCCACCCCTCCCTTCTTGCCGCCCAACTCCGCTTTCCTGCTGTTTTAATTGGATTATTTTGGAATCTGCTATTTCTGTCTCGCTCCTTTCCCCAAACTGTCATGTAAGTACTGCAGCTTGACTATTACTCAGCTGCCAAATCCCGCTCCCGAGACGGCTGCATTTCAGTGGCAAGAGAAGTGATATCCCCTCGGAACATTCTGAACACTAGCTTAAGGGGTTAAGCACCTGGGGGAGGGGGACACCTTTATACAGGAAAGCAGTGTTTTGTTTTATTCTGTCTTCTCGTCATTACTGGAGGAGCAGGTCATCAGCACCACCTGAGCGTGAACAGGGGAACCTACCAGAAAACACTTCCCGCAGATACTCAAATGCACCAAGAGGATATAAAGACAGACTGAGACTTCTCCCAGGTTCTTCCCTACAGGGACTTCAAAGCCTTAAAACACCTAGCATGTTTGATGATGATCATTTTTAGAAGAGAAGAAGCCGCAGAGAGTAACCCATTCATTACAGATATCAAACTTGGAGGCACAGAGTACGTGCCCTCCTGATCTCTTCCTGGTCCCCAGGCCAAGGGCTTTCCAGCCGCACTTGGGTTCAGCCACACGAAGAGAGGATCGCATCTCTGCCTGTGGGACCAAAGACAGTCCCAGCTTCTAAAGCATGTGATACCAGCACTAAATTTCTTGTTCTGTTTGGTGACCATCCCTTTGTTTTAGATACTCGGGATCTAACGTTGATCTCTGTGAGTAAGAAACCAGAATGTAAATTGAGGGAGAGGCAGAGAAATAGTAGCAGCAAACAGCGCCGGGCCAGGAAACGTGCAAAGGTTTCTATGGGTATGATCCTCACAGTGACCTGTTGCCCTCACTTTAAAGAACAGAAAAATGAAGGCTAGAGAAGACAGAATCTTTTTGAAGCGAAAACAGGAGGCACTGAATATAACTTCCAAGTCATAGAAACTACTTTCCCGAATTTTACTAAAACATTTGGTGAAAACCTAAACTGGTTAGGGACACAAGGGAACTAAATGATCTTCAGGTTCCCTTCCACGTCCAAATACTACAACATCAGAAGCTATAATATCTAACATTCTACAGCTTAGGAAACGTATTTAAATGTTTCATCGCCCTTGATGAACTCCACGAGAAAAAAAAAAGCATTAATTTGAAAGGAATGCCAGAATACTGACCCTTTGCTATTTCTTTCTACTCACTGCTTACACGTGGAACAGTGCAGTGTGCCAATGTCAAGGGCAGCATCAATGTAGTAGAGAAGAAAGAACTTCTGCAGCCTTCCACCTCAGGGTCCCAAAGACAAAATGGCAGGCTTTGGTGTTAACCATTTTCTCACGTGTTTTCCTCCATCAGGGGACACAATAATCTACCTTATTTTATGAGGTAAAGGAACTGTGTGAATGTCTGCACACTGACAGTCAATCACATGATTTATAAGGCTTTCAAAGAATAAAGTGCTTTACACAGAAGTCTGGTAAATTATTTTAGAAACTCGAATACATTCCAAAATAATTTTTGAAAAGCTATGCCTACAGCTAAAACACTAAGTACTCTTTTTTTTCCCCAAATATTAAAACACTAAGTATTCTTGAGTCTTTGTCTCTACGTGTTTCATTTTGCCATGAAACACATCATTAACTGTTTCAAAATAAATACCTTCCCCCAAACTGGCTATGAATTGTGGAGGCTTTTTTTTTTTCAGGAACTGGAGCAGAAAATGGAAGAACATATTTATGCTGAAAGATAAGTTTGGAGATCTCTATTTTAAATACTTAATGAATAGCAACAGGGTTTTCTTAACCATGGAAATGTGCATTGCAAAGCCCAGAATGCACAGTATATGCATGTGTTGGATAGTTGGGTGGGTTGGGTTAGAGAGTGGGATAAGCAACTAAACTGAGCAAGTCAAAGAAAGAAAATGCATGTAGGTAAAGCATATGATAGAGGTTTGAGCCCCTGAAGAAAGTAGTTGGCCAGGGAGAGACAAAATAGAGAAAAGGCTACCCCCACACCAACGATAGTCAATCCAAAGCCAGAAATGAAGCTTTTACCAAACCTGTGCTGAAGGCCAAAGAAGACAAAAGAAATCTCTGAGTGGATTTTATTATTAAAGGGGCCACTAACCCACCCAGGAATGGAAGGAAGAAGGTCAGAAGAACCAAGAATCTTGTTTCTGGTTTCAGTCCCAGAAACAAGAAGAGTAGAAAGGGCACCAAATACTGGAGAGGCCAAGACGTAACGACCGAAAGACTATTTTGATCTGGAACTTCTGTTTCAAGTGAGCCAAGTAAAGTTAACGATGCTTATGCACAGAAGGTAGAATTAATTATACATCTACTCTCCCCCTATAACATGAACGATGGTGGCTAAGGTAAGAAAAGGGATGTGATTAATCAAAATTGGCATTAGGTACACAGGTTCTGATAAATCAAAACCCGTTCCCCCGTTCTTTGGGTGGCGGCTGAACAGAGAAAGTGCTGCCGGATGCCATGTGCCACTCCCTCTTCTATCTAGCACGTTCATGGAGTCATAGATGACAGCATATTCATTTCGCGATGGCTTAAAATATGGCCTGCCAATCGTGGGCACTATTTAGACTACCTACATTGAGATCGGTGGCTCCTGGAATGTTCCCGGCCCTGACCATTGCATCCAAGCCGAGTTCCCGAGCAACTGTCTTCTCACTTCACTTTCTACTCCATTCCCAACCAGTCCTGATGTTAATCATCACAATCTCACTGCCAATGGCCGACCGTTCTCTTGTTCTTTCTGCCTTTCAGATCAACGGTCTTTATCCATTGGCTTCTCTCATTTCAGATGCATTCTCTACCTCCTTTTAGAAGGGCCCAGTTCATAACCCAAACTAGGTTATGATGCTATGGACCATGCCTCCCTTGGCATGTGAACTCCATCAGGGCAGGCTTCCTGTCCGTCTTGCTCCATTCCCAGTCTCTAGGGCTTAGGATCATACCAGCACATGGTAGCTCCCCAAGGAGGTATTTGCTGAATAAATAAATGAGTAATACACGACTGGATGGAGCTAGAATTTAAACACACAGTCCCAGCCGCACTTGGGTTCAGCCACATGAAGAGAGGATCGCATCTCTGCCTTACAATTCAAAAGCCTTCACTATGTAAGGGGCAGAGTCCTAATCACCCCACAGTCCCTGTGCGACTCTACGAATTGAGTTTTCAACAGTGGTCTTGCCTTGGTCTTGCAGACAGGTTTCCTCCATGATTGCAAAAAATGGCTTGCTTAGGGAGACGAGCAAAAAGTGCTGGACCACAGGTGTGAGGCCACAGCACAGCTAAATATGGTGGAACAGTCCCCCACTCTTCTGTCTTCCCCTAGACATTCGTTCTGGTAAAGCCCTAGATGATCCACACGTCTGCATTTCTGCACCCCAGCCAGTGATCTGCAGCAAGAGAACTGCTTCCTTCTCTCTGTTTGAGTTCCTACTGATTCTGTAGTTTAGGAGACCAAGTGCTATCCAAATACCGAAGGTTCCATATGGTAGTGCCATTACCATTCTCACCACCGTGATGTGCAGCCTTCCTACCTTCATCCGAGAGGTGCCTCGCTGGACTCTGGCAGGACACTACGAACTCTTTCCCTGACCTATATTTGCCGACGCATTTGTTGTCCTCTCTCCCTTTATGAACTTACTCATTTAATTAAAATAACACATGTATGTGTACAAATATAAGTTGCATTTTCTTATTCGCTCTAACAATCATTTATAGGAGAGTAATTTATGAGCCATTAAAGAGGAATTCTGAAGCTAAACTGTCTTAATTAGGAATTCAGATGTTCCTCCTCATATTGAAAAATACAGAGCTGTTCAAATCAGACTGCAAGGGTGGGTCAAAACAAATGTGCGGATTCACATACAAGGGTTGCAGGGCAGGCCAGTGGAAAGGGTTAGCTGAAGCTCGCCGAATGGCCTTGTGTTCGTCTCCCTAACGCCAAATCCTCCGTTGCCTCTTTTTCCTTCTATTTTTCAACTGGCTGATGTAGCTAAAGGACAGAGGAGCCTCACAACCCCACAGGCTTCCCTTCTGTGTTTATGTGGGATGAAGCATATGCTTCCTAAGAGCTCGGGGGTGGGGGGGGTCCCTCATTCTACCTTCTTGTTCATTTAATTAGGGAAAGGAAGCTTGCTTATCGCGGGGGAAGAGACGGGGCTCACGGCTCATGCACAGGCCAGATGGAGATTCTCCACGTGCAGCTCAAAGAGGCCAGGAAGCCCGCCTGACCCAGGGGCTCGCGGGAGCGCAAGAGAAAAGCAGCTTGCCCTCACGCAAGGGCTGCTCCCAGGGTCCCACGGGTCAGGTGACATCAACAGATGTCACGGCTCTGTGGGTGATGGGTCTCTCTGACTTGCAGACTTGGGTCGGACACTTTCCTCCAGGACTGTGATGACTCCATTAACTCAAATTAAACCCATTTAGAAATACATTAAAATTTTTTTTGGGGGGGGAACACCAGAAGAGGACAAAAAGAAAGAAGTAGAAGAAAAAAATAATAATTTCACAAGACTGGGATTACATTACATTTAAGCGTCATATTTTACTTTCTTTTTACTTTTATCATGAGCGTTTTCTGCAATCATTCAATATTGATTTGAAATGAGGTTTTTAATAATTTTCAACATCTCATCTACGTTTTGTTGCAACCACACCCAAGGAGATAAGTACTATTATTCTCTAAATTTTATAACCTGAGACACTCGAGATGTAAAGTAACGTGCCCAACATCACGCCTCCAGAGAACGGCAAAGCTGGAATTTGAATCTGAGGAGTCTGGGACCTCCGCAGCCTCTGAATCATATGGACTTGGGCTGTCCTAATGACATTGACTCGGGCTCCCAATGTTGAGCAGGTACATACATAAATATATACACACACATACCTATACATTAATTTCAGAATAATCTCAGATCTGTATTTAATGTGGGCCATTTGCGAAATACCTTTTTTTTTTTTTTAAGATTATTTATTTATTTATTTATTTGACAGAGAGATCACAAGTAGGCAGAGAGGCAGGCAGAGAGAGGGGGGAAGCAGGCTCCCCGCTGAGCAGAGAGCCCGATGCAGGGCTCGATCCCAGGACCCTGAGATCACGACCCCAGCCGAAGGCAGAGGCTCAACCCACTGAGCCACCCAGGCGCCCCGCGAAATACTTTTATTAAGAAATGAAAAACTCCGTTTTCCATTGACAAAGTATTGCCATCTACTGATTTCGTGGTTGTCTACAAATACTTGGCCATAAAGAGGGAGAACACTCGAAATTCTCTAGGACCCTTCCATGCCTTTTTTTTTTAAGTATTATTTCTCAAATGTCAAAAACTGGTGAGTTTTACGCATGCTACTATCTATGGGAGGAAGGCTCTTCAAAATAGCATGAACTATAAATTTACAAATAAATGCCTTCCCACCCCCCCCCCAAAAAAAGACATGGAGATACCATTTCTCATAATCAATTGGCAAGTCTGTTTTCAAAATTCTCAGCACTGGCAAAACTGTATGGAAAGAGGGACTCTCATATGCTGCCTCTGGAAATATAAACTGGTATGACTTAACAGAAAATGATTTGGCAATAAGTAGTAACTGGTATGACTTAATAGAAAAATGATTTGGCAACAAGTAGTATCAAAAAGTCTTAATACTTGAAAATTTTTAAACTCTACAATTTACTGGTAAGGGGGTATCCTAAGGAAGTCACGAGTAAAGGCAACTGATATAAAGCTATTAACAGTCATGGTAGCATAAAAGACAAGAAAAGAAAAAAAAAAATAGAAATACCCTAAACGTCCAATACGGGGGATCAATTAAATATATCTTAGGATAGGTATTCAATGGTCTACTATATATAATCATTAAAAATCATGCTATAAGTATATATCTGTTGGTATGAAAAATGTTCATTATTACATATTCAAGAGAAACAAAAAGGATAGGTAATAGTATATATTATATTATTCCCTACTATCATCTGATGGTAGTCTCTCCAGCTGAATTTATGAACACCATCATCAGAATTCTGTCTTTCTAATCAATGCTGTATCATCCTTCCTCAACAGTGATCTCAAAATAATGAGAAGCTCTTTTCTTTCCCACACAAAAAGCAAGGGTTCCATTTTCGTGAAACAACAGAAAGAATAAATAGCCAGAGAATATGTGAATCTCTAGATGTATGTTTATGTGGTGGGTTTGTGTGTGTGTGAGAGTAGGTACGCATACATCGCCACCACTATCTTGGGAACCTGACGCTCAACGACGCTTATTTGTAGTGAAAGATTGGGGAGATGTTTACCTGTACCATGTGCTTTCATCACACTGGAGAAACATAAGCAGTCAGTTCCTTCGCAGCGGATCTCTCCACACAGATTTTGCTTGAGTTGAAGGCGTGGCAGTAGAGAAATTCAGGGTAAAATGCCTAGACCTGTAATTATAAAAACAATTTCCCACTGAGTTAGGCAGCTTTCTGTGGCCTTCATTCACATCAGCTGAAGTCACAGGAAAGCAAAGCATAGTTGCATAATCTCTCCCATGCTCTCATGCTCCTAGCGCGCACACGTGCACACACACACACACACACACACACAATTCTTATGGCAGAATGTTAACAACTCAGCAAGCAGACCCACAGCAGCTCTTCATCTCCAGGATGAGAGCCTTCTGGCCATCTTCTAACTTCAGGGATGTTCCCATGAAGATGATGTCGTTCCTTCCCCTCTTGCCCTAATGATTCCAAAACTTCAGAGCAATTTAAAAAAAAAAAAAAAATCTCCTCCAGAAAAATGTCAGCCACATTACTGAATATAATGGTCTCTTAAGATTCCTTCCAGCCACAAAGTGAAGCAAATTCAGTACCTGGTTTTACCCTAACAGCCCGGCACTCACTTTTGCAACTGTACGTGTCTCTGTTGATCAATCAGGTCTAGTGTGGTATGGGTGGTAAAACTCAAAGTCCTCACTGACATTTACTGAATACTTTCTATGTTCTTGGCTTTATGCACATCATCCCCACTGTACTGCACCCTGCAAAGCAGCCAGCGATCCTTACTCAAGAGATCTGAGCGTTCGGAGAGCTCGCAGATGTTAAAGCCAGGATTTAAGCCAATATTGTTCACAGAGGCCACGTGTATAATTCCAGGGCTGTACTATCTCTCGCAAGTTGATCTCGCTATCAACACGCCTGTATTTATTATACAAACACTAACTATCAAATCCACATCACCTTATTTTTTTCGCCAGAGCTTATATGTTACATAGGTCCTAGCATTACTAAGTCTTTGGGATGTGGCTGCCCTTCCATTTTAATTCCCAAGCTAAAAACTGAAATCAACATGTTCCTATTTCAATCAAGAGTAAATTCATAGTTATTTTGGCCAATTAAAAATGCCAACTAATCCCAAATCCAGATGTCAAACCACAAAGGAAAAACCCAAAATCCACATCCTCCTTCAATGGCTACATTTTATTGGAAAGAAGACAGATTAACAAAAATCAAGAGCCATATGTAAAGCCCTAATTTAAGATATGGAAGTAAAGAAAGGAATTTCTATATATTATATGTCTGCGGTTTAAAAAAAATACTTAAACATTTTTACCTATTTACAAATTCTGTACACTGTAGGTTTTCGAATAACTGCAACACAAAATAAATGGGAACGTATCAAGAAACCAGCAAAGTTATTTATGGGTCACATATTAATTTCCCTCTTAGACGTGTGTGTGTGTGTTTCTTCGAACTCTTCTGGTGATACCTCTCTGTTCTTATGCATGTCCCTCCCTTTGATTAGCATGCCTCTTCCTACTTGCCAACTAGAAAATGCCTATTCATTCATCAAGGCCAACCTCAAACCTCAATTCCTAATGATATCCAATCCCTCCCCCCAATCTGATGTTTCCTGGAAATCCAAGCAGTGGATTCTGCCCTCTCCCGTTTTCCCAGCTCAGCAATGGGCACCAATATCACCCTGACACCTTCCTCTCCCTACCCATGACCTGTACCCAACCAACCCGTCATGGACTCCACCACCAGCACACTGCCCTTCTGCCTCTCCCCACCACCACCACTCCTGCTCTAGGCCTCCAACTCGCACGGCTCACGGGGACTATTGCACTGGTTCCCAAATGGTTTCCCTGCTCCCGTTCTCACCTCCCGTGAGCCCACTCTCCTCCGGCCCATCCTCAGCTCCTGCTTACAGTAATGCACTGAATTTCCACTGGGCTAAATTCTTACTGTGGCCACCAGGGCCCAATAGGGTCCATCTCTGTGGTCTTTTCCTGACTCCAGGTTTTCCAGCTTACTTTAAATTCTAAGGAGCACTTTGCTCTCCTAGGCCTTAGGGCCTTCGCACATGATCTCCTCGCCACTAAGACTTCTCTCCCCAAATCACACACCTTTTTCAGATGACCTTGTACTCTTTTTTCCTTCAGATCTCAGCTCAGTCTTCCCATCGGGGGAGACTTTCCTGACCTCCACCAGGTCACTACCTCCTACCACAGTCTCCTTTTTAAATTTGCTGTTTGTTTGTTTTTTTCTAGATTTGTTGATTAATGCTTGTTTCTCCTACTAATTAGTAAGCTCCAGGAAAGCAAAACTCTGTATGCTCCTGTCCACCCTTTATCCCCTGTATTGAACACATGCTTAGCACACTATAGACACTCAGTAGAAATCTGCTGGATGAATAAACGATTAAAGGAAGGAGAGAAGGAAGGAAGAACATCCCTTATCATAATTTAATTAGTGTTTGCTGAATTAATTTGCTGATGGCTTCTCAACACACAGAATATGAGGTCTGCGTTCCTTCAGGCAGCATGCGAGGTTCCCTGGGATCCAACCCCAGGCTACTGTGTCCTTGGTCTGGCTGCCTGGATGCTCAGCACTTCGATCCCTGTGGCTTTCTGACCTGACCAACCCTGCCTTGCTCTTGCTCATCTCCATACCCTCATCTTCTCTGTCCCCTCAGTATGTCATCGTTTCAAACTCATTCTTTAAGTCTCAGAGATAGGACTCCTTTCTGTGAAGACCTCTCTGGTACTTTCTAGGAAGCAAGTGCCCTCTTTCCCCATTTTTCTACAACACCCTGTACTTTCCCTATTAAAGCAATCATCAGGGGCGCCCCGGGGGGCTCAGTTGCCTTTGGCTCAGGTCATGATCTGAGGGTCCTGGGATTAAGTCTCATGTCAGGGGCTGCTTCTCGCTCTGCCTGCCACTCCCCCACTTGTGCTCTCTCTCTAATAAATAAATAAAATAGTTTTAAAAAATTGAGCAATTATCATATTTTCTTGTACTTTTATCGTAAATGAGTCCACTTCTCCCAACACACTGGAAGTCCCTTAAAGGCAAGGGACTGTACTATTTCCAGAGTTGAGCACAGCAGCCTGTAACACACAGCTTACAAATCAATATTTGTGAATGAACAAAAGAACACACATACATAGATATATATACACGTACAACATACATATACATATATACACATATATAAATATATACGTATACACACATCTATTATGATACTTATAAATTTCATATGTGCAAAGCTTCAGAGTTGAATATTTAAAATGTTATTTTTTTAAAGATTTTATTTATTTATTTGAGGTAGAGAGAGACTGAGAGCATGAGTCAGGAGAAAGAGGGAGAGGGAGAAGCAGGCTCCCCACTGAGCAAGAAGCCTGATGTGGGGCTCAATCCCAGCACCCTGGGATCATGACCTGAGCCAAAGGCAGAGGCTTAACCAACTGAGCCACCCAGGTGCCCTTAAAATATGTTATTAACACAGTATATTTTAATTATTATTAAACATGAGATATAATGGTTATAAATTCATCTGTAAAGTGGGCCTAAGAACATCTCCTTTAACTGAGTAGTTGGGGAAATTAGATAACAGAAGTAAAATATTTACAATAGAGCTCAGCATTCTAGAAGCACTCCATAAATATTAATTGCATAATCATTACCACTATCAACATGGTCATTAGGGCAACCAAGTTGCCCTATTTACAACTAGGGCATTTACAGGGAATTTACAAACCATGCTTCAAACTTAACAGTTTTATTGGCCAACATTTTTTCCTATTAAAACATTAATTAGCATTACCGTCTCTGTAAGGCCATAAAAATGGCTGAAGTTTGCCTCTAGCAAACTAGGGATAAAGAAGAGTTTCACTCTATAAAGAAGGGTCTCACTATAGTAAGAGTCTTACTGTGGCAAATTACTGAAATTATTTCAGTAATATATGTGTAGAGGTACAAATGCATCAACAGAAGTAATTCTATATAAAAATTGTAAAAACTAAATGATTGAAACAACAAATCTTATCTTTCTAATGCTATTAACATTCGGCTGAGACAATTAGAAGTGCTTACTACTTCTTTCCCTTAAAAAAAAAAAAGATAGAGATACATATTCGTCCCTTTCTTTTAATTACTGGACAGAGTAATGTGACTTGATAAATCCATATTACATAGATGCCTAATGAATATGCCATAAATGTTTGAATTGCAAACACATTTCATGTGTCATCTATTAGATGCCATTCTGATTTGGAATTGCTGAAATTTAAGGACAGAGACCGTGCAAAGGGAGGGAAAAACAGGCAAGGCAATTTCCCAACAGTTTTTTTTTTTTTTTTTTAAATGTGAGAACAAACTATTTACAAATGTTACCAGTACACAGTTGGGCAGAATGAACTGGTAATAATTTATCCTGCAAAGCCAACTTTTAATTTGGCCCTTCACTGTTCTTCCTCTTGCATACTGGCCAAATGCACGTAATGAATACTAAAGTACTGAAACGTAATGTACTGTAGCATCGTTGCATTTTGCGATTTCTGTTCTCGGTTCACCTTTAACCCTATGACACAGGAAGGCAAGTCAGATTTCTAATTGGGGCTCACCTCTTTTTTGAAACAAACTAGAATTACAGAGGGAAAATATAAAAGTGCTAAATTCTTAACTTCTAATTGTTTTGCCACTAGAATATGAACTCCTTTTCAACTGAGTTACAATTCTATTCATTGGCCGCAACCACTGGGCATTTTAACATAAGGCAAACATGTTGTTCCTTACAACGTAATTAAGATGGAAAGGTAGAACAAATTGAGAAAAAAAAGTCCCAATTTACTTGGATAATTTTCATTTGAATTTACTATTAATTTCATTATCATGATGGCTGTGTTCGTGTCATAAAATCCGGTGAAATCTTGGGCATTTATAAGGCAAAATTCCTCTTTATGCTGGTTCATCATTAGTTGGGGATGCCCTTCTCACTCAGTCAAGTGTTACTCCAGATTTAAGATCTAGCTCAGATACCACTCACTTCCCCTGTGACATGTTCCCACACAGACCCTACTTGTCCTATGTGATGTTTCCCTCTCTCGACTATGAGCCCCTGAGGGTCGCTGACCATTTCTCTACATTTTCCTAACAACCTACAAACACAGTTCCTGGGGCATAAAATGCTCTCATTAGATGCTGGCTCGACGTGTCAATGAATACACACACTCTGATACTCTCGATGCGGTGGTGAAAATGCCACTAATTGTGATCTGAAGTTAAAGGTTAAAGTAAAAAAAAAAATTTTTTTTTCCACTTTTAGTGAAATGAAACTCTTAGCATTTTCACTTCCAGATGCACTGACATTACATAAATGCTGTCGAAACTATTTTAGACAAGAGCCACGATGCACATTTTCCTGTCTCAGAATTAGTCTGAAAAATACCACGCTACACAGGGGGCCTTTGGGTGTTCTCGTGACCAACGTTCAGTTGGGTATTGATTCCACGCACTCGTGTAATGGAAACCGAGAGGCAGGCTCCCCTCTGCAAACCAGCTTGTCACACCTTCTTCTGTTCAGCTGCTGAATCGGGAGCTGACGATTCCCAGCAGACTGCTGCCCTCCCCTGCAGGACCTGCCGGCCCTGCAGCAGGGATGCGTCTCAGCAGAGAAGAACTTCGAGACCCGACACCAGCACTGGCGTGCATTTTCTCCACTTTGATTGCAATTCCTACTCCCACGTGGACCAATTTCTCGCAGATCCGCTGTTAATTCTGCAAGACTGAACCTTTGAGCCGGTGACACTTTGCCTGGCTGCGTAACCGATTACATCATCGCACACATGCCAAATCCTACCTCACTCAAAAGGCCATATTTTGTTCGAGAAAGAACAGTGGGCAGCAAAAGAGCAAGTTTCTCGTAATAAACTAGCCATGCTGACTGTCCACATTTGGAACCATTCGTCACTGTTGGGGCAATAAATATGGATTTTCCAAAAGGTTACCAAGCCTTACCTGCTGGGTCCCCTTTCCTCCATGCCCCAAGATTTTCTGGGTGTTCATAGGAAGGGGAGAAGTGGGGGTTTCCGTATCTTCTAGTTCATTCCACTTAGTGGTTACTGTCAGCCTTGCCCTATACCCCTTGCCACCCAAACGACCCCAGGGATTTCACTGTTGGACTAGACCTTCCAACCACTCCTGTGTGATGTCAAGACCCCAGGGACTCTACTATGTAATGGGTAGAAAATGGAAGTAACAAGAAAAAATTCTGGCTTGCGTTATATGGTATCACCTTAAAAATACTTGTATTTTTAACACGTATATTTGCCCACATGCTAACTATCGTTAACACTATAATATATACGGAAGCGGCTAAGAGAGTAAACCCTGATGTCTCTTCACAGGTAAAAAACATATTTGTTTTCCTTTCTTTTTATTTTTTGTATCAACATGAGATGACGGCTGTTAACTAATCATGGTGATCATGTCACGATGTACGTAAGTTGAACCATTACGCAGCACTAGGACCCTAAACTTAGACTAGTGCCATGTGTCAACTCTATCTCATAAAAATGGGGGAAAAGTTTCAACTCAAAAAATATATATTAGCATTATGCACAATTTGAAACCTCCACAAGAATGCATGCAATGTGTATATAATCGAAAAAGCGTAACAGCAGCAGGTTCATAAGTCTACCATCCTATTCAAGATATTACTAGCAGTGCCGCATACCCCATTTGCGATTTCCTTAAGCTCTTCTCCAAAGGTGATCACAACCCTGAATTCTGTATATATTCATTCCCTAAAACATACAATTTAAGTTTGCACTTTGTAAACCGTTCTTTCCTATTGCATGGAGTCTTCCGGGGCTCAATTTTTTTTTCACACCAGGCTGTTTCTAATATTTAACTATGATGTTGCAAATAACCTATGCTTTATTCATTTTTATTGCTGTATAATATTCCCTTGTGCAAATTTTTCAACACGCTACTTCTGATAGATTGAAGACGCTTTTAGTTTCTAGCATTATTTTTAATTTCCCCCCCTATTAGAAACAATGCGGTTTCCATGAGAAACAATACACAAAAGCCAAGTTTCTCTGGGGTGCTGCCTAAAGATGGACTGGCTGGGTCACGAGGTACGTGAACACGTAGAGTTAAAACAACACTGCCAAGCCACTTCCCAAAATGGCTATGCCAATCTATGCTCCTGTGTGCACCAACATTCTTTAAATCATAGTAAAATCAAGGAGGAGATCTATTTAATCTAATGCTTTTTTTTTTTTTTACTTTATAGACCCAACTTATGAATATCCATAAAGAAATAAACATCCTACACCTGTCACACTGGTGAGTTTATTCTTTGTCCCTCTCTAACCATAACAAGGGAGAACTACTTCCTAGGACGAGTCTTTATCTCCGCCTTCAAATGTGGCATTGACTGATCATTTAGATTGGACAAGGATAAATAATCAGAAGGTTCCTCATGGCTGTATTTCCCAATCGCTTAATTCTTAAGCAAGGTGGCTACCAAAGGTGTCAAAGAGTGTGAACCTAGAGTACTTTACGTTCCAGGGACTGAAACTGCACGCTGGGAGCAAGAAGTCACGGAGGACCCTCAAACACATGCCACTATGGCAAATTGAGAGAGAGAACCAGGACAGATATCCAAAAGAGGTATCTTTTAGATATCTTTAGAATGGCAAATTTTTTTTAATTGGATTTTGACAGGTGTAGGCGTAGAGGGAAAGGTTTCTTCCCTCTCCCAAAGACCCCGATCAGGGCCTGCGGCTACTGAGCTTTGGTGCTGGCTCGGAGCAGGAATGCCACACCACTCAGTCTTGTATCTCTCCTCGCCCAGTAGCAACAGACCCGGCTTGGGCTCCATGGAGAGTTAGCAAATAAAGGGGCAGGAGGAGAAGCAAAGAAGACAATGAACAGAACCTCTTTTTGCTGGAATTAACAAGGGGCAGCCCGAGTCCACAGCAGACATGGGAATCACGAGATTCTCGTGAATCACGAGATTCTCGTGAATCAAGAGAGGAACTAGTCTACCTTCTAGGACCTACATGAATGGAGGTGTGTGAAACACAGCTCTTGGTTGATATTGTTGCCAATAGTTTTGACTTTCTTCCCCGCAGCATCGCTATGGGTAGTAACCACTATCTGAATTTTAAATTATCCTGACCATGCTTCTGCATTCTTTCTCCATTCTGGTCTCTTTCTTACTGGTTAACCCCAACAAGCAAGGAAATGCGTGAGAGGCAGACAGCAAGGGGGGTGGGGGGAGAGGAAAAATCAGAGGCTTCAACTATACCATGCATGTCTCTGAAACACTAAATGTGATAAAAAGTAAAACAAACAACCAATGTTAT
>CM053608.1:116586027-116625012 GCA_028646535.1 Procyon lotor
TTAGAGTTTCGTGGGGTTTTTTTTTCCTGGCATCTACAGTGAAGTCTTCTGCTTATTATATTCTCTCACTGTTTTAAATTTTTTTTTTTTTTTAAAGATTTTATTTATTTGACAGAGAGAAACACAGCGAGAGAGGGAACACAAGCAGAGGGAATGGTAGCGGGAGAAGCAGGCTTCCCGCCGAGCAGGGAGCCCGATGCGGGGCTCGATCCCAGGACCCTGGGATCATGACCCGAGCCGAAGGCAGACGCCCAACGACTGAGCCACCCAGGCGCCCCCTCTCACTGTTTTAATTAAGGAGGGCCAAGGGGCCTTATACTAATGACACTGGTGATGCCTTCATTTCACTACAGCCGGTAAGCTGGAACATAGCCAGGGAGTGTAAAAAAGAGCGAGCCTTTCCTTCTTGGTCAAGAAAGCCCTCTGACCCCTATTTATTTTGGAAAGTGTGGTAAACAAAGCAATCCTATTCTGATATTTAGTATCCGGTGCTAGAAGCCCACAAAGAAGATGGAGTCAAAAAAACCAAAAAAAAAAAAAAAAAAAAAAAAAGCAAAAAATGTGCCTGTAACCTCAGCTGAAACTCCAAATTGAGATAACTTTCAACACGGGCGAAAATATTAAAATTACACTTGCCTTTTTTTTTAAGATTTGATTTTATTTTATTTTTAAAGATTTTACTTATTTAATAGAGAGAGAGACCACAAGTAGGCAGAGAGGCAGGCAGAGAGAGGGGGGGAAGCAGGCTCCCCGCTAAGCAGAGATCCTGATGTGGGGCTCGATCCCAGGACCCTGAGATCATGACCTGAGCCGAAGGCAGAGGCTTTAACCCACTGAGCCACCCAGGTGCCCCTTAAGATTTTATTTTTAAGTCATCTCTACACCAGTGTGGGGCTCAAACTCAAAAAAATCAAGAGTCGCATGCTCTATGCACTGAGCCAATCAGGTGCCCCTCAAATCACATTTTAAAGGATCCCTTTGTAACACCATTATGTAAAGACCCTATTCAAACACAATCATCTTCCACAACTACAAAAAGCTTTTATTTAAAATGGCACTGTATTCCGAAGCTGCCAGTGTGTCTGGTTTTTATTCCACGACAAGATTACCCTTTCTGGAGAATTACTGTACTTCGTGGCGGGACTAATTAGGCCTCCTCCCATCCCCTTAAACTCCTACAGGAAATGAGGTCAGAACCCACTCCCAAGCCACAGCAGCAGGTGGTGGTTACCGCAGCGGCACAGAGGAGCCCCTTTTCCAAGGCAGAACCTGTATGAGGACACATCTCCAGCTAGGACTAGGCCCTTCACTGTCAGGCACGGAGTTTGAAAAAAAAAAAAAAAGCAGCAGCAGCAGCTAAACATTTATTATAAGGTCTTGCAAAGGAGCTGTTCCAACAAGCGGGACCACCCACCCACAAGTTCTTGTCAGCTCCTCCTCCCCGGGCCTTGCTGCCACGCCCCGCTCCCTGATTGGCTGACGGCGTGGCCGAGGCGCACACTGGAGGGGCCGGGCCGCGGGGTGGGGCGGGGCCGGGCCGCGGGGTGGGGCGGGGCCGGGCCGCGGGGTGGGGGGGGGCCGGGCCGCGGGGTGGGGCGGGGCCGGGCCGCGGGGCGGGGCCCCTACTGGGCCCGCCCCATCTGCATCCAAGCACCCACCCGGCAGCGCCACCGCTCTGGGACGCGCGCCCGCAGCGGCTTCGTGGCAGCCTGCCAGTGGCTTCAGCTCCTATTCCTTTCTACAAGAGGCATGGTGAGCAAATTAGAGGTTATAAACACCTCCGGTGGAAGGAGGAAAATTCCTTTGGGCTCTGTAAGGGAACTTCGTCAGCGGCGAGGTGTCTCCAGGGTACAAGACGGATGTGCTCAGCCACGCCCCTTAGCCCTGCTGGGCGCGTAGGGACCGCACCTTCTGCTGGTCACCATTAAGGCGGCAGGGCAGGAAAATGTTTCTTTGGGAGGAATGTCTCACGCGGCCCGCTGGTGAACAACATAAAGCTACTTTCAATGGAAGGGGAAGCATATTCCTAAATGTGGTACTGTCAAATCCACGGTGAGAGAGAGAAGGCTGGAAATAAAACACCTGCGCTCCCAACACTGGTTCAAGTTTTATTAGGAAACCAGGAAAGGACACATCTCTGGCCAGCAGAGCAAAGGGACGCCACCGACTTCTCCACACTGCTGGAAATAGAAGCAAGCCAGCTAGGATTCAGTAAAAGAAAGAGTGCGTCAAGAATGACGCTTTGATGCACGTTACAGAGCTTGTCACACCTTGCAGGGGCTGGCTGCCAGTGGGGTATGGTTTGAAGGCCACAGCCCTCCAACAACTCACTGATACCTGAAACTCTATAATTAGAATCTTTCCTTTGGCTTAAGGATTCTCTTTCTCATTAAATGTAGGAATAATACGCTACCTTGGAAGTGGAATAAAAAAAAAAAAAAAAGAATACACACCCGAGTATGGAAAGAACAGATTTTGAATCAAAGCTGAGTATTAATCTTAGTTTTACCACTTTCCAGCTCTGTAACTTTGGGGAAGTTATTTGTTAGCTTGACTCTCAAGTTCATCAGCTGTGAAACGAGACAAACACCTGTCTCAGAAAGTTGGTGCAAAGATAAAGTTCAATTATGTATATAAAAGTATGTGGCCCAAACCACACACAAAGCAGATGTTCGGACCTGGTTTTCCTCTCCTTTTGTACGGAGCAGGCCAGAACAAGGGAATAAGTGAGGACAACACGAGGACACCGGCTTCCGGATGTGGAAATGACGCGAACGTCAGCAAAGATGGGGTTCGGGGCAGCGGGAGAGCAGGGGACCTGGGGTGAGGCAACCGAGTCTGTTTCCCAAATATGAGGTCAGCTCTGCTCCAGGGCCTGTGGTGGCTGCAAGCTGACATGTATTTGCAGTGCTGACTGGCTGGCAAGAACATGAACTTTTCTAAGTTCCAGCCTCCACCAAAGAGCCACACCTCACCCCCCACAAGGCTCTCCTAGCTTGGTGTCCAGCTGCGGCGATGAGGTGTGGGGGTGCATCGGAATGGCTGGACTACAGCGTCACCTGCAAGGGAGTGGAAGCAGGTGAAACTCTGGCCAGATGGCAGGCGGGCAAGCCAGGAGAATATACCAAATGCAATTTCCAACTTGGTGAAGCCAGCGATGGCAACCAGATTCCCTGGACCCACAGGCTAGGTGGGTGGGGCTGGAGACCTTCCTCCTGACTTAGCAAGGGCTGGCCCCACGCCAAACTGTGTCACCAAAGATGGTTTTCTTTTGCTGTGGGTCCACACCTTCATGCTCACGGCTCATCCCTTATCTCACACTGAAGGGCCAGCCATCATCGGCTTCCAAAGCACACCTAAGCAATTTCACAACCGCTCAGGTGAATGAACCACACAGGGCTAAATATGGTAGGAGGGGAGGCTGAGAGCAGGCTGACGCAGAAATATATTTTTATGAGGCGAAAACCTTTGAGATCCAGAAGGCCACTATGCAGAAGACAAATCCTCCAAAAATTCCCTTCTGTAATTGCTGCCCATAAAAGCCAGCTTAGCCTGAGTAACAAAAAGGAAAGGTATTTTTAGTAATAAACAGTAACAGCTAACACAAGTAACAGTGACATTATTTAGAAACATTAATAGGTCAAGACTCCAGCCCTTCTGCTTGCCCAAAAGGCCTACCCAGAGCCCCAGTGGTGTGCACAACACGCTTTGGAGGTCACAGATCTGACAGCCTTCACTGCTGCCGGGTTACTGGGTTGACTTAAACAGGGTCACCTTTACAAAATTTCAAAAGGCGAAAGGGGGAAACAATAATAGAATGATACACAGAAAACTTGTAAGTGGTTTATTGTGCCTTTCTTTTCCCCCTTAGACAATTGCAGTGAATGACGGGCCATTTGTTTCTATTTAGTAATCAAGATGAATAATCTTGGGATCATTCGCTCTGTGTATTATCTGTAATAAATGTTTTGAATTCCAGTTGACCTTTCCCTAACCCCCTGGTATACTTGTGGGCTTTTCATCCTTCCTTTCTATGATGAGCTGTGTGCACAAAGAAGGTGGCACAATTCTAATACTAGTCTGAGCAAAGCCATAATGGAAGGTAAATCAAAGCTTCCCCAAGCCAAGGGAAATGATTTTGGAGTATACACATCGCTGGTTATATTCCATCAGGACAGATAATTAAAAGTTGACTATATAATAATATTAAACAGCAGGCACAACTTTTTTGAAAATTTCTCCCCGGTATTAGCAATGCAAAAACACCGACGTGAACGTTCAATGCTAATCAAATTCATCTCTTCTTAAGAGCAGCGTATAATAAATGGGTAGCCTAAAAGGAACGCTTTGAGCAGAATGCTTCACTATTGTCTGATCATTCTAAATTTAAAACTCCAACAAAGGAAAGGATTATTCTCCTCGAGGTTCAAGATTCACGAGAATTTGGTCATGAAATTCCTTTAGGAGAGCAAATAAAAAAATTGCTATCTACAAGCTGCCAGCGTCTTGTGTCTGTAATGTTTTTAAATCAAAGTCACCATTCACTCCGCAACAAATGTGTGTTTGAATAAATGAATGAAAGAAGAGGGCCTCCAGATACTTTGCACGTGTAATCACCTACAAGTCATGAATCAGGCAGCCGCTTTAATCATCCCCAAGTGCACAGGCTGAGACAAGTTAAATGTCAGCTCTCACCAAGCAGGCCAAAGCCAGACCTGGAAACTGCAGCCGCGTCCTTTGATTCTTAGAAAATGACCCGGCCGTTAGAGCCTGTTGCTTAGCTGCCTCACTGCAAACTCTCAATTCAATCTGGAATGCATGTTATCTAGGCCAGGTGAGGTAAGATTAAGGAAGCATAACAAAGCCAGGCTTGTTTCTGAAATTACACAGGTAGTCCAAAAGGAAAAAAAAGAAGAAGAAAAAAAGAAAGGAAAAAACCCCCATCAAAAGGCTAAAATCGAACCCAAAATTCCTAATATTAAGGTCTTCACTCTAATGAGGCACCGAGAGGGAACTGCTCGGTGCCAGCATTGATTTTATACCAAGAGGAAGGAAAAAAAAAAATGTGCCTGCAGGATGCTGGATGAGAGGTGGAGTTCCAAGGTTCCCCAGGGGGATTCGATTTTATTCTTCCAGCAGCACTGCTAACACCCATCTTTTTCCATTCTGGCCTTCTAACAGGATGCAGTGGAGAGCCAGCCAGACACTTAAAATCTATTTGTTTCAAGAACTCAAGAGGAGAAATACAACGAGGAGATTTTTGTCCAAGCGTAATCTATTTTGCAAGGAGAAAATTCTCATGCATTTCAGAGTGAGGGTTCTCAACGAATCCATAAATCTTCAAAGTTTTCAAAACCCATGCCAAGGGAATTCAAGGAATGAATACTACCCCCACACAAAACTGTCCTCTGTGAGCTAAGCAGACGCCAAGGAACTGGCCTAACATCTATATTTCTGATCCCAGGGGAAGGTGAGGCAGAACCACCCTGACCCAGATCGTGAAGTAGGTGAAGTTTGTCTACAGGATCCTTCCCCACTGGTCCCCCACGGTGCCTCCCCTTCAGGCCCCAGGGGTTTCTGCTCTGTAACTCTTTCCCCCTCCTACCCTGTCAACTTTAGCACCAGTGAAACACATTGTTTCAAGATGAATATACTCGGGTCAGTGTTCTGCCCTCTGAAAAAAATACTTGTCCTTTAAAACTTTTGATTTTTTAAACCCAAGAATCCAAAGCTTTACTGTCCTTTAAATTCCAGCATAGGCCAGCAGCCAGCATTCTGAATTGGGAGATAAATTACAGTGACTGTCTTATTTTTAAAAGCTGATTTCGCTTCACTTTTAAGGCCCGCCGTAACGACGCAAACACGTCGAAATCACAAGCGGGGATCCTACTCTGCTAAGACCATGGGCAAACTCTGGGAGCCTTAGGAATGCATTTGTGAAGTAGGAATTATTATAATACCATGCAAGATGATATGCTAATTAGGAGATCATGAATATAAAGTGGTTGGCACATTGCTCTCTTAAAGACTATACACTACCCTCAGAAAGAACACTGGGGTTCCCCAGTGGAGGTGGGTGCAGCCCCCAGGGCTGATGCCACCCCATCTAAGGACCATCTATCCAGGATCACTGGGAACTGGTAAGGGCCTGGTTCTTACCAGCTTTGGAGCTTGTGGGCCCGGAGCCAGACGCCCCCTACAGGCAGGTCTGGGGATAGCGCTTCTCTCAGATGCCATTTTTTCTGTCTCTCTTCCGGCCTGAAAGCACCTAAACCCTCTGTGTACCTCTCCTCTCAGTGCCCCAGGCCCCAGACCCAGGATTCTAGGGATACAGCCCCAGTCCTCACGGCGCTCCCTCCTCGTCCCAGTCCCCACCCTCCATCCTGTAATAGAATTTTCAGGGCCGGGGGGAGGGTACCTCCAACAGCCCCACAATTGAGGTCAGCCAGCCTTGAGCCCCCGGGCCGCCAGAGCATAGTTTATTTAAAACACATTTCCACAAGGAAAGGCAAGTTTTGAGATGTGCAGGTGACCCGGCAGGAAGGGAGGCCCCACCCCGCCGTAAATGGGGTGAGCTCACTGAAGCACTAGGCTTGAGTCAGGCTTTGTGGGCATGTCTGAGTTGAGTTTCCCAGATCAACTATAAACACAGGCAGTGTGTTTAGCGAGGCAGGAGAGGGCATGACCACAAACAGAACGGGCAGGAGAAGTAGTGAGGCTTGGAATGCCAAGCGGGGCAAACAGAGTGCTGGGGGAGGAAGTTATGGGGCAAAGAGGCATGCAGGCTGGAGAAGGGACGAGGGGGGCACCCACAGGCACGACTCAGGGCAGACGGCATGTGGGATGCTTGCCGGCAGCACAGCTGTAACATGAGGCACGTGGGCTGAGTCCCCATCAGTCCCTGGGTCTACTCCTAGGTTGGCACTGGGAAGCCCAATGTCCTCCATAAAGAACAGGACCTGGTGGGAAGGGCCATGGAAGCCGGACCCACAAACCGGGGGTCTCCTTGTCTGGTCCTCTCCCAGGGTAAGACTTTACCAGTCTCCCCTTGACTGGTAAAGGCCCCTTCACCAGGTTGGCGAACAATTGCAAATGCTTCCCAAGCGCCCCTCAATAAAAAGAGATAAAGAATGATGGGATAAAGAATATGCCTCATATTTAGGTTTTGGAAGAGGAAGATACAGAGAAGCCCAACTGTTACACTAGTGGGACTGTCAGCGGGACCCAGGATGTCTATGTTACATGTAAATCACACACAGACACACGCACATCAAAATTATGTATCATATCACAAGAAAGAAAACCCACTCGTTACAGGCCTTAGTCAACAAGCCAACGAGTGAAAAATGAGAAAATGCTTTAATAGTGTAAAAGTACTACAAATTATAGTCACTTATGTGAACTGCTCCCGCTAAGAGCCAATTACCACGGGGCACGGTATCCGTGAATTGGACCATGAACTATGTGTTCCATTAACTCACTGTGTATGTTCCATTTTATGACAGCACTAAATTCTGTTTTATATGTTCAGGCTTCCTATCTTCTGGTGCACATTAGCTGCACTGAAAGGGATCTGAGGGAGGAGACCCCTTATTCTTACCCTTTCATTTCACCAGATGTGGAAACTTGGAGAGGGTGCGGCTCTCCTAAAGCCACAGGAGAACTAGTTTCGAATGGAGCTGGGAATACACCTCATGATCCCTGCACTGCTTCAAGGCTGATCCTTGCAACACTGTGTGCTTAGACAACACTGTGGGGACACAACCCCCTCCCGCTCCTTCCATAAGACCATTTGCTCACAAGTCAGGATCATTCAAGATGCATGGGAAACAGGTACGATGTTTGGGGAAAAGGATAAGCTCAGGAGGAGAGATGCTGGAACTCTTGGTTAAGCGACTCTGGGACGACATGACCTTTAGAAGAAACTTTGTCTCTCTTCTGTAAGAAAATCAAGACTCGGCATGGTGCAGTAGGAAAAAAATGTAGGTCATCAAGTCAGAGTCCCTGACTTTGATGAGCCTCAAAGCTTACTAGCTATGTGGCCTAGGACAAGTTACGAAACTTTCCAAGTCTATATTCCCTTAACAGTAAAATGGGCAAGATGATGATACTTATTCAAATGAGTTGTGACATGAGATGAAATTATATAGGAAGAACACCTCGCATAGTACCTATGCGCAATCAATATTCAGTAATCCATCAAGGCCACTAAGAAGGCCTCAGCATTAAACACACGATGGGTACCTGGATTCCGAAAGGTGCCAGGTACGTGTTAGTTCGTGGGTCACCGGGGAACGCATGATCCAATGTGTCCGTGTGATATTCATGTACAATTTCAAAATAGACTGCCGGTCAGTGTCTGGGGTGGGAAACCTAAGGGGACACGTAGGAACCTGGTGTGTTTCCATCTGACACATCAAAACACACAAAAATGTCCCCATCTGCCTCATGCAACGTGGTCCAACATTAGGAACCAACCCTTGCTTTACATCAAAATGTGTCCACAGGATACAAAGATACCCTAGGTCCAGGGTATCCCCCCCCATTCCTTTTTTTTTTTTTTTTTTTTAAGATTTTATTTATTTGACAGAGAGAAACACAGCTAGAGAGGGACTGGTAGTGGGAGAAGCAGGCTCCCCGCTGAGCAAAGAGCCCAATGTGGGGCTCGATCCCAGGACCCTGGGATCATGACCTGAGCTGAGGGCAGACGATCAACGACTGAGCCACCCAGGTGCCCCCCCATTCCTTCTTAATCTGCAATGATGACGCCTTGCCCATTTTTCACATCCAAAATCTCAAAGACACTGATCAGGGGCCCTAAGGTGGTCGGCTACAGGCCTGCCGCTCACAACACGCGCTTTCGATGATCCACCAGCTGGTCTGACGTGCCCAAGGGGGCGGAGAACAGGAGGCAGCCCACTCTACAGACAAAGGCCCCTGAACCCGGGGTGAGGGACTGGGGAAGGATTCTTCATCTATTTTCTCATCACGTCTCCTCCCCATATATAATTTTATCAGTAAATGAGAGATTAAAGTCTCATAGGAAAAAAAAAAAAGTCAGGAGTTTGTATCTTAAGCTATAAACGGATCTCCAGCCCAAACTGCAGTGTGCACAGTGACATTTCAGTACGAGCCACTGACTCAGCCGACAAGCCACAGCACTGAGCCCGGGTCTCTTCCACGGAGCCCCAGCATGCCGCCCTCCCTCTGTTCTAGAACTGTGTGTGACCCGGATGTCCCGGCAAGCAAGCAAACCAGCTCTACCTATGTCTTCTCCCATTCCCCCCGTCTCTGTCTCTTCCTCCCTCCCTTGCTCCCCACCCTCAACCTCCTTCAAGCAGTCCCTTTTTCTGAGCCACCTTTGTTGACAATAATTGAAGCTGGACCAGTGAAAGGAAAGAAAATGCAAGTCAATACACCACACTCCTTGGATCCATGAAGCCCCAGGCCTGTCCCCTGCCCGCTGTGCATTTTGCTACTATTTTGTCGCTTCTGACTACGTTGTGCTCAGATGTGGAAAGAGCTATTTCTCCACTCCTAATCAAAGACATGGGACACTACTGGTCTTTGTTTCCTTAAAATATGCTGGCATTCTTGCTCTCCCTAGTAGGAGAGGTGCTAGGCTGACAAACCAGAACCCAGCTGCCAAATGGTACCAGGGAACGGGCAAAGGGTGAAACGGGCATCCCTGGGAATCCTAAACATTATCGCAGGCAAAGTGACTGGCTGCCCCTTGGGTGCTCTTCGGTGCCTAACTGGGCCACTCAGCTCCACACTCATGGGGACGAGTACAGACATACAGGGGCAGCTTACTATAAACAAAGACTATGTGTCTGACGAATTGTGTGTAAGCCTAACTTTTATAAGTTCCTTTAAGTGCTAGGTGTCCTGGGGGAGTTCATGATTTAAGAGAACCTCATAAATGTTTTATAAAATTCACAGTCCTCTCCATCTGTGTTTTTGGAAATTTAGATCTTTAAAGATCAGATTTCCATTTTTTTTTAAGATTTTATTTTTTAGGGGGGTACTTTTGATATTTTTAAAGTTTATTTTTATTTTTTTATTAACATATAATGTATTGTTTGCTTCAGGGGTACAGGTCTGTGAATCATCAGTCTTACGCAATTCACAGCACTCACCATAGCACATACCCTCCTCGATGTCCATCACTCAACCACCCCGTCCCTCCCCTTCCACCCCCCAGTGACCCTCAGTTTGTTTCCTGAGATTAAGAGTCTCTTGTGGTTTGTCTCCCTTTGTGTCATCTCTACACCCAACATGGGGCTTGAACTCACAATCCCGAGATCGAGAGCTGCCCGCTCCACCGACTGAGCCGGCCAGGCGCCCCTGAATACCAGATTTTCTTCCAGAACTCTCTCCCCCTGCCCCACTCTCCATTAATCTCAACATCACTAACCAAAGAATGTAAATACAGAAGGAACTATGCACCAGTTGCTGGAAAACAGAGCAAGGCACCAGACACATACCATCATTTTAAAGACATTTTTGTTTGATAGAACATACAAAGTGTAGTGTAAAAGGCTGACCCACAGATGGGACTTGTGATTCTCCTTCTCGAGAAAGGAATGCAGCACTATTGAAGATACAACAAGCAGAAATCTTGAGGGAAACGCGTTGAGTACCCGTCCTAAACTAGAAGTGTGAAAGCTGGAGGCGATGGCTGGTAGGAAACAAGGCTCGTCCCCGGGCTCCGGACCACGGGCGGTCAGAAAGCACGAGAGCGGAGGAACCTGGCAGAAGCACTATGGTGCCCAAGGTGACCCTACCAAAGGTGGGAGGCCTTCCCGCATAGCAGGGCCCCGATATCAGAGGCATTCGGTCAGCATCGCACAGGGTATGTGCAGTGAAAGCAGAGTCAGGGAGAAATCCAGGAGCAGGAAACGATCTCCTTCAGTGGCTTCACCGGACACAAAGCAGAAACCTTGCAAAGAACACCAGCAGGAAGTGCCCTTGCTTCCAGCTCCCTCCCAGTCTGCACAGCTGCTGGACCTCTTACGTCACTGGGTAAATTTTAACCAAGCCTCCAGCTTCGGACTGAGAGAAGGAATCTTATCTTTTCCAGAACGTATGGGATCTTTTAGGAACAAGTTCCAGGCTGGGCTAGACCTTTAACTATTCAATGGTGAGTAAGCCAAAACATCCAACATTGAGCCAATAAAGACTTGTTGATAAAAATAATATAAAACATCCAAGAAATGAAGGAAAAAGATAATTTGGAAAAAGCTTTATTATTGGAAATAGAAATAGGTTTCAAACAAGATGTGATTTTTGCTTGGGGTACCCTGAGTGGCTCAGTAGGTTAAACGTCTGCCTTTGGCTCAGGTCATGATCTCAGGGTCCTGGGATCTAGCCCTGGGTCAGGCTCCTTGCTCAGGAGGGAGTCTGCTTCTCCCTCTGCCCCTCTCCCTGCTCATGCTCTTGTGTGCACTCTTTCTCTTTCTCAAATAAATAAATATTTTTTTAAAAGGATGTGATTTTTTTTTTTTTGCTTGCCAAAAAAAAAAGGGTGGTGGGGAGAAAACCCAGACTCTGGATTTTCTGGAACAAGACGTGAAAGATTAAAGTAAGACAAGTGAATGAAACCAAAAAGAAACTGACTGAAATACAAAAAATAATTAGGAATGTTTTCAACCATCAATTTTCAAAATTATAATTTAAAGCTACCTTAGGGCCAATAAGGAAAGACAACACTCAAAAATCAAATCATTAATGTGAGGAACAAACTTCAAAACTCATACCCAATAGAGACCAAAGAGACAAAAAGGTAGATCACAATGGATATTGAAGACAGAAGAGGAAGCCAAGCTATAGGTACTTGTGGTACCTGCAGTAGTCAGAATAAACATCACAGAAGCAATTATAAAAGATACTATGTAAGAAAACTTTTCTGAACTGAAGAAATACCTGGTTCCCAGACAAAGGGGGAAAAAAAAAGCTCACTCTGTATGAGAAAACAAAGGAATGAAAACATAGATAAATCTACATAAGCACATATATAAATTAAGGAAAACTGTCTTCTATTTACTTTCCACTGAAACTTTTGAATTCTGAGGTCAAAATAAGAGGATCGCTAGCATCACACGTACCCCGGTCACTAAGATGCAAGAAAAAATCAGGCTGCCCCTAGACTTCTAGTTGACAACAAAAGAAAGCAAGCAACCAACTGCATAGCTCGGAAGGCAAAGAATCTTGATACAAAAATTCCAACAAGGGGCGCTTGGGTGGCTCAGTCATTTAAGCATCTGCCTTTGGCTCAGGTCATGATCCCAGAGTCTTGGGATGGAACCCCACAACTTGGGGAGTCTGCTTCTCCCTCTGCCCCTCCCCCTGCTCATACTCTCTCTCTCTCTCAAATAAATAAATAAAATAATTAATTAATTGATTGATTTTTTTAAAAAAAGAATTCCAACAAAGCAAGTTTTCTGTTAAGGTATTGGAGCTAAAACGAAAATCAAAGAGATATTCTGGATGCCAAGCATCACTAAGAAAATGTACTTCAAAAAATATTATATATAAAAAAAATATTATATAGCTGAGCCTTGAACAACCCAGGGGTTAGGGGCACCGACCCCTGTGCAGTCGAAAATGTGAGCATAAATTTGACTCTCCCAAAATGCCTACTGTTGCTGGAAGCCTTACCGATCACATAAACAGTCGGTTAACACATTTTTCATATATGCATTATAAACCACAGTCTTACAATAAAGTAAGCTAGAGAAAAGACAATGTGACTAAGAAAAGCATAAGGAAGAGAAAACACACTCACAGGGTTGTACTGTAGTTACTGAAAACCACCTGTGCGTCTGTGGATCCTCGGGGTTCAAACTCATGTTGTGCAACTGTATCTGGAGAAGTTCTGTAGTCAGCCAAAAATTTAATTAAAAAAAAAAGAAAAAGGAGTAGATGTGCTTTAAGATAGTTTATAATGTGTAACAAACCAGGGTGCGGGTGGCTCAGTCGGTTAAGCGTCTACCTTCAGGTAGGGTCATGATCTGAAAATCTTGGGATTGAGCCCCAAATTGGGCTCCCTGCTCAGTGTGCAGCCTGCTTCTCTCTCTCTCCCTCTGTCCCTCCCCAGCCCGTGCTTCTGTGCTTTCTCTCTCTTTCTCTCTTTCTCTCTCTTGTTCTCAAATAAATACATAAAATATTTTTTAAAAATATGTAATCAAATCATACAAACAGCAAACAACTAAATAAAGTTAGAAAACAATAGAGGTTATCTAGATAATACTTACAAGAAAATTTACATTTAAAAAAGGATCAGCTGAATCAAAATATCTATACACCTATTTTTTTTAAAAGGAAAGGAGAACCCCAAAGGAGAATAAAGACATGTTAATCTCTTCTTACACAAAGAGAAGGTAAGGTCAACAAGCTTGTCGACATTGTTCATATAGAAATACAGGTGATTTTTTTTTTCAAATTTAAGAAGATAACTGAAAAATTAAACATTGTAACTTGAAAACTGTCACAGAATAACTCTTTTCACATAGAAATGGAAAGTGGTGGAAACATTAAGGAATCATAAAAGGAAAAAGAATAAAATGATGACAAGAGTGAGAACAAGTAGATCAACATTGAAGATAGGTATTAATTATCTTTTAAGAACAAAAGAATCTCTGGTGGAGTCATAAATTAAGAATGACCTCTATGCTATCCGCAAGAAACCTGTAATAGTGAAGAGAAAGAAGACTGGGGCAAAGGCACACGAGGAAATTGCACACTGAAAAGCAATATGTTAAGGACGTCTGGCTGGCTCAGTTGGTAAAGCATGCGACTCTTGATGGGTCTCTTGAACAGGGTTGTGAGTTCAAGCCCCACCTTGAACGTAGAGCTTACTTAAATAAAAGTATAAAAAAAATTAAAAAAAATAGAACTTTTAAAAAAGTGATACATTAAAATAAAATCAGAATTAAATATTTAAAGAATTAAATAGGAGTATCAGTTTTTACTGACAAGGGGTACATTCAAAAGAAATATTAACATTGTATGTGCCAAGGGCGCCTGAGTGGCTCAGTTGGTTAAGCGTCTTCCTCCAGCTCAGGTCATGACCTCAGGGTCTTGGAATCAAGTCCCGCATCAGGCTCCCTGCTCAATGGGGAATCTGCTTCTCCCTCTCCCTCTGCCCCCTATTCCCCACTTGTAAGCACTCTCTCTCTCTCCAAAAAATAAAAAAAAAAAAAAATCTTAAAACACACACACACACACACACACACACACACAAGGTATGTGCCAAGATAGATAACACAGCATGGAAACATGTAAAGAAAAATAAGCAGAGACTGAGAGATATGCAATGGCTATTAAAGTCTACCCCACTGCTTTTAGTCCTGCAGATGAAAAATTTAATAAAGGTCTAGAGAAGTAGGGTAAAAAAGATAAATACAGCTCATTTCATGATGAGATCAACCTGATGATTACAGCCCGCATCTTCTCTACAGAGACTCAGAGGACATTAGCAGAAACCAATCAAGTGCTGGGCATCAAGGAAACTTGACAATGTCTCAACATTCTATGATCACAACGTGATGAACTTCACATGAATAAACAAAAGCACGAACAATTCAAATACATTTGTACATTTACGAAACATTCTTCGAAACAGGTTTAGGGTCTAAGAGTGGCGAAATCATGTAACTGCAGACTGAGACACCATAAAGATAAGGGGCACGTTATATATTAAACTGTAGGCGACTCACCCTCAGGCCAATACCTTAAATATTTTCATCATCAAGAAAAACCTAAAAGAACAATCACTTCAAGAAATTAGAAAAGGGAAATGAGCCCAGGGAAAGCAAAGTGAAGGCAGAGTACGCAAAAATCATGACAGAAACAAATTCAAGGTTTTAAACAAAAAAGATTTCAAAAGGCAGCCCTTAAATAGGATATTGTTATTGCTGGCTAATCTAATGTGCCGAAGAATGAACAACTAGACTAAAACCAAAAATACTGAGGATGTTTTTTAATGTTAAGAATATGTAAAATTTGGCTCTACGTTAATGAAATGTTAAATATGGAAATGGCAGATATCCTAGAAAAGTTAAAATCTTGAATATTAATTTGAGAAGTAAAAATCTTGATCAGAAAAATCACTGTGGAAAAAATACTGTGTGTTGAGCAGGGGCAGGGGGATGGGCTTTCATAATACAATGGGAAAAGGACCTGAGTTCAATAATTTGGGGGACAAGTAATTTCAAAGCTTCTAGGCATGGACATGATACAGAGATGACATTATTCCATTCACAGCATCAGTGGTTCAATAGTAAAAGTTATCATTATTAAAGGTGCTGAAAAGACATCTTAAAAAATTTTCTGTGGGAAGGGGTATTGAAAATTGGAATAAAATGTTACTTATTTGTCAGTAAAAGATATCTAACATACACCAATAGCCAATATATTAAAAGTTAAAGAGTCCATAATTAAATTCAGGAATGAAGTCAGTGTACCTGGCTCTACCAATATTTAATGTGGCATTGGGATGGTCTAAAAGAGGTGAAAATTAAAAACATCACAATGTAGGAGACAATATTAGAAATGCTATGATTGGGGCACCTGGGTGGTTCAGTCAATTAAGCATCCGACGCTCAGGTCATGATCTCAGGGTCATGAGATTGAGCCAGATGTGCAATTCCATGCTGGGCTGGGCATGGAGTCTGCTTGGGATTCTCGCTCTCCCTCTGCCCCTCCCTACCCAAAAAGAAATGTTATTCTTGCCTATTTAGACCATCTAAGGGAATTAGCAGAAACACTACTGCAACTTTGTGTGGTCCGTAAGATGGCCAGTTATTAGATGTACATGGACACACACATTTATATATGTGTTTTTTACATATATGCTTATATAGAAAGAGAGAAGGAGAGTTTTCTATAAACCAGCAATAAGCTGAAAATATAAAAGAAATAAAAACCAAGTGCACAATTATAACACTATAAAATCTCTAAGGCAAACTTAACAAGAATACTCAAATCCTATGAAAATAGAAAATGCTTGACAAAGATAGGCAATACAAGTCTTTTTTTTTTTTTAATTTTACTTATTTATTTTGACACAGAGAGAGAGAGAGATCACAAGTAGGCAGAGAGGCAGGCAGAAGCAGGCAGAAGCAGGCTCCCCGCTGAGCAGAGAGCCTGACGCGGGGCTCGATCCCAGGACCCTGAGACCATGACTAGAGCCAAAGGCAGAGGCTTTAACCCACTGAGCCACCCAGATGCTCCAGGAAATACAAGTCTCAAGTAAGACTAAATACATGGACCAAAAATTGCAAAAGTATAAAGACTTCAACTCTCTCCAAATTAACATGCAACCTATGATTATTAAAATTTATTTTGAAAAAAAATTTATTTTGAAAAGATATGACTCAATTGGCCTTATGTTTACATGGCAGAATAAATTAATAAATAGGTAAAAAAAGAGCTAAGGGCTTTTGGAAAAACAAGGTTATATGGAGGAATCCAAGAGTGCACATTAAAAACTACGAAAGCCATAGAATCCAAACTAAAATGCCAAACTACAAAGGTAGAGAGAATAGCATATAAAGCTCAGAGAGATACCAAATTCATAAAAGTACCAAGTACATGATAAAGGTGGTGTTTCCTACCAGTGGGATAAAAGAGTATTAAATAAATGGTGTGCGGAAACTGATGAGCTATTTGGCAAGATTCATCTGATCCTCATGCCTGAGATCACACATCAAAATAAGCTCTAAATATAAACTATGAGACAATAAAAGAGCTAGAAGAAATTATAGGTGAATATTTATCTGACCCTGGTGCATGTGAGGCTTTTTTAGGTATAAAAGGAAAAAATATGTTTGACTACACATGCATTTTGAGTATCTGTACATCAAATTTACCATGACTAAAATCCAAAGGAAAATTTGGATTTTCCCACTCCCCCTTCCCAGAGTGGGAAAAATATTTGTAACATCAGAGTTAACAACCTTATTTAAAATGAACATATATAGAAGTAAAAAAACATATATCCTAATGCAAAAACAAGCAGGGAACACAGTTTTTAAAAATACACAAAAAACAGAAAACAGACAAAAAAGCCCCACCTCACTCAAAACCACATGAACGCAAAAGAAAATTAAAACAAGATGTAATTTTCAACTTATTAAATTGATGAAGTTTTGTTTTTCTGTCTTTTAATTACAGCACGTCGTATTATCCGGGAATGCAGACACATGGACATTCCTTTTCATGGCTGATGAAAAGGAATGGCGAAAATATAGTATAGTTAATCATATGTATCAAAACCTTATAAAGGCTCTTCATTATTTGAACCCACGGTTCCCATTTTAAAAATGTATCCTAAACCAGAAATGTCCAGAAAAGATACATGTTTGAGGAGATCCAGCAAAGCATTACTAAGAATGGCAAAAGCTCGAGTTAAATGCTCAATACATTAGATTACTGTGTAAATTACAGTTGCCTACAAGAGATGGAAACCTAATAGGCAATATGATCATGCTATGTGGGACTGAAAGTGGCATGGCAAGGCTTTCCCCTTCTGTGGGCCAGTGGTAAAGGCAGCCTACACTGATCCCACTTAAAGAGGGTACAGGACTAGAAATACTAAAGACGTTCATGGTTATCTTGCGGGGGATTTGCCTTTCACGTCTTTTCTGCCTTTCCAATTTTCTGAAACAAATATACGGCCTTTCTGTGCTCCGGGAAACAATGAAACAGGCTCTGGAGTCAGACTACTTGGATTCACGTCCAAAATGCCATCATTCTAAGCCTCTACCACCCCCCAGGCACATTGTTTATCCACTCTGAGCCTCAACGTCCTCCTCTGCCAAGTGGGGCTGGTAACAGTAACTACCGCACTGGGTTGCTGCGGCGATTGCATTTTACACTGTATGTAAAGCACTTACTATGGTTTCTGGACCACAAGGGCTCAATAAATATTAGTATTATTTTGACTTTAGAGCAACAGTATCCACCTCCAAACTTTTACAATAGAAGAGATTTTGTCTGGGCTGATTCCTACGCCAGAGGAAACATCTCCGACGGTTGTACACCCAAAATGCTCATTATTCATATTCACTCCCTCTTTCCTCTCTCTTTCTCCCTCCCACCCTCCTCCCCTCCCTCAGACTCTTTCTCCCTCTCTCTTCTTCTCCCCCACCGTCTTCTCTCTCTCCTTCCCTGTCTCTGTCTCTCTCTCAGACACACACACCAAGATTAAGATCCTCCTGTCCTTTTCAGGATTCAGACAAGTCTGAGCAACAGTTAATATGCAGCCTCAACAGAGATCATCTGAGCTCTGCGGGCAGTCCGCCATGGTCAACCAAGGTCAAAAGGAGATGGCTTTGATAAGGAAGCCAGACGATCTAGGAGAACAGAGGCTGCTGATAATTAGTCGGCCAACGTGCGGTCCCAGAAAAGGCTTTTACTCTTCCGTGGTATACACAGCATTACGACTGGGTGAGCAAAGCACTCAGGGATGAGGCAGCTGGGCTGCAGAAGAAACCCCCGAAAGCGAGCTGGTACCCCCAGTTTCTAGGACCACCGCCCCTCCCCCCACCAGCCAAGTGTGCCGTCCTTCAAGACCACAGTCTCCTCGCTGACCCCACGGGAACTCACGGGGCCCCAACAGCATCGGAGTCTCTATTACATAGGATGACAACTTCAGCCCCTCACATCAGCCGTTTCATTTTTAACTTGAGAGCCAGCTCCGGTATCCCCAAACAAGCCAAAGAAAATTTAAAAAAAAAATAAAGCATCCCAGGCACTCCCTAATATTTATTTTGCTTTCCCTATCCATGTTATTTTAGTAAATCCAGCAGAAAGTGACAAAATCTAGAAAGTGACAAATGAGTGCAGATTACCAGGCAGCACATGCTCAGGCAAGGTCACGAGATGCCATCAGAAATGGTCTAAGGACACATGCATTTGGGAGATAACGCAGCTCTGCGGGTTATCTATAAATCGCTCCACTCTGAGTCCTGTCTGCGGCTCTCACACACAGGCTGTGCTCTCTGAGCCCGGACAGCAGCACTCACCATGGCTGGAGAAGGCAATACGGAGGACAAAAAAGGAAATGTTTTTACTGAATCTGAAACGTGGGGGAAATCTTTGCACACGCAAGACCAAAATAATCCTAAAAGGGGACCTAGCTATTTGTCATTCAGGTGGGCTTAGGGAATTAAACCATTGGTGATTCAATGGTCTCAAGAGAAGGAAAGATGTTCTCATGCCAAAAAAAAAAACAAAAAAGTCACATCAGCATCAGGGGGAGATGACAGAAGGCAGGTAAAGGGGAGCAGGAGAATGGGCTTTGGGGTCCGGTGCTCTAGTTTTGAATTCTAGCCCTTACCGTAAGCTCGCTAGCTGGGTGAACACGGGCAAGCCGGTTAAGCTCTCGAAGCCTCCATTTTGAAAAGGACGTAGAACGGTAGTTGCCATGTGTCTCTAAAGATGACTGGAAAGACTGAGTCAGTCATTCACCCTGCGCACAACTACAGAGCCTCGAGACACGCTGGCCCAGGGCCAGCCGCTGAGACAGGAGAGGCCGAAGGAAGCACAGCCTCGACCCACACAGCCTCGAGGTCTCTTGGGTTTTAGTGCAAGAAGTGCGCTAAAGACGAAAGTGCTATCAGGGAAAATGGAGGCAGTTAAAGGGATGGAAAGTGATGGGGGTATTATTTGACAGTTAATTCTCAGTTAAAGTGATCTTTGAGCAAAGATCCAAAACAAGTAAGAGAGTGAGTCATGAGGCCAGAGGACACAGTGGCGGGGGGGGGGGACCAGTAAGCAGAGGGACCAGTAAGGCAAACAGATTGAGGCAGGAACAGGCTTGCATTCCACGGGACATTTGTAAGGAGCTGATAAGCTCAGGGCTTGTGAAACATGTGCCCAGATGCTGCTGCTGCTGCTGCTGCTGGTCGGCCGGGTGGTCTCCCTAGGGCTCCGAACCCAGCAGCACACAGGGGATGTGAGAGTAGGCACCACCCAGGGTAGCTAAAGCAATAACGTGACAAAATTAGTATTGAACACAGGAAGTACTGATTAGGATCTGGACTAATTTTCATTTATTAAAAACTACAGCTCTATTTTTAGGTATATCCGTCGATCTAACATCATTCAAGAAAGGCTTCTCTGAAAATTCTATTTCAGGAATGTAAATTATTTGAAAGGAAAATAATCTGCATGCACGATTTGTTTGTTACCGCAGCCATCCTTCTGTTGGGCTTTAGCCTGGTCAGAGCGTGTATATGTGGTATCTTGAAGAGTTACGAGGCAGGGTACTTAGAAATTTCATAGGCGCATGTAAGCAGCAGAAACAGCTGATAGGTTTTCATTTCCACATACGCTCTCAGAGAGAAAAGGGTTCTGATAGGTGTCTTTCTAGGCTTTCAGCCTTCTCTTGACTGTCTCGGGATAATTCCACTTTACTTGTTTAGTTATGCATATTTTTGGAATTTGATAAAACTGAGTCATTCACATTGTATGACTATTTCTTCCATCTACTTTCTTTTTTTGGCTGAATTATCAGATTGTTGAGATTTACCTGTATTGCTCTACATATCTGAATCACGCGTTTTCACTGTTGTACAACACTCTTTGATTACCTCACGATTTGCTCATCCATTGTACTCTGAAATATTTGGGTGGTCTGGGTGTATTTTTTAAACCATCAAGTAATACAAGTAAAGCTGCGATGGACAGCATACATGATGTCTGGTACATGTATCCAGAAGTTCTTCTAGGGAACAAACTTAGAAGGAAAAATGCCGAGTCATAGGGGGTCCACATTTATCTTTACTGGATGATGTTTAACTCTTGCCTAAATGTTTGTACCAATTAACACTCCCACCAGCTGTCCCTAAGCATGAAATGCCATTTTTCTATCTTAGACCAAAATATCTTCCTTGCCACTAGGAATTCCAGATCTCAAATCATTCAAGTGCCTCAGTGAAGTCAAGGCTGGTCTTTGAACACATCCGGAATCGAAGAAATGTCAGTTCTGTTGGATTTCGGGCAAACCCCTCACAAAACCTTACATGCAAACAAGAACAACAATCAGTAATCACATCCTGCTGGACCCATGAAGCAAAAAAGATGATGTTTCAAGGAAAGTAGACATGCTTAAAAAATATTGTGGGTCTCGGGGCGCCTGGGTGGCTCAGTCATTAAGCGTCTGCCTTCGGCTCAGGTCATGATCCCAGGGTCCTGGGATCGAGCCCCATATTGGGCTTCCTGCTCAGCAGGAAGCCTGCTTCTCCCGCTACCATTCCCTCTGCTTGTGTTCCCTCTCTCACTGTGTTTCTCTCTGTCAAATAAATAAAATCTTTAAAAAAAAAAAATTGTGGGTCTCTGAATTAATCTGAGCCAAACTAAGCATGATCTAGATATTTGCCACCAGCCTCCTGTTCCTTTTATTTTGTGGCATTTTCATAACTAGATTTGTCCCACAGAAGGCATGTGTACATTTCTAAGAACTAAGAAAAGAGGGGTTGCGCCTGGGTGGCTCAGTGGGCTAAAGCCTCTGCCTCTGGCTCGGGTCGTGATCTCAGGGTCCTGGGATCGAGCCCAGCATCGGGCTCTCTGCTCAGCGGGAAGCCTGCTTCCCCCTTTCTCTGCCTGTGCCTCTGCCTGCTTGTGATCTCTCTCTGTCAAATAAATAAATAAAATTAAAAAAAAAAAAGAAAAGAAAAAAAAGAACTAAGAAAAGAGCATTGGATTCACTCTTTCCTCAAAAATATAGTAGTTATGAATATACTAAAAACCATAGAACTGTACGTTTTAAAGAGGTGAATTTTATGGTACGTGAATTATCTTGCCACAAAGCTGTTATTGAAAGTGCATCAGCAATGTGAAATAAGCCAGTCACAAAAGGGCAAATATTTTATGACCTCACTTACATGAAGTACCTAGAGGAGTCAAATTCATAGAGACAGAATGTAGAAGGTGGTTGCCGGGGCTGGGGGGGAGGGCAGAAGAGGGAGTTAGCAATTAATGGGGACAGTTGCGGTTTTGGGAAACCAACAGTTCTGGAGATGGGCGTTGGTGATGGTTGGACACCCGTGTGAATGTACTGAATGCCACTGAACTCCACATTGGAAAATCATTAAGATGGTAAATTTTATGTGTACTTTACACTAATGTATCTTTATATTAGCATAATATGTATGTGCGCAATACATTAGTGTAAACAGTAATATATACTATATGTATGCAATATATCATATAGGCACTACATATTACACTAATATACATGGTATATATATGTATATAATGTATATATCTACACGTATCTCAGAAGTAGCTTCGTTTCAGTATTAATATGGTCATGTTCAAGAAAAGAGATTTCTTTTTTCATGAAGTCACATAGCTTGTGCACCACCGTCTGAGCATTTTCCCACTTTTCTGATTTTTACAAGCAATACCGAATTTCAGTGCACAAATGCTACGACAGCATCTACTGCGGGGTGAGAAGAAGATTAAAAAAAAAAATCATGAGTCTAAAGTTACTGCTCACATTGCAACCTTGACACAACGACTTTGCAAAAACAAGGGCTTAAATTTAACAGAATATGCCACGATTCAGAAAATGCTACTAACATATGCCCAAGGGGACTGAGTCACGCTTGCGGTTTCACTTAAACTCCTGAATTTTTTGACTTCTGTATGTTTAAATTCTCATCACTCTGCAGCTTCAACCTTTGTTTCTGCCACTGATGACGCTATGCATCTCTTATCATTTGACATAATCTCTACCCTGAAATGCTTGTTTCTGAACAGCCTGAGGTTCAGAGGACACTTTAAAAAATGTTAAACCATAAAAACCGTCGACGATTACCGGCAACGGAGAAACAGGCGAGCCTCCTTTGATGCTGTCTTTATGTCTAGAACAACCTTCCCACTCCCGCTCCCACGTGGACCCGGCGAGCTACAGCTCTTCCTTCTCTCCGAGCTCACCTTAATTCACTTCTCTGTGATTTTGTAATGAAGGCAGCTGTGACTGCAGAAACGAAGAAGCGAGTACGAACTACCCCGGGGGAGAAGGAATGAGTGTTCATTTATGTCCGTAGGTTCCCCAAATGGTAAATTGCATGGCAATTGCACGGCTTATATTTCTAACGTATGTTTGTGCTCCCAGCTTGAAGGATCTTCCATGGTCCCCGAGAAGAGGGTGACTGACCACTCTGGATGGGCCCAAGGATGGAGGGACGGTGTATCTATCACTTACATGGAGCTGAGCCAGGTAGACAATGTATGACTTACCAGGTTCCTGCTCAGAAGCCCACAGTCTCTCCGGAGAGGCAAGGCATTTATCATACGTGCGGGGAGCTAGCCGTAAGAGACAATTTTTTAATCATTCAGCAAATATTTACTGCAGACCTACTAAATGCCAGGCACCGTGCCTGACATCAGGGACGAAAACAGGAAGATGACATAGTCTCAGAAGAGAGACAGATGGGGGTTCAGTATCAAACAGTTTCATCATGGAGTCCTCGCAACACTACAGCTGGTAAAAATAGCGGCTTTGCCCTCTCCAAAAAAAAAAAAAAAAAAAGCAGCACTGAGCACACATAAGTAATCCAGTTAGCGAGTGAACATTCTGGCCACAGGAGAACATTTTTGGAATGAGCACAGTGATATCTTCTGAAGCTTTTCTCTTCCGAACCTTAGTTACCAGGCATTCCAGACGCGTGAATGCTCCAGTACCCACCGAGAGGCAAAGGACCAACTTTCCTTAATGCAAGTTTGCCACCATGGGAGATTTGAATAAAAAGGGGTGATTTTACTAAAGATCTAGAGATGGGACCTGTACTTCCGCTTTCATAACAGACTTCACAAATCCTTTTTTCGGGTCTGCCTTCCCCGACAGACTCCAACCTCGAAAAAGACTTTCCTGTGTGCAGTTTTCCCTGAACCTTTCCTGCGTGCGTTTTCCCCCAGTGACTAGCACAGTGCCTGGTTCCCACTGAGCAATTAGAAACATTAATGGCAACGGCGTTTTAAATGAACTGGTGGCCTAGGATCGTAAAAGCTGCTGAAAAGGACATTTAAAGACCGGGTAATGAATGCAATCTACTGTCAATCAATGAATGAGTTCAATGAATGAATCAAAGCAATTTACATATACTGTTATGGGCTGACTTGTGTGCCTCCCTCCAAATTTGTATGTTGGAAGTCCTACTTCCCAGTTCCTCAGAATGTGACTGTATTTGGAGATAGGGCCTTCAAAGAGGTAATTTAGGTCAAATGAGGTCAAACGGGTGGGGTCCCAATCCAGTAGGACCAGTGCCCTTATAAGAGGAGATCAGCAAAATTTGAAAGCTCTACTCTCTTTTCAAGGTGTTTTTCATTACCTGGAGAAAATGTGCCCTTTGGGGAGGAATGCTAAAACAACAGCATAAGTGCTGAGTCAAATCTCCCAGGTGTGTAGGGGACTCTGTCGTAAGGGTGCTAAATAGTACCGGCTTGGCGTATTCAGTGGCACGCCAGTGTCCTGTCATTATAAGAGTTAACCCAACTGCCAAAGGTGCCTCTCCATACAGCAAGAGAACAGCTTTGACTCGGAAGAAATATAGACTATGGAATACCCAGCTGAGACATCCAAAAAGGAAAAAAAAAAGTATTTACTGGTAAAATGAAGGCAATTAATTTGCAAGTAAACGTGGTTTTGATATATGGTCCTGGGGTGACATGTAAATTCCAAAGACAAATATTTTCTGTGGGAATAAAATTATTTTGAAAGATTAAAAAAGAAGAAAAAGAGAGGAGATCAGGACACAGAGACTCGGAGGGAAGACCCCATGAGACAGCAGGGAGAACATGGACAACTGCACGCCGAGGAGAGAGAGGGGGCACCCCGAGCCTCAGAGAGATCAGCCCTGCCGACACACTGAACTTGGACCTCCAGCCTCCAGAACTGTGAGAAGTACATTCCTCTTGTTTAAGCCGCTGAGCCTGTGTTTCTTTGCTATCGCCGCCCTCATGGAGGTTTTACAGAGACCGAACTTCAGCCTTGTAAATGATCATTCTGGAAAGACTGAAATGTGACTGCCACGCAGCAGAGAGAGTCCTAGGACAGGATCGGGAACCCACGTATCCATGTCTGGTTCCAGCCTGGAACCTCTTGATCCAGCCCATTGTTACCCTGGGTCTGTTTCCTCCTTTTAAGATACAAGTGTAGATCTCAGGAGCACGTAGTTTCAGGTGCCACCCCGTGGGGAACTCAGCATTGCCTTCTAGGACCTGACAGAAATGACAGTGACGTGTGCATGTGTGTTTCCTTCACTACATTCAACCATGACAGGAGGCCCCTCAAACACTTCCTGAATCCCACTCGAACCTTTTCATCAACATCAGCCAACATGGCTCCAAGTGCGAGACCCTCTCTCTGCAAGTGTCCTACCGTAGAGGGGATCATCCAGGCAAGTCAGCCCCGCTGTGCCACCCAGCACCTGGGGGACAGCAGGTTGAAGTGATGTGAGGAAGTGACAAGGACAAGCAGAAGGCAGCTCTGCACACCATGTAACTGTAGCAAACGCTAGCCAGGAAGGCGCTGTGCCTTCGGAGCCAAGATGGTAATGAGCCCTACAAACAGAAGGTACCACACCAGAAGAAAAGATGTCTTAATTAATTTTTTTTCTCCAGCAATATTAGCACTAATGATTACAAAAATCCTCAACAGCAGCACAAGTGAAGACAAAGAAGCAATCACACACCCGTGGTACCATCTCTAGAGCTCCCCAGTGGATTGTGAGTCCAACATTCGCCTTTCCAGAAACTGCCTACCCACACAGGTGGTGACAATCCTGTTCAGACTACATGACCCAAGCCCCAGATACACCATGGATTGTTGGCTGTGGTTCAGGTTTATTCGCTTTGTTTTGTAGCACATAAGGTCCGGCTGCCATCCTTCCCTAAAATCCATGAGACGCTCCCATGTCCTCATCAAAAGCCCCATTTCTTTGAAACTGACCCTGAAGAGTTTCCCTCACTGGCAACGAAAAGAGTTCTAATAGGTGAAATCCTATTTCAAAGACAACAGAAAAGCAGCATCATTTAAAAAAAATAATAAACAACACCTAAAAAAAACTCTTTTAAAGCTTGTCCATGTGCCCTGCTTAAAGCCTTCTGAATCCTCTAGTGGAAAGGGCAACTCAACAGAAAAACTCCTGACCACTTCTTAGCTATTACAAAGGCTAAGGTGAGGATGCTTTCCGAGAGCGTGCCTGTCACGTTTTTCCTGTCATGGAGCTGAATGGGCCTTGGGACTCTCGCCTTCCAAGGGCAACCTCCTCCCAACTGCGGCTGTGTCCTCACAAGGAGCTCTCATGTTAATTCTTTCAACAAGCATTAGAGGACCTATGTATGTGGTAACCCACTTGCTGGGGGTCAGAAGCAAACAGGAGAAAAAGCCACATACGCCACCACGGAGCGCTCTTCGTAACAAAGGACACGAGCCACGTTGTCGTAAAGCTAAAACTGCCCGTTGCAAGGCCGGTTAAAATTGCAAAGCGGATTGCAAGGAAATCTAAGTGGGCGGACAACAGTGTGGCCAAACATATAAACAAACTTGCACCGAAGTGCTGGGAAAGGGCATCAACAGGGGAAGGGGGAGGGGACAGCTCACAGAAGCGATCGCATCAGAGCAAATGATAGCGGAGCATTAAGGTGTCAAGAACCTAGTTCTCCTGGGTACTAGGTACCCACCTAGTACTGTGCTTTTACCACAGCACTGCACGCACCTTAGAAAATTCTGACGTTCGAGGGATGGATGCATTATTAAAAAATGTGCTGCTTGGGTGGTAAACTAACATTTGAAGAGTTCATAAAATCACAAACACTAGAATACGAAGTAAAGACATAATGACACTTGTCAGAAGATATTAAGAAGACGCGGCAATAAAACGGATCTGTTCGCAGAGAGAATGATTCTAAATACAAAATGGTCAGATTGATACTTAGAAGTGTGGCTATTAATAGAAATAATATTAGAGAGGTTTCATTATGTAAATGGCTTATACGTCTGCCAGAAATGTACCCAGTGGTAATTTGCATTTTTGCTGCAGCAGAAATTTCAAGGATTTCTTTTGCTGAATGATGAAGGATCCTTTCATTGGAACACCATAGCCTTTACGATCACAATAAAAACAAACAAACCAAAAAACCTCCTCACCTATGCTCTTAGTTGCTCTCAGATAATAATATTTGCTCTTAGATAATAATAACCAGTAGGTGCTTCTACGTGCCAAGCACTGTGCCGACTACATTTGGTGCAGCAATCCTATGAGACGCGATTATTCTCCCCGTTGTATCATTCAAAGAAAGGAGGCTTGCAGCAACGTGCCCACAGTCTCACAATTAACAAACAACGGACGCTGGACTTGAACTTTGTCTCTCTGACCTCAAGCCCACGCTTCCTCCCACTGCCATGAATATCAACGTCCAAAGTCTGGCGACATCGTAAGCCCGGGGCTTCCTACAGAGACCTGTGGCCATAGAAATGGATAACGACCACAGAAATGCATCTAGAAAGATGGGCACTTCTGGGCAACCCTGTTTGCAAAACTCAGCATCTGCTCCCACCCAACAGGCACCACTATCTGCACCTATAGGTGCCACACTTGGTCAGCTCTTGATAGGACACAAAGCACAGGTGTCATAGGTCAAAATCCCGTGTCACTCCAAAGCTAAATCCCCAAAGCCCCCCACCTGCCCCATATTGACCCCAGAGGTCTCCACGGACACTCCGTGGGCCTCTAATATCTGCAGGGCACCCACCCTCCCACGCCCTCTCACTCAGATCCTTGGCTTCCTGATTCCCATTTCTATGGGACTCTCTCTTCTTTAGCTCTCAGTCATTGAAATCAGGGCTCTGAAATCCCAAGGTGACTGTGAAACTCTCATCTCAGCTACAAAACTTCATTAGCAGGGCTCGTCAATATCAGTTTTGTTTCAGATACATCTGCTCACTTCCCTTACACACCCTTTGAGGAATGTTTCCATTTGCCATAAAATAACTAAAAGTTGAGGCTCCGAAGGAAAGAGGAAGAGAAGAACAGCTCAAAAATAACCCACTCGTGCTTGGAAACAGAGCGTGAGTTTATTACCAGGCAGGCCTGGTTTAGAATCCTTGTTCTACAGTAGCCGTGACCCTTATGACTCAGCCTCTGTCTTGCATCGTGTAAATCAAAAGCAATAGTGCTCATCTCCTGGATGTGATGAAGTCTAGATGGGAGGTTATAAGTAATGGTCCTGATGGGGGGCCCAGCACGAGGTTAAAGTTCCTTCCTCTGTGGATTGTGAACACTATCTCTTCCCCTAGTCCCTAATCTGCCCCCACTGCCTCCCTACAAAAGCCCCAGCCACTGGCCCATGTTGCACAGGCTGGAGACACTCTTCCTGGGGCATCGTGGGGGGAGGCACGAGTCAGCCTCGTCACCCCCTGGGGTGACCCAGCAAAGTCTGCTTATCTGTCAAAACTGCCACACAGAGCTGTTAATGAGGATTTCATGTGGCAAGGTGCGCGAGAGCCTGATGAACTAAAACAGGAGGTAAACACTGGGGGCTTCCATTATTGCCATGAGACTGGTGGGCAGAGAGGAAGATACGAAGTCCTTGCTCTCCAGAGTTCTGATCTGAATTCCTACAGGCAAGATTTTTGTCAATGACCCAGAACCACTCAGGCTTCCCGGGAGCCAACCAGCCAAGCACAGCAAGACCAGATAAGGAAGCCCAGAGATGAGGGGCTGGGGGGGGCGCAAGGGTCCCACTGTAGGAGGTGGCCCCCCATTGGTGCTGCATTCACGGAGCCTTTTAAGAAAAACAAAAAAACAAGAGTTACCATGTCAACACAGGAGTTTTACAAACACGGACCTCTACAGAAACTCGAAAACGTGAAATTGCTACACAATTTGAAGTTCAAAGAAAAACGCATTTTTTTATAAAGCGGAAAATAGACGAGAATCGTAAATCCATGAACTGGTAATTTTTAGAATCTCTTACTGATATACAATCATTTTATTATAAAGAAACATCTAAAAGGCACGTGTAACCTGTTAACTTGACTACTTCATGTGATTTTCTTGCTGGACAGATTTAGAGATCTAAGGCACAGCCATAAATCTTTTCCAAACAAGAAGATTATAAACAAAGTAATTAGTTAACTCATTAATTAAATACACAAACCAGCCTTTGACAAACTGGGGGAAATCCCTCCCAATGCCTTTTTTTGGTTTCTTTTCCAGGTTTGGAGGGGAAAACCCTTGGAAAAAAGCATGTCCTATGATCGTTTCGATGTTTTCTCCCTGAGCACCCACAAATCCAGGTCGCCACAGTCTGCTTCCCCCATTCTTGCCCAAGTTCAAATCTCTTAGCCAATGCCTACCACCTGGAGCCCTCAAGGGACTTCCACTGCCCACGCGTGTTTGCCAACAAATACCGCTTCAGCCCCCTCCCCGAGAGGCACCTGCCGCTCTGCTAGGGCAGGGCACACGTGTCAGAAAAGGCAAATCTCCCAAGCTATCCGGGGGTGCCAGAGCAAATCTGTCCTGAGCAGCTTCAAGTGACTGTAGACCTAAGTTAAGACTTGAAGCTAATTAATGGAAACCCCGGCAAAGATGGTGACAGCGCAAAGAGAGGGTGTGAAGCTCGTGTCGCTTGGTAAAGAGAACCCAAGAGGAAATCTCCTAAGGACAGGACGTCAATGCCTGCACCTTATTTCCTTTGCAGATGAACACACTGCTGTTAGAAACATGTCTTTACGCTCCGGAGGGATTTTATAAGGTGTTGACCGGCTACTAATTACGGCCATGCCTACGTGGTAAGCTGACAAAACAGCCCCCTGCTCATTTGATTCTGATCACCTCGCTGCTATCACAGGGAGGGATATTCTTCCCTCCAACCGAACGAACCTGTCTGCCGTCCAGCCTCTTTGCATTTGACCATTCCCAGCAAGCACCTCTAGCTTGAAATGCCCTCTTGTCTCCGCTTCACACAATCAGGATGCTTTCCTTCCTGCAAAACCCCGACGAAACCACACTCTCCCTTAATCCCACCCGGACTAACCCTGACGAGTTCTGGCACCCGTCCAATCAGCAGACGCAGCACTTCCTTAGCACTAACAAAGATTTCTCTTAGTGAACAAATTAATCCTCTGCACGCCTAACCTGTAACTTTGGCCAAGTTATTTCTCCCTTCTGGGCCTCAGCTTTCTCATCTGCAGAAGGTGGATAATTATAATTCCAATCTCTTAGAGGCGTGAGAATGAAATGTCTATTTCCGCTCTGTGTGTATGTATGCAGACGCACGCGTTTAGTGCATGCAGACTGCTCATTAGCCCAGGACCTAGGTATACAGTAAGCACTAACATCCGTTGCTTTCACGAGCATTGCTATTATTATGGCTCTGTGGCTTGTGCTTACAATTGCATCGGTCTGCATTACTTGCCTATGCCTCTCAGGAGCCAGAGCCGTTTGCGCACTCTGCCCAGAAAGCTGAGCGGGCGAGGGAGCTCCAAGGTAACTCAACAACAAAGTAGCAGCCTGGCAGGGACTCAAGTCCTTCAGCCTCAACCCACTCTGCTGATTACAAAAGCTCCTTCAGTGCGTGAGTTCAGGCCCAAATAAATACAATTGTATCTGATTCTTTAAGTAGGACAGTGGCAAGATAAATACGTCTAAACGGGGCATAAACGGGGCAGCGAGAGAATTTCAATAGGGCTTCAGAATGAGAGGGATGACCAACTGTGGCTCATGAGCATCTCCAGAAGCTTCCCAAAGGTACAACTGAAGGTGAGGTGAGACTATATGGACTGAGGCAGCGAGGAAGGCAGCAGAGCCCGAGCACAGATACAGAGCCTCCTGTGCCCAGGGAAGGGCGGGGAGCACGGGCCATGCAAGGGAACCGGGGTTCTTTGAAAGGTGTAACCCTAACCTCGGGCAGCGCTCAGCTCCCCAGTCACAGTCACCTGCCCGTGGACAGAAACGCACACCTGAATTTACACCAGGTGTGTGCTAGCCCGCCATTGCCCGACCTGCCCCCTTCTACCTGTTCTGCCTCTATTCTTACCCTTCGCATCTCCCATGTAAATCTGATGTCTCTTCATCCTCAGACACAGAATGTCACCGGAGAAGGGAATGTCCAAGGATTATTGGGGCTACTGCCCTCCTCTTCTGGAGGAGGAAACTGTTCCAGAGAGGCTAATAACTTTCCAAAGGGCACAAAAATTCGTAGTATAGCAAAACCCAAAACCGAGATCGTGCGGCCACCCCCTCTTCCCAAAGCCGTCTAGTTTCTAAGTCTACAGCATTCCCCCTTCCCAGCCCTCCACTGTGCCTACGTCATCAGGAGAAGTTCTGCTCTCTGCACCTGGTGGTCACGCTGCTCTGAATCATGCCTGGGGACTTTCTGCCTACCCCGACTGTCAGTCACCCTTAATGGTCTATGACATCACAGCTCCTCAGGATGTGGGACTAATAAAAAACACTCACCCTTAATGGTCTATGACATCACACCTCCTCAAGATGTCGGACTAATAAAAAACACTCACCCTTAATGGTCTATGACATCACACCTCCTCAAGATGTGAGACTAATAAAAAAACACTCATCCTTAATGGTCTATGACATCACACCTCCTCAAGATGTCGGACTAATAAAAAACACTCACTCTTAATGGTCTATGACATCACACCTCCTCAAGATGTGAGACTAATAAAAAACGCTCACCCTTAATGGTCTATGACATCACACCTCCTCAAGACGTCGGACTAATAAAAAACGTAAATGGTTAATAAATATCATTAATCGATTTAGAATCTTTTTATAGACAAATACTTCATTCTTCTTTTAAAAAAAATGGGCTTTATTTAATTGGGATCTTTTCTTCCAAGGCCATGGTTGTGTTATTTCAGTAGGAAATGTCATAGCTTGAATACCAGGTGCATTTTAAGAACTAATCGAGACCAAATTAACTTTTACACCTAATGAAAGATTGGGAACCATAAAACTACTCTTTGGAAAAGGAAGAAAGAAATTAATTTAGTACATGAGAAATCAACAGCTGTTTCTCAAGTCAAAGTCACCTGTAACAAGGGACTCCCTCCCAGGGAAAATTATCTACCTTCAAATAACCACGTCAAGCTAGGAAAAAACGTTTCATGAAATCGCCACTAAATTAATTTTTCTTTAGGTGGCCCGGAGATAAGCTAAGAAGCTATCTATAGTTGGACTGTAGCAAACTCCTAAGAAACTCAGATACACCATAACCGCTCCAGGCAAAGGGCAAGAGGGGAAAGGAGAGTCCCAGGAATATGTGATTCATAACTGTGAGTCATCACTTTGGGAAATTCAGGACACAATCACTATCAGTTAAACATATTATTATTTGCTAAATGTCCAAGATACAAATTTCCTAGGGAACAACCGGTAACAATACTAAAGGCTCTACACAGACCCTTAATTTTCCTATCCTGTCGGCTGGCAGATTTGGGGGAATTTGGAATAAAGGAGAAGTGAATGTATTTAATAACCACACGCACAGGCAATGCTTTATACGTATTCCTCCCCTGGGCTGGGTCCAGTCTGTAGAATCTGAAGTGTATAAATAAGGTTAATCAAGGAACGGGAGAGAGTATCAGTGGGTGGGCCTTCCAGAAAGAGTTCCCGAAATTACCATCTTAGAATTGGACACCAGGTCTTAGGAGGGGCCTGTGCCAGGAGGGGCTTAGCGGCTGAAGCCAAGACAAGGGTGCCTGGCCTGGGACACATTCAGAGGTACACGCGCGTCACAAGCGCGGGACACCTGCCAACGGCCGAGAGCTCCATCGTTTCTTCACAGTCCTCTCAGACACTGGACTGCGGATACTTCTGTGCACCTTTTTGCCGAGCTCCAGCAGGCAAACAGCAACGTTTGCACACGATGTTTTAGATGAGCTATGATGTGAATCCCAGTATGTGGCTTTCCTACCTAGTCAGGAAAACCTCTTGGCCACAGTAACGTCCTTAGCAGCAATGCACAGTCCGTGGAAACCCAGCTAAGGGTTCCTAAGAGAGTGTCTCAGATTAGCCGCACAGTGCAGCTGAACTCAGCAGTTATCCTTGGCTGTGGACGAGGTGGGAAAGGACAGGGCTGACTGGTCTAACGCAGGGCCCCTGAGATGAATGAGCCGGGTCTGGGCTCAGTCAGAGCTGGGGAAAGGGCCTCTTACAACACCATGTTCTGTCTCGGCCTCCACTCCAGGTATCTGGTGCTGGAAGAGCACCCCAGTACATCTTTTTTTTAAAAGATTTTATTTACTTATTTGGGAGAGAGATAAAATGAGGGAGCTATATATATATATAGAGAGAGAGAGAGAGAGAGAGAAAGAGAGAGAGAAAGGAGAGGGAGTGCATCGGTGGAGAGGGAGAAGCAGACTTCTCGCTGAGCAGGGAGCCCAACATGGGGCTCGATCCCAGGACCCTGGGATCATGACCTGAGCTGAAGGCAGATGCCCAACCAACTGAGCCACCCAGGCGCCCCTCCCCAGTACATCTTAATTCCGATGAGGCAAAACGGGAAGGGAGAAAAATCTCTGAGCACCTCAACATTAAATCAATCCATGGAGCCTTTCACCAAACGAAAAAGATGTACCGTGACAGAAGATTCGAGAATCACAGGCTTCTGGGATTTGAGGCAAAGCTCTACCTTTAGCACAGCAGAAAGTCATTACTGTTCCATTAACTTTCAGGAAGTAGATTAGACCTTTCTGGGCTTTCTTTCTTAAGGCTCTCCGAGCCCCAGGGTGCCAGTGAAGTGCCGCTTAGACCAGCAGCGGCGATGCCTAGAATAGAAATCTGAAAATAACACATTCACTCTGACACGCCAACCCACTACTTTTAATTGTGGCTCATTAAAGATGTAAATAGAAGAAGACTTATGTTCACCTCTACTACAATTTCACTGCTGCAGTAAAATTACAACGCTTCTGTTTCTCTGCAGAAAGGAATACTTCTGCTTTGCGTAACATCACCGCAAGCAGAGGGCTGTGATTCACGAATTTTCCGAGGGCAGTCATCACATGTTTCTGCCTGCTGTTGGACAGGGGCAAGGAGATGCGATGATTAATTTGAAAATCAACACAAAAAAGAAGAAAAGGCAAGGCAGCCCAAAGATGGTATCTAACAAATTCTGAATTCTTCCTAGGAGGCATTACGGAAATGCAAACCTGCTTCTAGAAATTCTGCAGACCATGCAGGCTGAGGAGGGGCGAACCCCAAGCAGAGGAGGATCAGTCCCAAAGAAGAATGTGAAATTACCTATGAGGCGTTCGAGTTCTGACTTCCAAATGTTAGTTTCTTCAGTTACTAATGAAAATATTTTCTATGTCTCCTGGGTACTCGTATTCCTTTTTTTCAATTGGAGTATAATTAACATACAAGGCTACGTTAGTTTCAGGTGTGCAACATATTGATTCAACAGTTCTGTGTATTACTCAGCGCTCAGCACTGTGTAAGTGTACTTAACATCTGTCACCATGCAACATTATTACGGTATTATTGGCTGTATTCCCTATGCTATACTTTTCAATCTCTGCGCCTTACTTATTTTATAATTCAAAGTTTGTTGCTTACTCCTATCCTTACAGGACCTGGTTTCCTAAATTAGAATGAGAATTATATCTTATTGATAGTTATTAATAGTTTTAAAAGTGAATGCATGTGAAAGTTTATTTGAAACACTATGTTAATAAATTAAGGGCTAGCCACAAAAAGAGACAGGCTGTATAATTCCAGATATACGTGGTAGCTAAAATAGGCAAACTGATCCAGGTAGAAAGTAGAGTAGACATTACTAGGAGTTGCGGAGGGAAAGGAATGGGGAGTAAGTGTTTAACAGGTACAGAGTTTCTGTTTGGGAGGATGAAAATCTCTGATTGTAGCCCAATATTGTGAGCGTACTTCCAGTCACTGAATCGTCCTCTTATACCTGATTACAGTGGCAAGTTTTATGTTATATGCATTTACCATAATTAAAAAACATCTATTTTTAAAAATCAAATTTAAGACACTTTGAAAGTGGGGTGCTGGATGGATCACTAGGTCCCCGAGACAGAGTAAGTGGATGAGGGCAGTGCCAGGCAAGGGAAAGGGTGAGACCAATGTGGGCGCCCACCAAGAAAATAGAGAAAACCATGTCCGTTCCTGCAGAGTGGGTATGGCTGCAGGCGGGATAAGCTTCTGCTAATCGACACCCGCATGGGCGTCAAGAATTTACAAGTACTGATTTAAATGCATTAAGCAGATCTGATATTCTGGAGAATCTTCCTGAGGATCAGTTTCACAGAGCAGATAACCACTCCAAAACTTGTCAGCTTAGAACAGATTTGGGTTGAACCTACATCACGCGTGCCTGTAGGTTCGTGGGCTATGACCTCTGATAGTCGGACCTGAACTTCCCCTTTCACTAAATGTCACTGCAAATTCCAAGCACCATTTGGAAACACAGGCTGCTCTGCGCTGTTGCTGAGTGTTTTTTTAGTGAAATAAATTCGGTGTCAATCAGATGGAAAAAGCAAAGTCCTTCCCTTAAATATCCAGGGTTCTTGCCTGGTATTCACCCCTAAGCTCTGTTTTACTGAGAAGAGAAAGGTCACTCTGCATGGTACCCAACACAGGACGACAGGCTCTTCCAAGTGGTAATTTGATGGTTCCTCGAAATGGCCACCTGCCAGGAGCATCCTTAAGGATGCCGGTCGTGAGGACAGCTGAAGGTAATTTCTTTCCCATCGACCTCCACAAAGTAGATTAGGTCCTTGTAGGGCTTTAGTTTCCCTGAAAGCAACAGAGTGCTAGCAAAGTGGCCTTAAACCAGTGAAAAAAAAAACCCTCGTGCACATTGGAAATCAGAAGTGGTTCAACAGAGGTAGGAGTGAAGACAGAGTACAAGCAAGGGGTCAGGGAGCCCGGGGTTCAAATCCGAGCTTTTTTCTTATAAGCCGTATGAAGTCTTCAGCACCAATAATCTCGTCCATTCTAATAACGTATAATTTCCATGTAAAAGAGTCATTATCTGTAGAAGTTTTTCTGAGGATCAGAGGAGACGAAATGTGGATAAGCACAAAGGAATTTAGTTTATTAACTATTCTGAGATCAATTAGTTTCTGCTTTAAAAGAGAAAATGTACAAAAAGCATCTCCAAAATGGTGTTGAGGAAGCTTTTAAAACAGACTCCACCAATATTTATGGAGTATCCACCATGCTGAGGGAACATAGGGCAGGAGGAGACCTGTTTTCGATTTCCAGGAACTCAGAGTCTAACAGCAGCTAAGTCAACTGGTGTCAAGCCTGACCATGACCTGCTCCCACTCCACAACCCTCAATGGCTCTCCACCACTTCAGATAAAATTCCAACCTTTAGGATTGGATTAAACCCATTGTTTTCCCCTGTAAAATGGAGCTAACTCTGTGGCAAGGGGTTGTAAAGCACCACTCACCGCCACTGGGGTAAGGTAGCTACACGACTCACGGTTCACACTAATTATTATATTATTATTCCCATCATTATCAGAGCAACCTTGTCCCTCCCAATGCTTCGTCGTTCCAGTGCACGCCCCTCACACTGGATCCAAGCCAGCCCGCGACGGGCCTCAAACACACACCACTCTCTTCCTTCTCCTCACCTTCGTTCCCTCCTCCTTCGGCCATGTGGGATCCTGCCCATACTTTAAAATCGAGCTCAAAACGCCTCCTCCCGTGTCCTCTCCACTTCATAATTAGACCAAGGATCTCCTTCCCTTAGCGTTCCCACAACACTTTCTCACCCTCCCTGATGGGGCTCACTCCCATACTTTACCTTCTCTCACAATTCAGTATGAAGGAAGGCACCAAGACTAAAGGCTGGAGAATGTGTATTACAAACTGAGTGGCTAACTGAATACCGCGAAAGTGACATGACCTAATAGCTAACTTTGGCTTGTTATTTTTTTTTAAAGCTTCATGGGCATGAACGCATTTAGGTTTTACAGCTCTCATAGTTGCTGCTTTAATTCTCCTATCTCATGGGTGGATAAACTGAGACCCGAAGGGTTTAAATTTGCTCAGTGTTGCACAGCTATCGAGAGGCACATCGGTTCTCAAACCCAGGAAATCTGTCTCAAGAATCTAAGCTCTTAAACAGTACATTATAGGGGCGCCTGGGTGGCTCAGTCGTTAAGCGTCTGCCTTCGGCCCAGGTCATGATCCCAGGGTCCTGGGATCGAGCCCCGCATCGGGCTCTCTGCTCGGCAGGGGGCCTGCTTCTCCCGCTACCATTCCCTCTGCTTGTGTTCCCTCTCTCGCTGTGTTTCTCTCTGTCAAATAAATAAAATCTTTAAAAAAAAAAAAAAAAAAAAAAAAACCAGTACATTATATTGTTTTCCCATGGCGGTAGAGCAATGGATCATGTACTGCTAAAAAAAAAAAATCTACCAAGACAGTGATCAGTTTTCTCGGGGCTGGATTTTCAAACTTTGAGATCGGGCAAGGAATTCTGTTCTGTAAAGAGATCCTTAAAGTCTCATGAACAGTTTTCTTGCCCTTTGTAGCCTTCCTCACTGAGGCTACTCCTGCTTAGAGACCCTTCTGCGTGTGCTGACACTAGGCAGCCTTTGATGGGTTCTAGACACATCTACGTGGTCTGGGGAGGTCAGTTCAAGATGAGCACCTACTACATCGGGAAGCACCCCAAACTCTAATGAAAATTGCTTTCATTACAGCTAAATAATGAGAATTAGCTAAAGGGGAATTGCAAATCTGCAATCGTTCACCTTAGCCACGGTGTGTGTATGTGTGTGTGTGTTTTTTTTATTAATGAAACTGTACTTGACAATAATACACTGATGGCTTCAAGAACACATATCTCCTGCTGGATCTTCTCCACAGCCAAATGGCCAGGTCTTTAAATAAATGCAAGGCTCAGGACAGAAAAATAATAAATTCAGCAAAGATTCTTCACTGTGCAAAACAGACAAAGATCAACTTCTGTGAGATGCGCCAAGTGATGTGGTATTTAAAGTTTCCAAGTTAGTAGTCCATCAGTACATGTGGACTGACCAATTTCTTAATCTGTTACTCTAACAGCGGTTCGACTTTTGTCATAATTTCACAGGCAAGCAAACTGAAGGCTGGGTAAGTATATCATGTAGGGAAAGTGGCAAATCTTAAATAAAAATGATCTATTCCAACTTAATGACTCTAAGTAGAACATTAATGGGAAAAATATAGATGATACGTATAATATAGATAAAAAATAATATATACTATTAAACAGCCTTCCCCTGATGTCAAAATATTGTTTCACAGGATGCGTAACATGGCTCATACATTGATCTCCATTAAATACCATTCTGAATTTCCTGCTCACAAGTGCAAACGATGATTTTTTTTTAGTGGCATTTTTAACATGTGATATTAAAAAACCTCCTCCTCCTCCCTTTGAAAAGGAACTTTTGAGGATGCCAAATTAATTTTGGAGATGACTTTTCATTTTGTTTAAGCCAAGATATTTTTTTTCTCCTTTGCAATTTTAACCAAACAGAATTCTTAGAAATGAAAAAATAGTAACAAGTATATTTCTAGAGTAGAATAGCCTTTCAGAACTGAAAATGTTACATCAATCCTTTAATGTTACCCAGTCTTGGCTTTTTAAATTCCCTTAAGAAAAAAATACCACATATCCCTATCATGTTGCCAACACTGGATGTGTCATTTTGGTGGATTTCTGATTTGGCCATAAAACAGTTTAAAAAGCAATTTCTAGTCACTTCACAAACATGGCTTCCGAGAGGCCGAACTGATTCTACCTGATGTTAGAGTTTTCAGATACCAAAATTCATCCTCCTAGTTTACTTCAAGTGCCCGGATGCAGAATACAACTGCTTTTGTAAAAATCGTTTCACTCAAAGCATCAACTTTTGATCATTTTTGCCACACGGTAATTAGTACTGAGCTTATCGGACACATGTGAAATCTCACCTGA